>CAMZMU010000088.1:29632131-30142404 GCA_947311845.1 Poa pratensis
AAAGTTCCGCTCTGTTCCAAAGCTAACTTCAGTGTTATCTTTACGATTGGTCGCGTAACAGCTCCTGGGATTATGCCTTGAATTTCTTTCCTGGATGGTCGCAGCCTCGTTCGGGTATATTCATTTTTCGGAGCTTGTCTTGTATTAGGATGTTCATCTTCCATCCTCCGTCATTAGGACTTTACTTAACTTGAATCCCGCGACTTCAGGCGTGACCACAAGAGCTGGCTGTCCTGGATCTCTTACTTCTGGGGGGGATCGCGCGACTCCAAATAACCGATTGCTCTGTCCAGCGACGATTACCTTTCTGGCGTTGAATCTGACCGCTCTTCCGGCTTCCATCCGTTGTTTGTACTTCCACTGTATGAAACTGTCCTATGTTTCTTCTAGGTAAAACGTCAGGCCCTTGACGAGAGCTAGGATTTATTCTTGTGCTGCTCGATCTGCTGCGAACCGTATCTGGCGTGTCGCCTTCTTTCCACTCCGGTAATAATGACATTGCGCTTTGTGTGACCCGCTGGCCTGCCATCTCTCTGCGATGTAAGTCGCAAGGCACTGTCGAAGATCCCCTTGCAGTTATTAGGGAGTAAGGCCTTATCACTTCTTGCTCCTGCATCTGGTGTGCGCGATGTTCATCTTTCACGACTTGCAATTTCCCTGTTGGGTTCTGTGATAAGCCGCCTGTCCCTTTTTCTGTCTTTGCGTACTTGTCATCTGTTGCCAAAAGCTGGTCGAAACTATCAATCTTGTGCTCAGCGCGACTTAATTTGTGCACCAGCGGCTCAAATCTACAGTTCTTCTCATAGCTTGTATTGCAGCTTGTATGTTACGTTTTTGGCGGAGCCAAGGATCTCGCGATTCTCTTGATCAGTCGCCGCTTGATTCGTCCTCTTTTGAATGCATTGTCTAAGGTTTTTCATGTCTTCTGTTTGGAATCTGCTGATGAACTTGTCCTTCAGGTCTTCCATGTGCTTATTGATTTTGATGGCAGCCTTAACAGCCAATCCCTAGCTTCTCCCTGTATTGCCAAGGAAGTATTTCGCACGTATTTCCTGAGTCAATCAGCCCCTGTCAATGCTTGCCTCGTAATCTTCTATCCATAAGGCAGGGTCTTGGTCACTGCGATAGGTGGTGACTCGCTGCGACTCGTCGAAAGTTCGGGGGGGGAAAACGAGTGAGCCGTATTTCCTCTCCAAAACATGCTGGTCCTTTTATAATGAATAGGAGTTTACTGGCGCTGAATCTTCATCTGAATCAGTTTCAATCTGGGTTGGCTGAGTCGCTCCAGATGTTCGTGTCGTGGTGGTGTCACGGCAGATGCCATAGGATGGCTTAAGTTGTGGGCTCGCTAGGACGTTGGGGGATCCGGGGAGGGTTTAGCGTGCTCACGAAGCACGCATGAAGAACAACCGAGCATTGCAAGAACAAACAAGAACAAACAGAACCAAGAAGAACAAAGCACACCACGATGTACCTGCTTCGGGGCCCTCTTGTGGAGGTAACACCCCTACTGCAGCACTAGCCTACTCTCTTTATATCTCAAGTGGTTTACAAGTACAGAGTGCTCCTTGAGCTGTATGAAGAACAATGGTGGGAGCTCTAAGAAGAAGATGGAGCTTGGGGAGATAATGCCTTTCTCTTTCGCCGTCCCTCGCACTGGAGGATGTAGTAGCTTACTTATACACTAACCGGATTACCATTTTGCCCCTGGCTGGAAGTGATAATGGCATGGACAAGAGGAACAGGACAAGCCTCTGCCCCCTGTCAATCCAACGGCCGGACTGTCAGGCCTATCTTGCCCCTTCGGGCAATGGCAGCTGTAGCCCATCGGGTCTAGGTCACATCCTCTTTCCCGAATTGGCCGAGTCAGCTCCTAGGTCGCTGCGCTCCCAGGAATCCCGTGACCTGACCTGGCCGTCAAGTCCCTAGCAGGCCTATCTTGCCACTTTGGGCAATGGCAGGCGTAGCCCCCCGGGTCTAGGTCATATCCTCTTTCCCGAATTGGCCAAGTCAGCGCCTAGGGCCTTGCGACCCGGAAAACCTGCGACTTGACCCGGCTGTCTTCTCAGCCTCTGGCAGGAGACCTGCAGGACCCGTGAACCTTTCTGACATTACTTGGCCCTTGTGCAATATCCGGATTACTTTATCCGGGTCCTTCCTGACCAACCCGGCTAACTTAACCGGTTTCCTTCCTCTGATTCGGTTATACTTTACGGATCCTCTCTGGCGTCTTCTCGCACTTTAGCTTGATCAAGTGCCAACCGACTCTCACGAGAGATCCGGCCCAAGTGACCCGGCTATATGTTGATCCGGCTAGCTCTTTGCAACACTTAACACCACATCTTTGCCCTACCCGGGGGCAGCCCCCCGACAGTAGTCCCCGAAGCTGGTGCGGTTCTACAGCCTCGGCTGAAGAGCCGTAGCAGGTTAAAAATAAACATCACTAACCGAATCACATATTATACAATCTTGTCTCAGGATTTCCCGGGACACTTGGCAGTGAATCTCTGCGCAAAGCCCCATAATCCGGATCTCTGATCTGACATGCCACTGACAGCACATCATCCGGATTCTCCGGGTACTCGAGTGCATTTGACCAAACGACCGCGTCTTCTCGTTTTCTCCGTTGACCGGCACACAGGATCCGTGCAACTGCTTCCAATTCTATGGCCCAACATGTGTTTGGAACACACGGCCACAGAGGTGGCCACAGAGTTCCAGGGTGCAGTTACCGTGCGACGCTCCGAAAACCGCGCAGTAGTGCGCCCGTTACCGCTGGGCGCTATAAATATGGGAGCGGGGATTTTTCTCTTCTTCTTCCTCACATCTCCCACTCCACGAACACCATCTGCGCCGCCGTCATCGCCACAATCTCGCCCTTCCAAACTCGCCGCGCGGAGACATTCAACGCATCGGAGGAAAACGACCGGGGCCGCGCACCGTGCCCAGCGCCGCCGCTTCTTCGCCGAGCTCTTCCATTGCTGCGTTTCTCCCGTAAGTTTTCTTCGTCGCGACCATGACCACCGCGAGCGAGTTCATATCCACGGGGAACCCAGCCCTGTTTTTTGTAGATTCAACCCCATATACGTCCACGGTTATGCCTTAGCGCATTCCGTAGATTTTCCTTTCTAAGTTTCCTACTAGATTGCCTTAAACTTGCTTTCCACCGTATGAGCAGTTTCAACCAGATTTTACTTGTGATTTCCTTTCATTTTTACCGCCGCGATAGATCTTGTGAAACCCTAGGATATAGCGGAAAGTGTTTGTAATTATTGACCGAGTTACCCTTTCCGCTGAATCCGGTCAACTTCACCCGGGATAAACTCAGCCGAATCATTTTGGATTTGACCGGCTAAACCATTACCCGCTTCATTCTGACTCAGCCCTATCCGACCTCTTGCAGGATTGATCCGGATATGGCGAAGCTTCCTCCCGGCAGATGGGAGGGCTCAGATGTGACAAAAGACGACCTGGAATGGCTACTAAGTACCCGGCGCATAACTCCTCAGGTCATATGCCGCAAACCGGGGAAGAACTTGCACCGGTCACCGAACCCGGTGAGCGAGTGGTGTTCCTAGCGCATTTCGAGCGCGGATTCGGATTGCCGCAAGTGATTTCTTCCGGGCATTCCTGGATTTCTTTGGCCTACAACCTCATCACCTCCCGGCTAATTCCTTCGTTCTCTATCGGCCTTTACTTCCTTTTGCGAGGGCTATCTCGGTCTCTGGCCGACTGTCGACATATGGGCAAGTATTTCCACCTCCGCAAACATACTATTCCAGGCACTAAGCCGAAGCTGATGACTGCTTGCGGTCGGTTAGCATCACGCCAAGGCAGGGATCCATCTTTCCCCGTATCACTGGCCTAGACACTGTCAGGAAGTGGCAAAGGTCTTTCCTTTATGTGAAGAGTGCTGAAGGCCATGATGCCAATCTGCCCGAGTTCCAGATCGAGCCACCCACAGCCGAATTGAACTTCGGGTATAATCCGGCTGAAACTATTGCAGAGCTCCAGACAATACATGAAACTCTGGAGGACTTTCTGAAGAAGGGCCTGGATTCGGATGATCTCATCCGGACCTTTATCTCCCGCCGGGTCAATCCTCTTCAAAGACGTGAACACAAGATATGCCACATGAGTGGTCTGCTAGATCCTACCCGGATCAGCAAGCATGATCTTAACCGAGCTTCCATCAGGAGACGAGTAAATGCGATTGCCTATACAGAGATGTCGGATAAGTGGCGGTGGGGCGTAAAGCCGTTTCACCGGAATGCACTTCCACCACAGGTTCGTTCACCACCTTCCAATTCATCCATACTTCATCAAAATGCCATCGGACTAACCCGGATTTGCTTGACTTATGTAGCTGTTTGACCGCCAAGCTACTGAAGATGGAGATCTCTCCACAAAAGTATGGGGAGCGGATCGCAGCCCGTTGCGCGATGGCGAAGAGGATGCGGATACGGATGACTATCTGCCGATTCCGCGCGCCAAGCCAATCCGCAAGGGTAAGCAATCAACTATTTACGACCTTTCCGACGAGGAAGATGATGATTGCCAGATCTTAGATCCCATCGACGCTATTCCGATTTCATGGTCACCACCTTGTGTTCCAGCCAAACCAGATGCTGAAGGGACATCTCGGAAACGCGCTGATGCGCCCGGATCTGATGCCCCTAAAGCAAAAAGAATCAAGAAGACTGCTCCAAGCCGAATCGGCTCAAGCCCATGCCTACCACGAAGGGGTAATGCGTACAGCTTCATTTGCTTTCTTCCTTTACTAACCGAGTCATATTCATCCGGATTAACTGTTTACTTTGTTTTATGTAGTGACGTCATCGTCACCGACAAACTCACTCATCCATTTCTTCTCCTATTCCTCCACTGGATTCGGCTACGGAGAACCAGTCTCCTGAAAGGGTTATACTTCTCCCACGCCTACAACTGCCAATATTCCCCAACCGACTTCTACATCAGAGCCGGTTATTGACTTGGAGAGTGAGGAAACCTGGTTCCTGTCCGAGATTCAACTTGGCCACGCCCTTTGAAGGAGCTGGAGAAGGAAAAGGCTAAGACATCGGCTAGCCCTTGCCTAAGCCGGATTCTCGCCCTACACCCGCAGCGCAAACCCTGCTGAACCAAGAACAGCAGAAGAAGAAAAAGCAGAAGCAGCAACAGCAACAACAAACTTCCGAGAAGCACAGAAACCGCAACATCGAGCAGACCCGGGTGCGTCACCTCACCCAGCCGACTCAATTGCCTCTGGCCCAACTTCTGCCACCTCGGACAAGCAGGTGGTTGCTAGCAAGAACACTTCTGGTACTCCATCAGCGATTCGATTCGGCAGGCCCTGTCGAATCCCGCCCTCCGAGCAGCGATAAGCTCGAGTCCGCCAAGCAATTCATTGAAGCTTGGAATGATGCTGACCTGCCAAAGACTTCTCTACTTCAGCGCCACATCCGGCTGGGCCTAGTCGGATGTTTCAATCATTACACTCTGTACAGACCTCGGTCACTGAAGCTAACCGGGTGTTTGAGGTAAATTTTTCCGAATCTTGCTTTTATTTCAACATGATCAAACAGTACTATACCCAGTCCCCGAGATTCGGGTCGAACGACTGATACTCCTCCGAGTAAGAAAGTCATTCGGCTTGAATCTCTAAAAAACTTATCATGAATGTTGCCTTAACCGAGGACACCGTGGGACTTCCAGTCCCCGAGTCTCTTTTCCAACTGATTCGGTTAATCTCGGGCCAGTCCCCGAGATTCTTTTGACGCCATTTGCCTGTTTTCTTTCAGGAAACCATGACCGCTCGCGGCAAGCTCTTTAAGCAGCTCGCCCATCAGCACCAGAAGCTCCAAACTTCCTTCGATGGGCTCTGTCTTGAAATGGACAAGAAAGAAGAAGAGCACAAGCGCGCTTTATCCGAGGAAAAATCAGAGTGACTCGGCTCCAGCGAGAGCTTGACCGAGTTGAAAAAGTGAAGAACAAGGTTAAAGGAGAGCGGGATACGCTGAAGCGTGAAAAAGACACAATCCAGAAGGAGCGGGATACTTTCAAAGCCGGACTTGCGGAGCGGGCCAAACTGGACAAGCAAATTCAAACGACATTGCCGAATCTGAAGCCGAAGTCAAAGCGGCTAAAGAAGAACTGAGTGCTCACAAAGCGGCCAGTGCGAAATGGCTTGCTGCACTTGCTAGCCTTAATGATGACATGGATCGTAAGTTCACCGAATCTCCTCTTTTCTTTCTGCTCTTAACCAATACATATGCTTGTGTTCCTTCTCGCTGAACTCAGTATTAGCTTATTTGTTTGTAGGAGAGTTTACCAGCATCCGGCTTCAAGCCGCCAAGGCTGTGAGAAACGCCCGAGCTGAGAGAGCTAAATTAACCGAGGCTCCCCTACCAGAGACATGGGACATCGAAGATCATATTACAGCACTTAAGGCTCGGATTGCTCCTTTGAAGGATTCCCATATTGGTCTGCTCAATGCAAGTCTCAAGGCTCACCGAATCTTGTTTCCTGAAGCGCGGCAAGTTGTGCCTGCGGAGGAGCTGATCGAGACCTGGATCAAGCAATGACCCGGTTACAGCAGTGGAGGTCTTCGTCCGCCCGCGCTGGTGCTGACGCAGCTTTGCTATTCATCATGTCCTGGTATGAGCTAATTGATCTTGCCAAAGTGCGCTCATTTCGCGAGGGTTCTCCGTGGGCTACAGACCCTACCCGGATCAAGATCCGTGAAGAAGCCGCCAACTTCATGGCCGAATTTGCACGCACCAAGCATCTTGATCTGGAGGCTCCGGTCTACTCGGATGGAGAAGAAACTGAAGAAGAGGAATCGGACGACGCCTCCGCTGAAGAATACGCCGATTCTGAGGGCGAGTCTGATGATTCGGCTAACTCTGCCGAACATGCTCCTATCAAGTCCATCAAGATCCAGCTTCTGACTCGGCTAAGAATACCGAAGCAACTCCGGCCCAGACTTCGGAGATACCAGCAACTGATTCGGCAGAGATTACAAACAAGCTTCAGCTGATCCGGATACCTCCGAATCTGCCCAGCCTTCAAGCTCTCCACGCAAGGTTACCCCTGAAGTTCCTCCATCTGAGCCCATCCTTGCAACCGAGCCCCCTGCAACCGAATCTACTCCAACCGAAGCTCCTGTAACCGAGGCTCGCGCGCCCGAGGTTCCTTCAACCAAAGCTCCTGCCACCGAACCTGCTACAACCGAGTCTGCTGCTTCCTGAAGTAACTTAGTGAAAAAACGTTAAATCCCCGGTATGCCGGGAGCAGATGTAATAGACTATTTTAAGTTCTTTCGAGACTACTTTAAATTTGCTTAACATGATCCGGACGAGGTTTATGTTGGATCATTTTAAACCGAGTCCCCGAGTCTGTTTTCTTGTTTACTATTTTTGCCGAATCTCTGCTCTTGTCTACCTTTTAGGTGTTTGACAGTCGAGTCACAAGATAGGAATCATAGCATACAATACTTGAAACATGCGAGTTGTGGTTTAGAATCATTCAACATAAACAAAAATAAATAACAGGGGTTAGTAAACGACATGTGCCGAATCGGTTTTGGACCGAGTCCCCGAGTCCATTTTCATGTTTCCCATATTCCTCATCTCTGCTCTTGACTACCATTTTGGTGTTTGTCAGTCGAGTCACGAGATCAACAACACAACATACATTACTTGAATTTTGGGACGAGGTTCAAAGCAATTCGGCACACGAACGGTATGGACAAAACAGTAAAAAACACATGCATGAGACGAAGCAGTCCCCGAGTCCAGACTCGGATTGCTGCAATTTCATTTATGATAAACTGAAATACATACATTGCGCCCTTAGGAGTAAAAGGGTCGAAGCAGAGCTACATTCCAGGGTCTCTTAGTTTCTTGTCCGGGTCTGTCCAGGCCATCCTTCCTTGGTTCCTGTGCATCTACAAGGTAGTACGAGTCATTGTGCATAGCCCTGCTCACAATGAAGGTCCCTCCCATGGAGGTGACAACTTGTGTCGGCCTTTGCTGCGCTGCACCAGCCTTAGCACAAGATCACCCTCATGAAACACTCGAGGGCTGATCTTTCGACTATGATATCGTCGGAGATTCTGCTGGTATATTGCTGTCCGAGATAGAGCCAATTCTCTTGCTTCCTCTAGCAGATCCACTGCATCTTCCCGGCCTCTTTTGCCTCGGTTTCAGTATACATTGCCACCCTTGGTGCATCATGTTCTATGTCAGTGGGTAGCACAGCTTCTGCCCCATAAACCAGAAAAAATGGCGTATAGCCAGTTGACCGATTCGGCGTGGTCCTTAGACCCCACAGTACTGATGGTATCTCGTCTATCCAGCATCCCGGAGTTTTCAGCAATGGTTCAATGAGACGAGCCTTGATGCCGGCCAACACCAGGGCATTTGATCTTTCCACTTGCCCATTAGACTCCGGATGTGCCACCGAGGCTATATCTAGCCGGATTCCCTTATCCATGCAAAACCGAGCAAACTCTCCGACAGCAAAGTTTGTGCCGTTATCCGAGATGATGCTATGAGGGTAACCGTATCTCAAAATAATTTCTTTCAGAAAGTTACAGCCGAACGACCATCTACTTTCCGGATTGGTTTCACCTCTAT
This sequence comes from Poa pratensis, assembly GCA_947311845.1. Lineage (NCBI taxonomy): Eukaryota > Viridiplantae > Streptophyta > Magnoliopsida > Poales > Poaceae > Poa > Poa pratensis. Next base: position 29,640,768 of record CAMZMU010000088.1, read on the forward strand.
CCACTTGGTGAATTTATCCACCATCACCAGCATATGTGTCATGTTGCCCCTAGCCGGCTTGAAATCTCCCACCATATCAAACACCACACAGCAAACGGCCAAGTGATAGGAATTGTTTCAGTGCCGATGCGGGTAAGTGTGTCTGCTTGGCAAACCTTTGGCATCCTTCACATTTTCGGACTATGTCCTCTGCATCCGCGTGAGCAGTGGGCCAGTAAAATCCATGCCGGAATACTTAGCCACCAGGGCTCTTGTACTGCAATGATGTCCACATTCTCCTTGATGTATCTCCAGGAGCATCTCCTTGCCCTCGGCTGGCTCCACACAACGCTGTAGCACCTCGGTTGCACTCCTCTTGTATAACTCCTTGTTGATGATGGTGTAAGCCTTGGACCTCCTCTGCACTCGCCTAGCTTCGGTTTCATCATTTGGCAAACTCCCCTCCGACATGAACTTCATGATTTCTTCAGCCCATTCCGGTACTGGATGCAAAGGGAATAAGTGCTCATCTACTTCCACTGGTTCGGCCGCCATTATTTCTTCTATCAGCTTCTGCCCATTCCCTAAGATTCGGTTATCACCACCTTCTTCTCTGCTCCTCTTTCCTAAGATCCGGTTAGCAGTCCCCGGGTCTCGCCATGCAGTCCCCGGGTCTTCCCCAATGTACTCGACATCAACATTCATAGGGACAGCCTCAGATTCTTGCTTTGGGATAAAAATTGACTCGGAATCAGGCGAAGGTTTGATTGAAGGGACCCTTAGGTGATTCAAGGATATCCGGGTGGAATTGCATCCCTAGACGACCCGAGTTTTGACAGGACATCAGCAGCTTCGTTCTCCAACCGAGGTATGTGCTTGTACTCGCAGCCTTCAAAAAATCCTGAAATTTTCTGGACATGAAACCGATACAGTGCCATATTGGCATCAAGAGCATCCCAATTTCCAGAAGATTGCTGCACAACTAAATCCGAATCACCAAAACATTCTATTCGGCGGATGCCGATGTCCCTAGCCACATTAAGCCCATGGATCAGTGCCTCATATTCGGCCACATTGTTTGATGCTGAGAAATGAATCTGCAACACATATCGCAATTGATCTTGCTTCGGTGACGTGAGTACCACCCCAGCACCTAATCCGATTTTGGTTTTGGAGCCATCAAAGTGCAACTTCCAGTAATTGTAATCCGGCTTGGGTGGTTCATACTGCATCTCGGCCCAGTCACAAAGGAAATCTGGTAAAGCCTGAGACTTGATAGCATCCCTTCTCTCATAATGCGGGGTGTAAGGAGATACTTCTATTGCCCACTTGGCAACCCGGCCAGTCGCATCTTTGCACCCAATGATCTCCGCGATTGGAGCTTCACATACCACGGTAATCGGGTGTTCTTGGAAATAATGTTTCAACTTTTTGGCCGCCAGGTATACACCGTATGTCATCTTCTGGTAGTGAGGATAATTTTGCTTTGAGGTTGAGATCACCTCACTTAAATAGTACACCGGTCTCTGCACGATTTACCCTCCTCTTCTCGCTCTACCACTATGACCACACTTACGACCCGGTTAGTGGCCGCAATGTAAAGTAGCATTGGCTCATTCGGCAAAGGTGACGCCAGAATTGGTGCAGTGGACAACATCTTTTTTAATTCGTTGAAAGCCGAATCTGCCTGCGGGGTCCACGTGAACCCGGTGCTCTTTTTCATCAACTGATACAAGGGCAAGGCTTTTTCTCCTAGCCGACTCACAAACCGACTCAACGAGGCTAAACACCCGGTGAATTTTTGTACATCTTTTAGACATTTAGGCAATTTCATTCTTTCTATGGCTCGGATCTTAGCCGGATTCACCTCAATACCTCGGCTCGATACAAGGAAACCGAGCAACTTTCCAGCCGGGACACCAAAGGTGCATTTATCCGGATTCAATTTCAACCGATATTTTCTCAAGTTCACAAATGTTTCCTCGAGATCCTCGAGGAGAGTGTGTTTTTCTTTAGTTTTGATGACGATATCATCGACATACACCTGCACATTTTGCCCATTTGGGAGTGTAAGCATTTCTGCATACATCTCTGATAAGTTGCACCGGCATTTCTCAAACCGAAACACATGACACGATAGCAATACGCCCCGTACGGGGTAATAAAAGCAGTCTTTATTTGATCTTTAGGGTTCAGTGGTATCTGGTGAAAACCAGAGTACGCATCAATAAAAGACAACAACTCACACCCAGCAGTAGAATCGATCACTTGATCAATCCGAGGTAAAGGAAATGGATCCTTCGGGCACGCCTTGTTTAGGTTGGTGAAATCGATGCACATGCGCCACACCTTGACCACCGCTGGTTCGTCCTTCTTCTTCTCTACCAGAACCGGATTGGATATCCAGTCTGGATGCAACACCTCCATAATGAATCCGGCTGCAAGCAACTTAGCCAGCTCATCAGCACCACTTTTCTTCGATCATCTGAGAGACGCCGAGTCGGTTGCCTCACCGGTTTTACATCCGGCCTGACAAATAAAGAGTGCTCTGCCAACTCCCTCGGAACACCAGGCAGGTCCTTAGCCGACCATGCAAAGATATCCCGATTCTCACGGAGGAAGTGACAGAGCGCGCTTTCCTATTTCTCATCCAGCCCGGCACCAATGATGGCCATGCGCTCCGGGTTCTCCGGGTCAATGGGGATCTTCTTTGTCTCCTTGGGCATCTCAAATGTTGCACCTCCATCCGGATTGGTCATAGCCAGCACACCGAGCTGAGCTGACTTCGCCATTGCCACCACCTCATGCATCTTGCTCTTCTCAGCTTGGATCACCAATGATTCGGCTAAGGTGGAACCGATCGTGGCACACTGTATGGCCTTTTGTAATCTCCCGCAACAGTGATAATACCATTCGGGCCTGGCATCTTTATCTTGAGGTAGGCCACATGGTGGATATCATGAACTTGGCTAACGCAGGCCTGCCAAGTAGAGCATGGTATGGGCTCTCCAAATCTACCACCTCGAACTCGAGACTCTCAAGCCGGTGATTGTCCTTGGTACCAAACAGCACATCTACCCAGATCTTACCCATTGGGGAACAAGACACCCCGGGTACTATACCATGGAAGGTACAACTGCTCTGCTGCAACTGATTCGGCGAAATACCCAACTTGACCATTGTGTCCCGATACATGATGTTTATGGCACTGCCATTGTCAATCAAGACTCGGCTAAACCTCACGTTAAGCTTGGGTCCAACCAAAGTCGGATCCACCACCAGTGCATAGTTTCCTGGACTTGGCATAATTCTGGGGTTATCAGCCCTGCTCCAAGTGATCTCCTGCTCGGACCAATTCAGGTATTTTGGGACTGCTGGTATGACTGCATTCACCTCCTTCGCCCTTCGCAGCTGACTTTTCTTGTCAGTTGGCTCGGTCACAAAAACCACATAACTTTGATGAGCCTCCTTGTACTCATTACCGGGGTATCCACCTTGCCGACTGGACCAGCACCATTGTCATTGCCTCCCATGTTTACCAGGTTAACCGGCTTTGTGGCTGCCGGTCTTGGAGCTCCTGCGTTCACCGGGATTGTATTGGCTCCGGTTAAAGGCATATTCGGCCTGAAATTCGGTCTAGGAGCACCTCTCTGAGGTGGTCCTCTCTGACCCTCCGCCTGAATGCGATGATGCCAGCTACAATTCCGAGTTGAATGATTGGCCGGCTTGCGTGGGTCTGTTGTGTGATAACAGCAAGGCCCGTCTAATCTTGCCTCAAAGTTAGAGGAGGACTCGATCCATCCCACACTTTCTTTGGCCAGGCACCTTGATTCGGCCTCCAAGCTGGACCCTCAGTCTTTTGTCTCTGACCATCTCCTGCTCCAGGATGGTCCATATTCACTGCAGCAACCTGATCTGAACCGTATCTATAATCCGGATCTCTTCTTTTGTAACCGAATTCATGTCGGTCATTGGGCCTCAATGGTCCTACTCGGTTGTTAACCGGTTGCCTCCTGCTTGTTCCCACTGCATCCAATGCTGGCTGTGTCGGATCACCAAGAGCATACGTATCTGCTATCCGGATCGTTTCCGCCAGTGTCTTGGGCATATCCCTCTGGAGCTTCTGCCAGAGCGGGGTGCCATGTCGGCAACCCTGCGCAAACCAAGAAATTGCCTGCTCCTCCACGACACCTTCGCAAGAGTTGCGAATGTTGCTCCACCGAGTTAAGAATTCTCGGTCTGTTTCCCGTTCTTCCTGCTTGCACGCAGCCAGGAGCTGAGGTCGGTTAGGCCTCTTGTAGGTGCTGGAGAAATTACTGTAAAATGCCTCCTCCAAGTCCATCCAAGAGTTGATACTACCCGGCGGTAAGTTATTCAGCCAAATCCGGGCTGGCCCTTCCAACATGTGCGGGAGATACCGGACCGCCCATCGGCGATTGCCCCCCGCAATGTGCACTGAGATACATAGTCTATCAGCCAATCTGTGGCTTTGGTGCCATTATACGGCTTTGTGCTTCGGCCAAGCTGAAACAACGGCACGCTCGGCTCGTTCATGATCGAGGTCCAAAGCATGGAGGACCCGGTGGGCCTTGCTCTTCTAGCTTCTCGGACTGGTAAATTCTATCCAACTTGAGACGCTGATCATCCGGATCCAATGCCCGAGGTCCCAGTCTTGATGCAAGTGCATTATCATACGTCTGGTATCCGGCTCGCGCCATAGCCGAATTTCCGTCATCATAGCGGTAGCCCGCCTGGCCACCACCTTGCTGTTGCGCTGCACAATCACTTGCTGCCCAGGAGGACGAGGTGGTTGACCTCGGCCAGCCGAATTGCCCCTTCCAGCTCCCGGGTAGCCTTGTCCACCATGTTTCTGCTTGGCCACCTCTTCCTTGAGCGGCTAGCTGCTTGCCGGCATACTCAGCATCATAGGTCTGCAGCTGCTTGCTCTTACCCGAGTTCACGCTCTGGGCCCGGTCAACTCCGACGTGCGGGGATGACGCCTGCCCCTTGGATCTCTGGCTAACAGCCTTAACCGACACTACTACCCGAGAAACACCTGCATCCGGATTAGCTTTCCGGTAAGCCTCATTCTGCCGGTTACACATCTACTAGCTCATTACTCTCTCTGCCTGCTTCGCCAAGCGTCCCCGGTTAGTGTACTCAACTCGGCTCGCGCTGCCGCTGCAGCCCTAAGATTCTTAGCCGGGGAGCTATACACCGGCTTGCCTGTGCCGATCTATGACTAGTAGCCTTACTTGAGCTCGATCCTGCAGCTCTAGCTAACTCGTCATTGAGGTCCTTACCCCGGTTACGCAACTCGGCTTTCTTGCGTGAGCGATGCACTACAGGAGTAAACCATCGGTGATACCATTGGCAGCATTGTACCTCTCATATCTCTATCAAAGGCTTGCCTAGACTCCACCACTAACCGGGCTTCTTTTGCAACCTCAGGCGCTCTGCCTCTAGCTGAGCTACAGTGAGCTCTACATTTGCCCAGGTGCCACTGGCCGAGTAATTTCTCCAGGACATCCTCTAAGGGAGCCTCCCTACTTGACATGCCAAGCGGGCCAACCGGATCGGTTTCTCCTTTGGGAACTTCGCCGTCCGAGTCGGCTTGCCAACCGGATCAACTGGCGTGGCCAGCTCCTCGGGCATGCTTGCTGGCATCTCCTTTGCCTGTGCAGCGCTTGGTCCACCATCATCACCTCCACGCTACTCCCGGGGCGAGCGCTACGCCGTCCGAGAGCTGCGCGGAAAGAGGGAGGATCCTCAGCCACGAGCACCTGCGCCGGGTACTCGCGGACAGGCTCGGTGGCGACGTAGGTGACGAAGCTGCCGAGCGTCATGAGGAAGCCGTCAGCGGGGAAGGGCTTGTTGGCGAAGCACCCCGCGTTGTCGCTGATGAAGTTGAACTCGCCGATCTTGCAAACGAGCCCAGAGAGGACCCGCTCGCCGGAGCCAGTGACGGAGCCCGTCCGGAAGGAAACCCCAGCCAACGCCACTGCGCCCCACGGTGGGCGCCAACTGTCGTGGTGGTGTCACGGCAGATGCCATAGGATGGCTTAAGTTGTGGGCTCGCTAGGACGTTGGGGGATCCGGGGAGGGTTTGCGCGCTCACGAAGCACGCATGAGAACAACCAAGAACTCGCAAGAACAAACAAGAACAAGCAGAACCAAGAAGAAGCAAAGAACACCACGATGTACCCTGCTTCGGGGCCCTCTTGTGGAGGTAACACCCCTACTGCAGCACTAGCCTACTCTCTTTATATCTCAAGTGTTACAAGTACAGAGTGCTCCTTGAGCTGTATGAAGAACAATGGTGAGCTCTAGAAGAAGATGGAGCTTGGGGAAGATAATGCCTTCTCTTTCGCCGTCCCTCGCACTGGAGGATGTGTAGCTTACTTATACACTAACCGATTACCATTTTGCCCCTGGCTGGAAGTGATAATGGCATGGACAAGAGGAACAGGACAAGCCTCTGCCCCCTGTCAATCCAACGGCCGGACTGTCAGGCCTATCTTGCCCTTCGGGCAATGGCAGCTGTAGCCCATCGGGTCTAGGTCACATCCTCTTTCCCGAATTGGCCGAGTCAGCTCCTAGGTCGCTGCGCTCCCAGGAATCCCGTGACCTGACCTGGCCGTCAAGTCCCTAGCAGGCCTATCTTGCCACTTTGGGCAATGGCAGGCGTAGCCCCCCGGGTCTAGGTCATATCCTCTTTCCCGAATTGGCCAAGTCAGCGCCTAGGGCCTTGCGACCCGGAAAACCTGCGACTTGACCCGGCTGTCTTCTCAGCCTCTGGCAGGAGACCTGCAGGACCCGTGAACCTTTCTGACATTACTTGGCCCTTGTGCAATATCCGGATTACTTATCCGGGTCCTTCCTGACCAACCCGGCTAACTTAACCGGTTTCCTTCCTCTGATTCGGTTATACTTTACCGGATCCTCTCTGGCGTCTTCTCGCACTTTAGCTTGATCAAGTGCCAACCGACTCTCACGAGAGATCCGGCCCAAGTGACCCGGCTATATGTTGATCCGGCTAGCTCTTTGCAACACTTAACACCACATCTTTGCCCTACCCGGGGGCAGCCCCCGACAGTTCGTGACTTGCCTTCTGTCTTCTTTTCTTTTTCCAATGATACCTGCAAACCTGCTAGCTGGTTGACCACTTCTTCGACGCTGCACCTTTCTCCTCCCCATGATACCTCGTTTTGCGGCTCATTGGGCGTGACTCCATACATGTTTGCTTGTTGTAAAGCAGCGTTTGCAGTAGGTCGATCCCATAGCGAGCTTCCTTATCAGCTCGTGTCTCCAACCGGTACTATCTTCGACAATATCCCTATCGCGGCGTGCACGTTGCTCTCTGGGTCGCCGTGGAACTGTGATTTCATCTCTCCTCTGTCCATCTTGATCTGATGTTTTTGCTGCCAACGACGAGTCGCCACTCCTCTTCTTGGAGTTTCTTGCGCTCAGATGTTGTCTTGGTTCGGATCGCCTGGTGCCTTGGCTGGCAGCGACGGAGTCGTCGACCTTCTTCTTGGAGTTTTTCGCGCTCAGCCGCGAGTCTTTGTGCCTCTTCACAGAGTTCCGTCCTGATAGCTTCAATCTCTTCAATCTTGAGGTCTCCTTCCTGATTTGGTAGAGATCCCCAAACAGGTCTTGACGGGACGGGGATGGGCAGTCTTGCCGTAGCTTGTTGTAGCTCCTCCAACACGCGGACCCTGACGGCCGCAGTTCCTTCACCGATTCGCTTCCTTGAGTCGCATCTATAGATCTGCGACTGACGATCCGACGAAAACTTTTACTGATCCGATGGGAACAATGTATCCAAACTCGATGCGATCTGCCTCGGGTCCCCACTCTGAGTCGTCAATGAAGGGGACCCCATTGATGTCTTCAACTTGGCCGATGGCGATGTCCTTGAAGCCTGATTTCGATCCTGCGCGGATCGTGACGCTTTTGACCGCAGGCCCCACTGTGGGCGCCAACTGTCGTGGGTTTGTCACGTCAGGTGTCATGGATGACTTCGTAGGTGTGGGATTACGCGAGTCAAGCATCTCCGAGTTTGGGATCACAGGAACAAAGATCAACACAGATTTACCCAGGTTCGGCCCCCTCAATGTGAGGTAAAAGACCTACTCCTGCCTACCCTAGATTGGTATTGATATGATAATCGAGGTGTTACAATGGAGACGATCCGATCTGGTACTCGCCGTATGAGCTAGGGTTTAGGGCTTGATAGCTTGACCTGCTCTAAGTCCTGCGAGTCCTCTTTATATACACAGAGGCTCGCTAGGTTACAAAAGGAAACTTCCCCATAAGGAATACGTCCACGGAGGCCTACTCGGAGACTACTTGGTCTTCACGTCCTCCGGGATACGTCTTCTAGATCTTTCCTTTATGGCGGTTCAATATTGGGCTTGCTCCCAAGTGGGCCTTTGTCCGTGCGAGTAAGGTAAGTCGCACTGGGCCGCGGGTTAATCCAGAAAGTATTCCCCGACAGGGGACGCCGTGAACAGCTTCCGCTTTGTCAAATTACTAGTGGGCGCAGCAGTTGGCTGACGGGACGCGCGGGCGATGGACTCGCGGTGGGCTCCCAATCGTCGGGGAGGAGGATGGACTTTGCTGTGGTGAATTTCTAACCGGAGGAGTCGGTGGCCTTGGCGCCGAGTCAGGAAACTTGATTAAATTCTTCTTCCATAGAACGATACCAAGTTCGACGTCTCCCAATGTCTTCTCGCCTTCAGCTCCGGGAATGTCGAGCTCTACTGAGTTCATTCCCGACATAACTTTCGTGACCCCGACACGAGCAAATCCAGCTGGAATCACACCAAAATGGAAGGTTGCTCCAGGTTGATGTGGTAAAGCATAGCCAGTCGCCACCGAAAAGAAATGTTCTTCAACGGCGCATGTAACTCACAATTTGTCTTCTCCGTGATATCATCCACGGGGTAGTGAGCCACCGACGGTTCAGCAACTGGTTCATCAACTGCAGGATCTTGTAGCTGTGTGGAACCACGCTGCTTTTCCGCTGAGATGGGCAGACATCGACTGCAGGATCTTCTACTCGCAGTTGAGATTCCCTGCTCTGGGTAATTAAGGCCAGTTGCTCCTTGAAATCATGCATCTGGCGTTCTAAGTTTGTAAACCTCTCGGCCTCCCTCTTCTTACTTCTGCAATGTTTTCTATAAGTTGCAACGTCCTCCGGAAACCCTTCAAGAAACCAACACCGCCTCCTCTGCCTCGACATCGTCCCAAGTGTTCTTTATTCCCGAGGGCGAGTGAAAGCTCGTCGTCCTCTCTATCGGGAACATATTTTCCCTGTCGGACTAGTTCTATTGCATCAACTAGTTTTTTGACGACTCTTGTAATTCTTTTCTTCCATTTTCCCCGTGCAACAATCAGCCATGTGTCTGGGTCCAAAACTGCCCCATGCGCAAACAACCAGAACTTGGACCTGTCGGGCCAGTCATCTGTCTGTGGAATGATCCCTCTTTCACGCAGCTCGTTTTCATAGGCCTCCCACTTAGGCAAGGCAGTCTTGTAGCCACCTGAGCCCAAACGATGGTGATACTTCTTCTTCTTAGCATTCAACTTGTTTTGGGTCGATCGGGCCACAGAGACGGCCGATTTCTTATACGCCACAAATTCAGCCAGTCATCTTTTATCTTCACTAGATGTCCGGTGAAATTTGGAGGTTCTTTCGCATATTTTTGCCACAACTTTTTCTTCCAGTTGTTGAATTGCTGGGCCATCTTGCTAAGAGTCCATTCCTTGACTTTATCCTTCCTCTTCTGTGGGAGATCTGCCGGTAGGCTGAAAGAAGCCAACATCGAGTCCCAAAGGGTATCTTTAATTCTTTGCTCGAGATATTTTGCGCCAATGTGGCTTTCTTCGGCTGATTCCATTCTGCAACAGTGATCGGGACCATGTCCCTAACAAGAACACCGCATTGAGCTACATATTTAGTGTAGATTCCTTCGGGTTTTCTCCGTGCTCCTTTTGTACTAACTTCGTCGATCGACAACTTTGCACCATCCGGCAGCTTTACCCCTTGGTTCGGGCCTCGTGTAGGGATTGACTTAGATCCAGAGGGCTAAAAGAAAAATGTTTCATTAATAAGTGCAATATAAATCTATTAATGCATCTAGCTAGTGATCAACAAGACTTAATATATACCTCGCCGGATTTTTCTACAGAGTTTTCTAACGGCACTTCTTCGTCGTCGTCGTCTCTGAAATTTTCTAACTCAAGTCCCTCACCAGAGTCATTCAAACATTTCGCGCTAAACTCTTCGTCGTCTTCTTTGCTGGAATCTTCTCCATCGGAATTGGGTTCTGCAGCCTTATCATATATAATTGCTTGCATCCGGTCTTCATTCTCCTCGTCTCGGATGAAGGGCGTCGTCTCGGATGATGGGGGCGTCGTCCTCCATAGCTCAATGTCACTGCAAATTTGTAATTCATAGCAAACAACTTTAAATTTCTTATACACTAATAAAATAACTTTGCTACTAAAATAACAATATTGCAACTAAAATGACTTAGCAAAATTTTCAAACTTAGCAAAATTTTCAAACTTAACTAAATACTCAAACTTTGCTACTAAAATTTTCTAACATAGCAATATTTCAAACTTAGGAATATTTCAAACTTAGCAACATTTCAAACTTAGCAATATTTCAAACTTTACAATGTTATTTTAGTAATGTTATTTTAAAACTTATCTAAATGACTTAGCAATATTTACAACAAAATTTCTACACTAAATTGCTAAGTTTCAAATTTGCTAAAATTGCTAAGTTTACAAAATTGCTAACTTAAATTTTTGCTAAGTTTCAAAATTTTGAATGAACACTAATAAAATAACTTTGCTAAATTTTCTAACTCTTGTAAATTTCTATCTTTGCTAAGTTTGCTAAGTTTTCAAATTTGCTACATTTTGTAAGTTGCTACATTTTCAAATTTTTGAACAAATTTTCAAAAAACCTAAACAGTAATAACCTAAACAAATGAAAAATTTCTATGACTACCAAAATGATAAAACAGTAATGAAAAAACAGTACAATAACAAAATGAAAAAAAAACTTACCGGAGATGTCCAAGGCGACGACGATGGCGCGTGGTGTGGTGGAAGCCGAGGCGCGGTGGTGGAGGCCGGCGCCGGAGCAGCGCGGGAGGCGACGGCGCGCGGTGGTGGAGGGTGGCCGGAGCAGGGGCGTGCCGTGGAGGCCGGCGCAGAGGCGGCGGAGGGCGCAGGAGCCGGGGCGGCGGAGGGTGGAAGCAGGGGGCACGCGGAGGGCGCGGAGCAGGGGTCGTACGCGACGGGGGAGGCCGGAGTCCACCGGAGCAGGGGCACGCGACGGCGGGGGACGCGACGGCGGGGCACGCGACGGCGGCAGAGGGCTTTGCCGGAGTCGATCGAGGAGCGAGGCGTCGCGAGGCGGAGCAGGGGACTTCGTCGATTTTGGGATCAAATTGCGTCGATCCCCTCACTTAACTGCATTCAAATCCCTTTAGCACCGGTTGTGCTTTACAACCGGTACTAAAGGGTCTTTAGTACCGGTTGTAGAGTACAACCGGTGCTAAAGGTCAATTTTGGGCCGCGCAAAATTTCGCGCGCGAAGCCCAACCCTTTAGTACCGGTTGTATTAGACAACCGGTACTAATGGGCCTTTCATTTTTTTTCCTATTTGGTTTATGTTTTGTTTATTCTGTTTTGTTTTTTTCTCTAGTTTCTTTTTATTTATATCTATGTAATTTAATTGTCTTAAAATTTATAATAATTATCTATATTTGTAAAAATCATATTTGATGAGATTTTTTTTAAATAATATTATTTTTAATGGCAACTTCGCCTAATAGCACGCGCGGTGCGGAAATTTCTTCCCGCCCTTTTTTCAAACATAATTTTTTCCCGCCACCGTCTTATGCAAATTTCTTCCCGCCACCTTTTCCCGCACAATTTTTTCGCGCCACCGTTTCCCGCCGTATTATTTCCTGCCGGTTCTATAAAATCCAGTCGAAGGTAGTCATGATACTCACTTGAGCGCAAGCATGGTGTGTATTGGTCCTTGCGAGAAGTGTGTGTCCGGTTTCACATTTCCGCATCCGAGCATCTCGCAAGACTTTCGAGCAATTTGAAGGTAGATGGTAGGGTAGTTCCAATTGAAGAAATTTTGCACACTGAGAGTCATCTCGCTTTGCTTGGGGCGAAGCTATGCCGCGATGGGTTTTCGTATAGGACCCCGCTCCAAATTCGTGCAGAAATGCTCAGGCTTGCAGATAAGTTTGACAGGAAAGTTACGAATAGTCCGTTCTACCGAACTGAAGCTGACCGTGATTCGTACGGTCGTTCATGTCTCTGGGTAGTTGACAGCGATGATGACGACAATTTCATGCCGTCGTCAAAGGAAAGGAGGGTTGAAGCACTGAGCAAGGGCAAGGAGAAGAAGGCTGAAGCATCGAGCAAGGGTAATGGCAAGAAGGCTGAAGCTTCGTCCAAGGGCAAAGGCAAGAAGGCAGAATCTTCGTCAAAGGGCAAGGGTGGCAACACGGCGGATGGTGCAGGCTGCATCGATGGGAGATAGGTAGAGTCTTTGTTTTACTTGTGTTGTATCGTAATTTGCAGTTGTACCTTAATTTGCTCTATCCAGTATTTAGAACTAGTGAAGTTGTAACGTAGATCTCTAGTTGTATGTTAAATTAATTTATCGATTCAATGTGGGATGTTTCGTATCAATTATAATATGCCTCGTACATAGATAATAATATGTCTCGTACATAGATAATAATATGTCTCATATAGACGAACATAAATATGAATATGTCTCACATACAAATAGATATGGTTTTTCTAAGCCCGCCTTTAGTCCCGGTTGGTAACACCAACCAGAACTAAAGAATCACACGGATCGTGTGTTTCTTTCAAATGCTTGTGAGCCGTTGGATCAGGGTGTGTTTCTTTTGAGGGCTTGTGAGCCGTTGGATTTTTAGAACTAGTCCCGGTTGGTAACACCAACCGGGACTAAAGAATCACACGGATCGTGTGTTTCTTTCAAACGCTTCTGAGCCGTTGGATCAGGGGTGTGTTTCTTTTGAGGGCTTAGTGAGCCGTTGGATTTTTAGAACCGTACTGTGTTTCTTCGTGAGCCAGATGACCCTATATATAGCCCCCCTCCGGGCACTCACGGCACTCATTGTAGTTCACGGGTAGCAGAGAGCAAGATTTCTGAGAGGCAGGAGTTCCTAGAGCGGAGGCTGAAGGTGAACCCTCCCCTCGGTCGGATCCAAGCAGCGGCAAGGGTCTTTGATGATTAGCCGATTTACCGTCTCACGACCACGCGATGATTTGCAGTATACAAAGCATTCGGATTCCCGTCATACAGCCCTACGGTGCATTTGATATGCAGTCACTCACGAGGCACCATAGGGCTGTATGACGGGGAAAACCGTGTGTTTTGGTCAGTTTTGCTTATATATAAGGAGGCTCCACACCGCCCTCCGTCCCCCTCCCCAGGGTGCTGCCCTCTCCCTCCCCTACCTAGGTGTTTCATCAAATTTCCCACTCATTTTTTCAGATCTCCGCGACAATGTCCGGCCTGTTGGATGCGACGGGCGATGTCCGGGACTGGGCTCCGCCGGGCTGGCACTGGGAGGTGGTATCTTCCGGGACGCGTCGCTTGGTGAGGAATCCGGGTGACATCGTCGACCCGGATCTTGTTTGGTGGAAGTCGCGTGGGCCACTCTCGTTCCAGAGGGAACCGGCCCCCGAGGAGGTGGTACGTCGCCGTATCAGGGAGGAGGATGAGCACGTCAATCGCTATGTGAGCATGTTGGATACGCCAGCGGTGTATAACAGTGGATGGATGGTTCTTCAGAGGGATCCTTCTGACGTGAGTATTGTCCCTGTCATGGTTCCTGCTCTTTGGGTGCGCAGCGCCGGCCGCTCAGGACCCCGTGGCTTAGGACCCGGCAAAAGTTAGTGACATTATTCGTGATGTATTATGGTTAAATAAAAATGGACCCGAGCTATGTATTATGGTTTTCACCACATAAAGGTTTAATACATTATTACACATCACCAACAACATCCCTATCTAGTGTTCACTTTTTTCTTCGTGTGTGTCCCTTTCTTCTGATTGCGCCGTAGCCATGGACAATCTTCATCATTTAACACGATGCTTGGGTCAGTTTTCACTTTGAAGGGCGGAATTTCATGAAACTTATTGTAATCTTCTGACATGTCTGTCTTGTCCTCCACTCCCACGATGTTTCTTTTCCCTGAAAGAACTATGTGGCGCTTTGGCTGATCGTATGATGTATCGCTTGCTTATCTTTTCTTTTTTTCGGTCTGGAAGACATGTCCTTCACATAGAAAACCTGAGCCACATCATTGGCTAGGACGAATGGCTCGGTGTGGTACCAAGATTGTTGAGATCCACTGTAGTCATTCCGTACCGCCGGTCTATCTCTACCCCGCCTGACAGGTTGACCCATTTGCACTGAAACAAAGGGATCTTAAAAGAAGGTCCATAGTCAAGTTCCCATATCTGCTGTATGCAACCATAATATGTGTCCTTTGTCCCATCGTCGTTTGTTGCATCAAAGCGGACACCACTGTTTTGGTTACTGCTCTTTTTGTCTTGGGTTTCCGTGTAAAATGTATTCCCATTTATCTCGTACCCTTGGAAAGTCAATATAGTCGAAGATGGTGACTTGGCCAACAAGTATAGCTCATCTCCAACAGTGTGTTATTAATGAGATGTGTACGCAACCAACTGCCGAAAGTTTCCACGTGCTTTCCTTTAATCCAGAAGTTAGTCTCTCCGGGTATTCGGAGCGTAAAATATCCATGTGTTTCACGATATACGGAGCCACCAATCTGGAATTTTGTAGAACTGTGTAGTGTGCTTGAGTGAAAGAATGCCCGTCCATACTTCTTGTTGCTTTCTTTCCTAGCGTGCCTTTTCCACGCAGTCTCCCCTCATGGCGCGATTGAGGAACACCGATCGGCTTAAGATCAGGAATAAAGTCAACACAAAACTCAATGACCTCCTCTGTTCCATAGCCCTTGGACATGCTTCCTTCTGGCCTAGCACGGTTATGAACGTATTTCTTTAAGACTCCCATGAACCTCTCAAAGGGGAACATGTTGTGTAGAAATACAGGACCGAGAATGGAAATCTCTTCGACTAGGTGAACTATGAGGTGCGTCATAATATTGAAGAAGGACGGTGGAAACACCAACTCGAAGCTGACAAGACATTGGACCACACCCGTCTGTAAACTTGGTAGAGTTGCTGGATCGATTACCTTCTGAGAAATTGCATTGAGGAATGCACATAGCTTCACAATGGGTACTCGAACGTTTTCCGGTAGAAGCCCCCTCAATGCAACCGGAAGTAATTGTGTCATAATCACGTGGCAGTCATGAGACTTCAGGTTTTGGAACTTTTTCTCTGCCATGTTTATTATTCCCTTTATATTCGACGAGTAGCCAGACGGGACCTTGATACTGCTCAGGACTTGAAAAAAGATCTCCTTCTCTTCTTTGGTAAGAGCGTAGCTGGCAGTACCTTGGTACTTCTCTGGATTCAGGTTGTCTCGTTCGTGCGTACTTTGCTGGTCCTGCCGTGCATCCGATGTATCTTTCGTCTTCCCATACACGCCTAAGAAGTTTAGCAGGTTCACGCAAAGATTTTTCGTCACGTGCATCACGTCGATGGCAGAGCGAACCTCTAGGATTTTCCAATAGGGTAAATCCCAAAATATCGAGCACTTCTTCCACATGGGTACGTGTCCATCAGCGTCTTTCGGAACATTTAGACTGCCAGGACCCTTTCCAAATATTACTTCCAAATCCTTGACCATGCCATATATAACATCACCATCAGGGCGTGTAGGCTTCGTTCGGTTATCTGCCTCACCTTTGAAATGCTTGCCTGCCTTTTTTACGGGATGCCTGTTTGGAAGAAATCGACGATGACCAAGGTACACATTCTTGTTACCTAAATATATACTGTCAGTCTTATCTAAACAGTGCGTGCATGCATTGTATCCCTTGTTTGACTGTCCTGAAATGTTACTAAGAGCAGGCCAATCATTGATGGTTACAAACAGCAACGCTCGTAGGCCAAATTCCTCCTGTTTGTACTCATCCCACACACGTACGCCTTCGTCAGACCACAACTGTAAAAGTTCGTCAACTAATGGCCTCAGATACACATCAATGTCGTTGCCGGGTTGCCTCGGGCCTTGGATAAGCACTGGCATCATAATATACTTTTGCTTCATGCACAACCAAGGAGGAAGGTTATAGATACATAGAGTCACGGGCCAGGTGCTATGACTGCTGCTCTGCTCCCCAAACGGATTCAAGCCATCTGTACTTAGACCAAACCTTAAGTTCCTTGCGTCAGCTGCAAAATCCTTGAACTCACTGTCGATGTTTCTCCACTGCGACCCATCTGCGGGGTGTCTCAGCATCTCGTCTTCCTTACGGTCTTCTTTGTGCCATCGCAACAACTTGGCATGCTCTTTGTTTCGGAACAAACGTTTCAACCGTGGTATTATAGGAGCATACCACATCACCTTCGCGGGAACCCTCTTCCTGGGGCTCGGCTCGCCCTCAACATCACCTGGGTCATCTCGCCCGATCTTATACCGCAATGCACCGCATATCGGGCATGCATTCAAATTCTCGTACTTCTCACCGCGGTAGAGGATGCAGTCATTGATGCATGCATGTATCTTCTCCACCTCTAATCCTAGAGGGCAGACAATCTTCTTTGCTTCGTATGTATTGTGCGGCAATTCATTATTCCTTGGAAGACTCTTCTTAAATATTTGTAGCAACTCCTGAAATGCCTTGTCAGATATTCCATTCTTTGCCTTCCACTGCAGCAATTCCAGGGTGGTACCCAGCTTTTTCTGGCCATCTTCACAATTTGGGTACAACAATTTTTTGTGATCCTCTAACATGCGCTCCAACTTCGACCACTCGTTTTCACTTCCGCACTTCATCTGTTCATCAAGAATGACCCGACGAAGATCATCATCATCGGACTCATCAACAATGACCTCGAGCTCAACTTCGTCTTCCCCCATTGTAGTATCACCGTGTTCAGAGAACACAGGATAGTTGTCATCATCCTCTTCTTCAGGGTCTTCCATTATAACCCCTCTTTCTCCATGCTTGGTCCAACAAAAATAATTGGGCATGAAGCCTTGTCGCAACAAGTGGGAGTGTATGGTTCTTACGCTCGGGTAATTCCTCGTATTCCGACATTCATCACATGGACAAATCATAAAACCATTCTTCAGCTTGTTTAACTTAACCACATCGAGAAAACGATGCATGCCATCAATGAACTCGGGACAGCGTCGATCACCGTACATCCATTCTCGGCTCATCTGCATTACATAAATACATCAAAAACCATTACACCAGCTAAATAATGAATAGAGATACGTGACCAAATTAATTAATACAAGTTCATCACATTAAAACCAAAGTAGAGTAGTGCCCAAATGTAATACATAGTTCTCACGAAACATACATCAAACGAAACTAACATACAACTATCTAAAGAATTTAAATCCAACAACAAATGCGATCAGAATCGCAACCAAGGTAACTATTGAACCAACAGCATAATGATACCAAGCCTCTTGACTAATGACATATTTTCTAATCTTTTTAAGCTTGACGCGCATTGCATCCATCTTCATCTCGTTAGCAGCGACGACGTCGGCAAGCTTGACCCCGTGAGCATCAACGATGTCGGCAATCTTCAATTCCAATACCATCTTCTCTTCCAGGCATTGGAGACGAAGATCTTCACTTATCTTCAATTTTGCTTTTAAATCGTTGTTTTCTTTTTCTAAAAACTCGACAATAGGGTCGGCTGGAATTTCCGGTTCAACTACCTCCTAAATAGAAATATATCTATGTCAAGTTGGTCGGCATGATTGTTATAACCATGAAACAAAATAAATAGTTATAAAAATATACCACATCGAATCATAGACCGGACGAGGGCCGACGGGGACGGATATCAAAACCATGACACTATACATATAAAAAAAACATAAGAAAATTATACAAGAAATAATTATGCATTTAAATCATATAACTAACATTTTTAAAATAAAAGATAAAAAAGAGGCTCACCGAGGTGGTGTCGGTGACGGAGCGGCGCGGGCGATCGACGGCGGTCAGGAAGGGGACGGGACGACACTATATAAAACCACAAATTATACTTTAATTTGAGATCAAAATGCATATAAAACAAATGAAATCCCTAACTTAGGCATTTCATCAAACACCTTGCAAGCACTACCAAAATCAAACTAGCTAAACTTGCACGAAAATGAGCTAAACTTGAAATGCCGGAAGAGAAGATGAAGTTGCTAACCCTTATATATGTAGGTGCCACCAATCTTGAAAGTTGTTGGAGAAAAAATGGTGAATTTGAGCTTGGGAGAGCAAAGAGAGAGGAAAAATGGAGTTGAGTTCGAGCTAAAATGGAGCTGGCTCGGGTGGCAGAAGGTTTATAGCAGCGGAACAACCGGTACTAAAGGCCCCTCTTTAGTACCGGTTGTTAAGAACAACCGGTACTAAAGGGTGGCCGCTGCTAGCACAGCAGCACAACCGGTGCTAATGCCCCCTTTAGTACCGGTTTTTAGCTCAACCGGTACTAAAGGGGGCGCACCGTTGCCCCCTTTTCTACTAGTGACCGTGCGGCCTGCTGGGTGCAACATATTCTTAGTTGAGCAACGAACATTTGTGTTCTTCCCATGTAAGTTTATTAGTATATTTTTAACGAATTAAATTTTATTTAAATAAAGTAGAATTAGTTTTTGTGATATTATGTGTCTATTTCTTTCTGTGATCGAGAATTATGTTTACATGTGGGGTAAGAAAAACTTGATGAAGCCTTGTGCGGCTTCACGACACATAATTTTATCTCCCCGTTGCAACACACGGGCACGTTTCCTAGTATATTTAAATCCACGAACGACGCGAAGATGGAGGCACATTTTAAAAATCAAATTTTCAAATGTAATACATTCTGGAAGAAAAAAATGTACGTGATCCCCGCTAGTCGTGTTGCACGCGTAGCGCAAAGATGGCGCACGCTGTACGCCTAGTTGTACGTTACCTAGGACATTCCTGGTGTACGTAGAGGAGTCTGATTGGTCGTCTAAAACAAATGCGCGATACTCATGTCTGGCCCCGGAAGAATCAGCTCAGGGAGGCGAAAATTGAACACCACCCTTGTGCACCACCGCTGCCAAACTTGAATTTTCTGCAGTGAAATCAGCGCTAGATTTTGTTTTCAAAATAAATCTGGACTCAGAAAGTGCACCGTCATCGTCGCAGCTGGCGGCGAAGCTAGCACGAACGTTGTCGTTTCCACTGGTCGAAAATGGCGCCACGCGCCACTTGTTCCCTTTCCTGGCTCTCTCTAGTGATCTAGTCTCTATCTAGAAGCCGCCTGCCCGGCGATACATGTGTCACCTTCGACCGCCGTAGTATACCTCACCAACACAGAGCAGCCAACTTTTCCAAACACAAGAACCTTCTCCCCCTTTCGATCGGCCTCTCCAACAAAGCCAAGAACCTTCGCGCCACCGCCGCCGCGCCATCCGCCATCGCCATGGAAGCCGCCATCGGCTCGCTCCAACCCCCGCCGGCCGCCGCCTCCATCCCGGCGGACGCCACGCTGGGCCGCCACCTGGCGCGGCGCCTGGCGGAGGTGGGCGCCCGGACGTCTTCACCGTGCCGGGCGATTTCAATCTCACGCTCCTCGACGAGCTCGAGGCCGACAAGGACGGCGCCGGGGTGCGGCTCGTCGGCTGCTGCAACGAGCTCAACGCCGCGTACGCCGCCGACGGGTACGCGCGCGCGGGCCGCGGGGTCGGCGCCTGCGCGCTCACCTTCACCGTCGGGGGCCTCAGCGCCATCAACGCCGTCGCCGGCGCCTTCAGCGAGAACCTGCCCCTCGTCTGCATCGTCGGGGGACCCAACAGCAACGACTACGGCAGCAACCGGGTCCTGCACCACACCATCGGCCTCCCCGATTTCACGCAGGAGCTCCGGTGCTTCCAGAACGTCACCTGCTACCAGGTACTGTTTCTCGTGCTGCTCTTGTTCAAAACTTCAAATTCAGTCCATGATTGTTCAGTATTGAAGTCCCTCTTGTATGTCAAACTGCTCTGATTTCGCTATGCATTTTTGTGCAACTTAGATTTTAGGGGAAACTATATAATCTATCAGTTACAGTTGGATTGATGAACTGAATCTGTGAGAGTAATTTGAATTTTTCCTTTCAGCATGTTCAGTTGGTTTTTTCTTTTTAATTGTTGTTTCATGTCCGGCAGTCTGGGGTTTGGGGTTTAGTTGGAAATGTGAGTGATGTTCCTAGTTAAGAATGGCTCTGCCGCAGTTCTAGCGTTTTCGCCTGACCACGTTCCGTCCGACATTGTTATGATGCAGTTTGCAATCTTGCATTTTCCTTCCTGACATACTTATCTTTCTAGATTCTGTACAACCTGATAGGATCGTACGTATGTTCTCTGAAAATTGACTTAGGTGCATGTAAATCGCTCATTGGGGATATAACTGGATTGATTGTTTTATTTTCACCGGCTTAAAGTAGGCTTTCTGAAATCAATATACAGTTGGCTTGATGAACTGAATCTGTGGAGTAATTTGCAATTCTCTCTTTAGCATGTTCTGGGGTTTGGGTTTAGTTGGAATTGTGAGCGAGTGCCTAAAAATGGCTCTGCTGCAGTTCTAGCATTTTCGCAGTAATAATCTGACCAACGTTCAGCCCGACAGTATTATGATACAGTTTGCAATCTTGCATTATCCTTCCTGACATACTTATCTTTCTAGAATATGTACAGCCTGATAGGATCGTACGTATGTTCTCTGAATATTGACTAGTGCATGTAAATCCCACATTGTGGATATAACTGGATTCCTTGTTTTATTTGCACCAGCTTAAAGTAGGCTTTCTGAAACCAATATACAGTAATTGTTACTCCTACATTTTTTGGAATTATTAGAAAGAGGTCTAGCCTGGTTGGGAAACTGTTACTCCTATATTTGGCTTATTGGTTCAGAAATAGGATTGTCCCATATTGATGTGGGACACTGCCCCATATTTTCATCAGTTACTAGCCACTATGCTTAACAATTTCAAGCATAGTCTATTACAATGTTTGGTGCATCAGTTGTACATTTCGCTTGATTAGATAGTACCTTTTGTACTTCTAAGTTAGCATGGGTGGTGGACATGCTAATTCTTTAAGAAAACTTAAAAGCAGGCTGAAGGTTAAGAGGGTCCAAAACCTTTACCTTCTGTATATGATATCTATGCTTGGAACTGTTAATCTACATTTGAAAATAAATGGGTAAAAGAACTTAATTAAATGAGAATTATGATTTTTTTTTTTTTGCTATGTTATGATCCCTTCTCAAATATTGCAGGCAGTGGTGAACAACCTGGAGGATGCACATGAACAGATTGACACTGCCATCTCCACTGCACTGAAGGAGAGCAAACCTGTTTACATCAGTATCAGCTGCAACCTCCCCACCATCCCGCATCCTACCTTCAGCCGCCATCCTGTCCCTTTCTTTCTCTCCCCAAGGTAAGTTGGCATGCTCCTGCTCCCTCTATACGCATAAGAATGGCGAGGTTGCAGGCAATGGTTTTTGTTTACCTGCACACAATGGGTTCGGTATCAGTTACATTGATGAATTTCATTTGTCAGACTGTCAAACCAGATGAGCCTGGAAGCAGCAGTGGAAGCAGCTGCGGCTTTCTTGAACAAATCAGTCAAGCCGGTCCTTATCGGTGGACCGAAGATGAGGGTGGGCAAAGCATGCAAAGCCTTTGTAGAGCTTGCTGACGCGTGCGGTTATCCCGTTGCGGTGATGCCTTCTGCAAAGGGGCTCGTGCCAGAGCACCACTCAAGGTTTATCGGCACATACTGGGTGCTGTTAGCACTCCATTCTGTGCTGAGATCGTGGAGTCAGCAGATGCTTATCTGTTTGCTGGCCCTATATTTAACGACTACAGCTCGGTTGGATACTCGCTTCTTATTAAGAAGGAGAAGGCCATCATTGTCCAGCCGGACCGAGTGGTGATTGGGAATGGGCCTGCATTTGGGTGTGTTCTGATGAAGGATTTCTTCCATGCACTTGCAAGCCAGCTTAAGAAGAACACAACTGCATACGAGAACTATCGTCGGATTTTTGTGCCGCAGGGCGAACCTCATTCGTCTGAACCTGGGGAGCCTTTGAGAGTGAATGTACTTTTCCAGCATATTCAGAACATGCTGTCGGGTAACTCTGCTGTGATTGCAGAGACTGGGACTCATGGTTTAACTGCCAAAAGCTGAAACTACCGGAAGGCTGTGGTAAGCTCCCTTGAGATATTTCTAAGCTCTAACTTCAGTCTGTTAGTTCTTTTAAACTCCCCCAGTTTTTAGCTGGCCACATCGGTTATCTTAGTATTTCTAATTTGAGTGTAATCACATTATATTGAGATATCTTGTTCTGAATTTTTTGAAATTCAGTAATATCAGGGAAAATTTTAAAAAATGGCACATAGTAGTTCGAATTCGATAAAACAACCTGTGATGTGTCACTGATAGATGGGTCATATTATCAGATGGTTTCATGTAAGAGCTTTGACATGATTCGAAAATTATAATAGAAGTCTAGACTACTTTTACACTGGTTACAACAAACAAGTCATGTTTGTGTCAGTAAGTAGGATGTATTATGTTGAGTTTATATTTAGTTTAACACCATTTTCTTTCGGGAGGTATGAATTTCAGATGCAATATGGATCAATTGGTTGGTCGGTTGGTGCAACTCTGGGATATGCGCAGGCTGCTAAGGACAAGCGTGTCATTTCCTTCATTGGCGATGGTAGCTTTCAGGTACCAAAAATTCAGAATGACCAACGTTCTATCTTATATTTCGAGTTCTATCAAAATATGTAGCTATATATAAAGAATTGACTGGACTGGAATATAGGTTACGGCACAAGAGGTGTCGACGATGATCCGGTGGGGGCAAAACAACATAATCTTTCTCATAAACAACGGGGTTACACCATCGAGGTGGAGATCCATGACGGTCCTTACAATGTCATCAAGAACTGGAACTACACCGGTGTGGTCGAAGCATTCCATAATGGCGAGGGCAAGTGCTATACGGCAAAGGTCGGCGACGCAGTTGTAGGCTGTATTTGTACAGTTAAAATACGTATGTATAAATACCACATTGCAATGACATTTCATAATTTTCTGCCTGTAGGTCCGAACGGAGGAGGAACTGAAGGAGGCGATTAAGGCATCTCTAGGACCTAACAAGGATTGCCTGTGCTTTATAGAAGTCATTGTACACAAGGATGACACAAGTAAGGAGCTTCTTGAGTGGGGATCTAGGGTTTCCGCCGCAAATAGCCGCCCACCGAATCCTCAGTGAACACATTAGTTGTCCACAGGATCCTCATCCGTCTTAATGGTATCATATGAAAGTCCTGAATAGGAGATCTTACTGATCTTCTCTGAATAAATCATCCATGTAGGTTCACTGCTGTTGCAAGTTCTCATAGTTATTGTACAGAGATAATTTCAGTTTAGGATCTGGTACTTGTAGTACTTCAATAAATCTGAAATCGACTTTCTGTCACTCGTAGTTAAAGCGAACAACTGAGTTAATCCAGCTGACAACTTTGTACCTTTATACATCTAGGCATGTAGCTGCTCTCAAAAAGAATTTCAGGCTTGCTGTGTTCCTCAAAAGCAATAGTTAGGCATTATTAGTAGTAATAAACAGAACTTGTGTTTCTAGGATCAGAAGAAGATTGAATTATGTTCCACACTGCGCAAACAGAAAACTTGTGTGCTCTCTAGAGCACCAACTTTTTCCAAGGTCGCAAAAATTTCTATGGAACATCCCATGTACGTAAACACCTTGAAAGTTTGCATGTCGATTATTCCGCACGAAATTTTCCAAGTATTTCTCTTGCTGTATACTGCTCCCAACAGCGAGGAAGTCTGAATGTTCACGCTTTCCATGCTGCTGCGTACGGCTGTTAAGTAAAAGACAAAGCGGTTCTATGCGTGTCTCATAAATCATAATAACCAGTTAGCCACCAATGAAGAGGCGTAGCATTTCAGTCTGTTCAGGGAACTGCTGAAGTGTCAAAACTAATCATGCGATGAAGATTTCTGCAATCTGCAATTCTGCATGTACAGTCAAGCGATGAAGATCTGCAATTCTGCCATGATGTCGTGGACTGCATCCAGAGCACCAGCAGCAGTTCACACCTCAAATCTTTCACAGCACATAGCGATCCAAAAATGGCAGGACAAATCATCTACACAGACATGATGGAGCAATGTGACTCGAGGATCCTCTGTCTCTTGCTCTGGAACGCAAAACCACCGCTACTGCTACCATACACCAGCTCCGGAGAAGCGACCTTGGCCAGAGCCTGCCTCACATTCTCCTCCTCACATTCTCCTTCATGGACTCGAGCCCAACACAACGTGCACCGCCTTCCTCGTCCTGACTACGCAGCGTGAAGACATGCACCACCCTTCCTCCGAGTGAAGCCACCTCCGCTCTCACCGTCCTCAGCCTCAGGCCGTGCAGCGCCGGGACGAGCCCGGCGACGAGGTCCGGGCGGTCGTCGCAGCTCACTACGGCCTTCAAGTACATGCGACCGTCGTCGCCGGTGTAGCATTCGACGGAGACCTCGTCGGTCACCGGCGGGATGGTAGTTTAAGCTGTGTGGCTTCGCTTGCTCTCCTCTTCAGAAGCTTCACCTGGTCCACCACTGTGGCTAACAGCGTGGCCTTGTCCATCTGCAGTGCACCAGGAAGAATCATATTGTTACAACTTACACGTCATAGAATTGTAGTGTGAAGAGTCCGAAGAATTGTGAACACTCGTATGCCTAAAGGTTACTGCAAGTTTCAATGTCCTCCGTATATTATGTCTGACACTGACAGAAAGGTAGATCAAGATTATCATTTGAAACTTCCTAACTGACAAAAGTTAGTTTCTAGAAAAAGGAAGAAAAGTTGGCCAATTACCCACACTAATAATTAGTGTCCAACTGAGATTTCTTCGGTTTAATGCTTCACTACACACTTGAAATGGCTTCACAACACTGGAGCCTGGAGGGTGACGCAAACCTGGTCGGTATCAGGGATTATCCTCCTGAGAGCGGCCAGGTGTGCGTTGATCCTCTCCCGGCGCCGGCGCTCGGCCTCACTGTGGATCTTCAGAGCCCTCGCCGACCCCGACCACGACAACATCTCCGGCGGCACAGCCGAGCTGGCCTGCCGTGGCAACAGAACTGGGCCTCCGCCCACCATAGGGTCACGGCCATCGTGGTACGGCCGCAGCTCATTTGGTTCTTGCACAGATTGGCATGCGGCAGCCATCTAATGGAGCGTCTTACAGTCTCTGGTCACTGCAAGAACCAGGAAGATGTGATGTGATGAGGAAGAGGAAGAGAAAGGAAGCGATGAGCAGCAAAGAGGAAGTGGGAGTAAGAGGAAGCCTCCTATCCAGTGTGAGAACTGGCTTGCAAATAATTGGTTGCAGCGGCGTCTTGTCACCACATTCTCTTCATATATAGTGGACGTATGAATGATATGCTAGTTGGAAGTTCTACACGTGGCCAACAACCCTACGTATGCTTCTCTTTTCTCAGATGTGGTTATAGAGATTGGCATTTGATTTGGCCAATAGATGAGGAGGCGTGTATGAGTGTGTCATGAGTGGGATGTGTAAAAAACATACCAAATCCGTATTATTTTTTACGGAAACTAGCAGGTGATCTGCTTATGCATTACTCTTAACATCCATCTTTCTGGATCAGCCTTTCTCCACAGGAGCAGGATTCGTATGATATCAGTCTGAAACCATATGCTTGTGACCATTATCTGACGAGTTGTGGCCAGCCAAGAACTACTGTTTCTGAATTCTGAGCACAGAATTCTCTCCGCAACTCACTGACTATAGTCCTGCTCCATGCAGTGCCACTGACCATGAGAGATCGACAGATCGAGACACGTACGATTAAAAGAAGTTCTGAGCATTCAGCGCCAGTGTCACTATGCCAGGCTCGGCCTTTAGCCACGACGACTCTGCGCTTCCCCTTTCAAACCAGCTCCATTAACGAGCCGTACCAATTTTCACCGTCGATGTGAGGTCAGAAAATGAAACGGTTTTCCTTCTTGACTTATGAACAGAGACGCCAAGCCAGAGAGTTGGCTCTCCGGGCAACCTCTGCCATCTCGCGTCATGAAGTTTTTTGGCATGTGGCTTGGCGTATCGTTCACATGGTGCCCAAGAACTATTAACCCGCCGAAGAACAGTCTCAGAGCATCTCCACTCGCGGCACCCAAATGGGCGTCCAAAGGCCGTCCGGACAGGCCCTTTGGGCGCCGTCCGGACTACCTTGCTCATTTGGGCGCCCTCGCTCCCCACTCGCGACGCCTAAATATTATTTAAATATGAAATTTTGATACGAAAATGCATATATTTCATTGAAATTTCATTCAAATAACATAATTCATTCAAATTTAAATCTAGACCTAGACTAGATCTAGTAAGTAGGGTGGCACGCCGGGCACCGGCAGTTGGGGCAGGCGCCGGCCCTTGCGGCGGCGAGCACAGGACCCCGACGGCAGCTCGAGCAGAGGCAGTAGAGGTAGCCGGTGGTGGAGGTGGTGGCGGCGGAGGCGGTGGCGGCGGCGGTGGCGGCGGCAGAGACTATGTCGGCCTCGATGGCGAGCTGCATGTGGCCGGGATCCCACTCCGGCGTCGGCGGCCAGTCCTCCAAGCCGTCATCATCACCGTCAACCTCCTCCGCCTCTTGTTGAGGTTGCGGCGGAGGAGGTTGCACGCGGCCTCCTTCCGATCTTGCGCGACGAGCCTGCTCCACCGCCTTGTAGCGAACCCTCTCCCGTTCCATGCCCGCTGCGAAGTCCTCGTCGGTGGTGTTGGTGAGGCCGTCGTCGTCGGAGTCTTCGAGCCAGTCCGCAGGCGGCTTGGGGGCGAAGAAGGAGTGGAGGCGGTAGGCGTGCTCGAGCTCGACCTGCTTGTCCCAGTACGCCGAGTTCGGCTCAAACCTGGGGTCATCGTGCAGCTCCGGCGCCATCGTCTCCATGCACGAGGCGACGTAGTTGAGCCGCGCCTGGCCGGCCAGCATGGGTGCAACGGGGACGTGCACTGGGTTCGTGGCCCATCCCTCGGGGAGGACGCAGTTCGCCGGCACCGGCGTGTTAGTGCGGACAAGCTCGCGCGCCTCGGCTTCCGTGAGTTGGTTCGCCGGTGGCGGAGGAGGCGGTGGAGGAGGTGGCGGAACGTTGACGGCCGACAAGCCTGCCTCCTGCGATGGCCAGCCGCGGCGAGCCATGGCGCTCTGCCAAACCTGGCTGTCATGGCGGCGACGACGGGCCTCCCTCTGCGCTCGTCTCTCTTCCTCCGCGACGCGACGGGGAGGCCATGGCTAGGTGTGGGATGGAGATGGCTGTGTGAGATGGTGGAGACGGCGAGGTACCCGCTCTATATAGCGGCCGGGGAGGCGAACGGATGAGGTCGCCTTAACTCCGGCCGTCTAACGGCTCGCCTGCCACACCATTAACGGCTCGCCTGCATTGACGCCGCCGTGACGCAGACGCTTCCTCGCCGCAGAGCGAAGCGACGCGTCGCTGCGCCCGGCTGGGAAACCGAGACGCCGCCCGGCATTAATGCAACCTCTTGTCTCACTGCCAAGCGTGGCCCGCGCATCGGGAGCCGACGTGGCGTCGCGTTTCCTTCCGTCCGGGGCCGCCCCAAGCCTCCCCAAGTTGAGGGCGTGGGCTGGGCGTGCCGGACACAAAACTGGGCCGCCCCGGACCGAATTCGCGTTTGGGCGCCGCGAGTGGGGGCGATTTTGTGTCCGGCACGCCCCAAAGGCGTTTGGGCGGCCGTTTGGGCGCCGCGAGTGGAGATGCTCTCAGGAACAGCACGCGCCAAGAAAAAATTTAAGAGGGCCCTGTGAGACGCTGATGATCCTCCTTTAAGGATGCACAAACGGCCGTTTGCCCTATTTTTTGTGCATTTTATGCATAGTTAGTACAAATTTTATACTAGCTGATGCGAGCCTTCCAGTCGTCTCTTATCCCTCTCTACAGTGCAGAGTAGGCGATAAGGAGGCGGCTCCGTTTTCCCCACCGCGCCGCCGGCCAGGCCGGTGGTTCCCTCCCTCTCCGTCTGCCGCCGCGGCGGCGGGAGAGTGGGGGAACCCCGGTCCTGCGTTTCCGGCAAGTAGTGTGTAGATTAGGTGTGTGTGCCCTGCCGATGGTGTCGAAGACGGTGGCGACGGCGTCAGCTTGCTGGGCGTGGTCCTCCCCCTCCTTTCCCCGTTCCGGCCTCGGCGCCGGGGAGGTCGTGGAGGTGTTCCGTCGGCCGCTTCTTCTTCTTTGCTCTTCCGGCCTGCCGTGGTGGCGTGGGGAGGAGTTGGAGTCGGAGGGCATTCCGCTTTTGTTGCAGGTGGTACTGGTGGTTTCCTCTGGTGTTCCTGCTCCGGCCGCCGAGGTGGCGAGGGGAGCGGCTTCTGGAGGTGGCTTGGTGCTGCTGGTGGTGGTCCTGGGCGCCGCCGTGACGGCTGGAAGAAGGGTGGAGGCGGGAGGTTGGCGCTGTGGCCGTGCTTTTTCATCGAGTCCAGATTCCGCCGTTGGGCGGCGGATGGCTCTTGCGGCCGTCTACTACAAGTGGTGGTGCTTCCTCCCGGCGGATGGCGGTACGGCGTCGCCGGCGTCGCCTAAGGAGCTTTGGGTGCGGCTGTGGGTCTGTTTGCGGTTTTCTCCCGCGGCTTAGGGTGCTTTTCGCACTTTTCTGGTTTCCTTGCTTTTTCGTGTTTCTTTGGGGACCTGGTTGTAAAGTGCAGAGCCTCCTTTTTTATGTATCAGACCCTTCCTCGAAAAAAAAAATATACTAGCTATGCACAAATTTCAGATGCGGAGAAGGACATGAAATCCAGGATACGAGGACTAGCGATGGTGGTTTGAAATTTTGTGGCGATGAGGAATTGGCTTGGTGAGCTGAGACTCATAGCAGCGACTGTTAGTGGGGCAACATCACAGGAGAAGTCCACACAGTCTTACCTTGCAGGGTGAAAACCCAAGGTCTGGCTTTCATTGGTTGTGCCTGGTAATGACTTTGTTGAAGGCATTGTTTTTTCGAGCGAGTACATTCTCTAGGGTGAAAACCTAGGATCTTTGATCGGGCGACGACGGTGGTTGTGCACTGTTTACTTCTTGGAGGCGTCGCTTTTAGAGGGGTTGGACTTCTGGTGTTGTTTTGGTGGTGTTAGTGTCACTGCTACAAGGATTTGATCGATGTGGCGAGACTTTTCTTATTTGTGTAATTCTTCTTTCTTTTTACGGCTGTGTGCATTCTTATTGCCATTAGGACGATGCGTTGTTGCAGAGACTGGGTGTAATTGGTATCTTCGTGATATTAATATATACTCTTTATTAAAAAACATGGACGTAAACACCTTGAAAGTTTGCATGTCGATTATTTCTCACGAAATTTTCCAAGTATTTCTCTTGATGTATACTGCTCCCAACAGCGAGGAAGTCTGAATGCTCACGCTTTGCATGCTGCTGCGTACGGCTCTTAAGTAAAAGACAAAGCGGTTCTATGCGTGTCATAAATCATAATAACCAGTTAACCACCAATGAAGAGGCGTAGTATTTCAGTCTGTTCACGCAACCGCTGAAATGTCAAAACTCAAAACTAATCATGCGATGAAGATTTCTGCGATCTGCAATTCTGCATGTACAGTCAAGCGATGAAGATCTGCAATTCGACCATGATGTCGTGGGCTGCATCCAGTTCACACCTCAAATATTTCACAACACATAGCGATCCAAAAATGGCAGGAGAAATCATCTACACAGACATGATGGAGCAATGTGACTCGAGGATCCTCTGTCTCTTGCTCTGGAACGCAAAACCACCGCTACTGCTACCATACACCAGCTCCGGAGAAGCGACCTTGGCCAGAGCCTGCCTCACGGCCTTCTTGGACCCGAGTGGAACACAACGTGCACCGTCTTCCTCCTCCTGACTACACAGCGTGAAGACATGCCGCACCCTTCCTCCGAGGGAAGCCACCTCCGCTCTCACCGTCCTCAGCTTCAGGCCCTGCAGCGCCCGGACGAGCCCAGCGACGAGGTCCGGCCGGTCATCGCAGCTCACGAAGGCCTTCATGTACATGCCACCGTCGTCGCCGGTGTAGCATTCGACGGAGACCTCGTCGGTCACCGGCGGGATGGGTGGTGTTAGCCGTGTGGCTTCGCCTGCTCTCCGTTTCAGGCGCTTCACCTGGTCCACCACTGTGGCTAGCAGGGTGGCCTTGTCCATC
Organism: Poa pratensis; assembly: GCA_947311845.1. Classification (NCBI taxonomy): domain Eukaryota; kingdom Viridiplantae; phylum Streptophyta; class Magnoliopsida; order Poales; family Poaceae; genus Poa; species Poa pratensis. The sequence continues at coordinate 29,671,213 of CAMZMU010000088.1, forward strand.
TGCAGTGCACCAGGAAAAACCGAAGAATCATATTGTTACAAGTTACAACTTACAAGTAACAGAACTGTAGTGTGAAGAGTCCGAAGAATTGTGAACACTTCGATGTGCGTAAAGGTTGTGTCTTTACTGCAAGTTTCAATGTTCTTCGTATATTATGTCTGACACTGACGGAAAGCTAAATCAAGATTATCATTTGAAATCCTAACTAACAAAAGTTAGTTTCTAGAAAAAGGAAGAAAAGTTGGCCTGTTACACACTAATAATTTCTAGTGTCCAACTGAGATTTGTTCGGTTAATGCTTCACTGCACACTTGAAATGGCCAAGATATCTGTTGCCAAATGCTTCAAAACATACACTGGAGGGTCAGGCAAACCTGCTTGGTATCAGGGATCATCCTCCTGAGCGCGGCCAGGTGTGCGTTGATCCTCTCCCGGCGCCGGCGCTCGGCCTCGCTATGGATCTTCAGAGCCCTCGCCGACCCCGACGATGACGACATCTCCGGTGGCGGAGGTGCCGAGCTGGCCTGCCGTGGCAGCAGAATCGGGCCTCCGCCCACCGTAGGGTGACGGCCATCGTTCGGTTCTTGCACAGATTGGCATGCGGCTGCCATCCAATCGAGCGTCTTATAGTTATAGTCTCTGGACACTACAAGAACTAGGAAGAATGTGATGTGATGAGGAAGAGGAAGAAAGGAAGCAGTGAGCACCAAAGAGGAAGTTGGAGTGAGATGACGCCTCCTATCCAGTGTGAGAGCTGGCTTGCAAATAATTGGTGCAGCGGCGTCTTGTCACCACACTCTCTTCATATATAGAACGTGTGAATGATATGCTAGTTGGGCGTTCTACACGTGGCCAACAACTCTACGTATGCTTCTCTTTTCTCAGATGTGGTTATAGAGATTGGCATAATATGATTTGGCCAATGGATGAGGAGGCTTGTATGAGTGTCATGACTCATGAGTAGGACACGGGAAAAATACATACTAATCCTTATTAATTTTCTACGGAAACTAGCAGGTGATCTGCTTATGCATTACTCTAACATCCATCTTTTTGGATCAGCGTTTCTCCACACGAACAGGATTCGTATGATTTCAAGCTGAAACCATATGCTTGTGAGCATTATCTGACGAGTTATCCCTCCAGCTTGCAGTGAAACCATATGACGAGTTATGCAACTCACTGACTATAGTCCTGCTCCATGCAGTGCCTCTGCTCTGACCATAAGAGATCGACAGATCGAGACACGTACGATTAAAAGAAGTTCTGAGCATTCAGCGACAGTGTCACTATGCCAGGCTCGGCCTTTAGCCGCAACGACTCTGCACTTCCCTTTCAAACCAGCTCCATTAACGAGCTGTAGCAATTTTCAGAGCCGTCGATGTGAGGTCAGAAAACGAAACGGTTTTCCCTTCTTGACTTATGAAATGCCAAACCAGAGAGTTGGCTCTTTGGGCAACCTCTGCCATGTCGCGTCATCAAATTTTTTGGCATGTGGCTTGGCGTGTCGTTCACATGGTGCCCAAGAATTATTAACCCGCCGAAGAACAGTCTCAGGGAACAGCACGCGCCAAGGAAAAATTTCAAAGGGAGGGCCCCTGCGAGACGTCTGATGATCGTCCTTCGTCCTTTATCCGGAGGATCTTCATCAACGCATCATCTTTTGACGAAAAACTGCCGCCTTTTGGACGGGTGCTAGCTACGTAATTGTTTAAATTTTTTATGATTCTTTACGAGAAGATAATGGAATTGGCCACCTCGTTCAGGTTTACACTTCATCACTTGGCTAAACTCTTTGAAGCTGTTCTCTTTTGGACAACCGTTTTTTGCTGTTCATGTGGTGGTGTGATTGGTTTAGTGCTACTCAATTAGGTGCACGTCATGGACATAGAATGTGTCTAATTATATACACCCATGAGGTTAATTACCTCATGATAAGCTGAACACTTTGTTCTGCCAAACCTATTTTTCTCATCATAGCCTTCAAAATACCAATTTGCTCGGTCATATGTCTTACCCATATCTAATTTCAGATTTGCACAACCAACCGACCCACTCTTTTTTTTTTGCGCGGAATGAGTTACCTCATAGGCCAAAAGAATATTGTACGTGATAAGACGTCCCTGAACAAACACACTTTGGTTAGGAGTTTAGGGTTTACCCTTCGATCTGTTTGCCAACACTTCAATCTATGTGCCCAGAAACTTAGATACTAACATGTCACATTACATAACTTCATGGAGGATACCTTTCGACCTATTTGCCAACACTTGGACACCAACTTGTATATCACATTATATAAGCTAATTGGCCGCAAATTCTTCATGCTCTCCAGATTTTATTAATTTGGAATCAAAATTCAAAATAAACAAAGCAAGCGATACACATATATCTGTTTGGTCATAGGAGAAGAGAGAGGCAATCTAAAGGTGTCTAGGTTTTCCGTCCCCCTCACCGGTGAAGCCGTTGGTTCGCCCCTCCTCTGATGGCCCCTCAGATCTTCGAGGTGTGATGGACCACGGCCTATTGTCGGTGGGAGGGTTCCGTTTCTTTTTTAAAGTTAGTTTATGTGTCTTTGTCGAGGTGGTGATGCGGCAGTTACATCTCGATGTCAGAATAAGGTCATCCTCGCTCTATCCCTTGCTCTGGTGGTGTGTCTAGTGCCGGCAGTGGACGCGTGCAGTTGTGTGTCTGGTTGATCTCCTAATATCCGGTCTTTTTTCGTATTCTTTGTCGAGGTGTGATGGACCACGGCCTATCGTCGGTGGGAGGGTTCCGTTTCTTTTTTTAAGTTAGTTTATCATCTTTCGTGATGGTTGTTACTCTAGTGAGCTAATCCTTTGGGTCTTAGCATGACGACCTTCCGTCTCTTTACTACAACAATCTCTACTATGATAAGTTTTGCTCGGGTTTGGTGTGGGAGAGGCAAGGAGTTTTAGACATCAGATTTGTTTAAAGATTTTAACAAAAGCTCCGCTTTGCAAGGCATTGTACAATGTTTGATTGTTGATCATTGTCCTAGTTTCCAAGAAACCTTATAATTTCATTGCATGTCATATCTCTTATTGTCATCGCTAATAAATTAATGGCATCAATTAATTTTTAATGTGAAAAATTGTTAGCAAGAAAGTCATATGATACAATGCAGAAAATAAAGTTTTATTATTTTTTTAGAGATCATCTCTTAGCTAAGTGAAGACAATCTTCTCTCTCTTCATTCTTTCACCTTCAAATAAGAAAAAAAATCTGATATGATGACCTCACCCTATTGTACATGCCCTTACACACTTGCGAAGGTCCATTTGATCCAAGGTATAAGAAAATTATCTAGAGCCTTCCATCTCATGATTACCCCACACACTAATTCTCTTCTTATTTGAGCAGAATTATATCTCGTATTGAAAGGCAGAAAGAATTGTGAAATCTCTTCAGACATTTTCAATTATTTCCTTGACGATATCAATTAATTAAACATATAGGCGCAGATCGGGCGGCTGAAAAACTCGACTGAGAGGCGACTTAGAATTAGCAAATCCGCAAAAATAATTTGTGACAATTCCATTTTCAATTGTTTCCTTGACCAAAACAATGAAAAGAACTGTAGTACTACTCGGTTCCTTCCTTTTCCTTCCTTGGTTGCAAAGGAAGCAAGAGGAGTCTTCCCTTCCCACCCCACCCAAATCGTTCAGGAAAGAAAGAGGAAAACCCTAGGACAGGCTCACCGCTCCGATTTCCGATGGCCTCGTCATCGCCGCCGCCGGCAGCGAGCGGCGCGCAGCACGCGCAGCAGGCGCAGCAGTTCCTCAACACGGCGCTCTCCCAGCGGGGTCCCTCGGCGCTGCCCTACGCGGAGGACGTCAAGTGGCTCATCCGCAACCACCTCGTCGCCCTTGCCGAAGCCTTCCCCTCCCTCCGACCCAGGGCGGCGCTCTTCACCCACAACGACGGCCGCGCCGCGCACCTGCTCCAGGCCGACGGCACCATCCCCATCAACCACGGGGGCGCCGTCTACAACCTCCCCGCCGTCATCTGGCTCCCCGAGACCTATCCGCGCGCCCCGCCCCTCTTCTTCCTCTCCCCGACCCGCGACATGCTCATCAAGCCCCACCACCCGCTCGTCGACCGCTCAGGCCTCGTCGCCGGCGCGCCCTACCTCCGCTCCTGGGTCTTCCCATCCTCCAACCTCCTCGACCTCGTCAGGTCCCTCTCCCACCTCTTCGGCCTCGACCCTCCCCTCTTCACCAGATCCGCTCCCCCCAATCCTCCTCCTGTGTCCCCCATGCCCCCCGCTCCCTCTCCTCGGCCCCCCTCAGAGGCCGCCGTCTACGTCCCTCGCCCATACAGGTTCCCCGCCTCGCCCCAGCTCGCTGCACGCCCCCGCCCACCGAGGACTCTGCCGAGGTATTCAGGCGCAACGCCATTGCCAAGCTCGTTGACAACGCATACGCCGACGCCGCCGCCCTGCGCAACGCCCGCGAGGCAGAGGTAGAAGCCCTCTTCGGTGTGCAGGCCGAGCTCCGTGGCCGGGGGCAGGTGGTCGACGTCGGTGTGCGCAAGATCACGGAGGAGAAGGAGGCGCTTGAGCGCCGTCTCCAGGACGTGATGATGGCCACCGGTGTCATCGAAGCCTGGGTCGCCCAGAACCGCAAGGGAACCTCTGAAGACGCTGATGCTGAGGGGGCGATTCAGCCGGCGACGTGCTGTCCAGGCAGATGCTCGAGTGCACTGCAACAGATATGGCGCTCGAGGATGCCATCTACGCTCTCGACAAGGCCGTCCAGGAAGGGTCCATCCCGTTCGAAGGCTACCTGAGGAGCGTGCGGGCGCTGGCGCGGGAGCAGTTCTTCCAGCGTGTCATCTGCACCAAGGTCAACAGCGCGCAGCAGCAGGCGCAGGTTGCTAGGATGGCGGCAGGGGCACCACCACAATATGCGTTCTAGCGACCACGGGGGATAGGTCAGTACACATGCTGCTTTTCAACCAATTCTATCAATTATAAGAGTTGCTCATGGTGTAAAGTTTGTTACCGGTGTCGGTGCGCGTTTAGCCGCATTGTGTTTCTGGTCAGGATGATCACTGAATATGAACAGATGAATGGATTCCAGTGTGTATCACAATAAGTAAGTAGTACTTTAGTAGCTGGGAGTGCAGTTCATGGTGTTGTATTGGGTTCTTGAACTTGCAGCACATATCTCAGTTTTGTCCTTTACGCTCATTTGAGGTTTCTATTTTCATTTAAGCCTTTATGAGCTATATGTTTAGATAGACAAATATTCAGAGCCTGGTTATCTTGCTGTACTATAAGATATCAGAAGTATATGGAGTTTACACAGTTCCTGGGAATGCTATTTTTTCTTTGTAATGGCACCATGAACTTACTCTGCTCTTAAGACTTGAAACTGGAAAATGTCTACTAGTTATGAATTCTGTCTTGTGCAAATGTTGTGAATGGGGACACATGACCTTATACATTGTAACTGAACTTCTGTGAATGTTCTGGTGTCATATGAGATTCAAGTTTGTATATGAATTGGCTGAACATTTATCGCAAATATTCTTGTCTTGGGTTTAGCTTTAGTTTGGTGAATATGATTTTCTGTTTAATGTTTCTGGAATGCCAGACCATATTCCTTACTTGCCTGGTTGGAATGCCACATGCGTTTTCCCTACTGTTCTCTGCTAAAAAGGAATTACTTGAAAATGGAGTGGACAAGGCGTGGTGAATTTTTAACTAGAGTGACCTATTTGCCAATTAGGAATTGCTTACTTTTAGCCTTGAATGTACTTATGTACTAGTAAATATGCCCGTGTGTTGCACGTTGAATACCTCTGAAAACTAACATATGCGTGTTGAATGCCGTTTGGAAAATACCCAAAATGATCTCGCATGTATACTTGTGGTTGTGTAGAAACAACCTAAGTTTTGTTTTTGCATCCTAAAAATGTATTTTTACCTCCTCATTCTAGTTTTTTCGCACACTTGGAATCAATAGCATTTTGTGAAAAACTTGATGATACATGGTTCATTCTGGTATATGTACATGACGGACTTTTTAAAATCTTGGAATTTTCTGGAATAAGGGCGTGTGTGAGCAAAGGTAATGAAAATCCTTATTCAGTCGTACAAAATACACATCCACTTGACATTGCAAAAGAAAATATATCATGAGAAAATAAGTCCTATACAACAAGAGAGACAATCGTCTAAAAAATATACCACTTGAAATTCTAGCAATTTTTAAAACATTGAACCACCAATAAATCACTGTTCATGATCAACACTTCCGCTGTTGTCCCAGCATGTGCAACATGCATCCGTGGTCTACAGAAACTATTCAGCTCATCTTGTCTTAAGTTAAAAGCTAATCCCACTGTAAAGACTCTCCAAAGTCCTTCCTGCTGGTATATTATGCAAACTAAGGCTAAGTTCTTTGTCAACAATTAAAGAGTACGGAAATTTTGCAAAGTAAATAACATCATATGTAGTCAGCGATGTTTATTATATACATGGTAAAAAAACTTGGAAGCTGAAAAGGGAAAAATACTAATAATGCTGTGTTTGGATGCACAGAATTCGCCTCCGAATTGAATTGGCAATGGAATACCAAATCAACGATTTCAATGGAATACCAGAAATGTTGTTTGGATGTGCACGGTATTCATCTGTAGAATCAACGCTCCGAATGGAATTCTAAACCTGTTTGGATGTATATTGTGTGGAATTGAATATTTTTTGACTTTGAACAATATATATTGTGTAATATGAATGAAAATAAACATGTACATCAGAATGATTCAATAATATTTGTCACATAATAACATGTTTTATTTCGAGATGAACAAAAAACAGAAAAATACCCAGAAAAAATGAGTTGGATCTAGATCGGGAGGCAGAAGGTCCGGCTCGCCTCCAGGCCGCGTCCCGCGAGCGCCGCCGTCCCCGTCCCGTCGATCTACACCTCCGTCCACGCACAGACCATGGCCGGCCGCTCGACCCGCTCGACCCGTGGCCGCTCGACCACGGCCGCTCCATCTCGCGCCGCGACGGCCGCTCCACCCACGGCCGCTCCACCTCGCGCCGCCGCTGGAGCACCTCGCGCCGCCGAGGATGCCTTCTCCAGAGCGGGGACGGCTCCACCTCGCTAGGGTTCCGCGGGGAACCAGAGGACGGGCAAGATGGAGGGGGAGAGGAGAGGCGGACAGGGAAAGGGAGGGGGAGAGGAGAGGCGGGCGGGGGAACGCACCTGGCGGCGCCGCCGGCGATTCCTTCTCCAGCGCGGGGGCGGACGCAGGAGCTCGTACTTCCGTTTTGTTTTTCGGGAGAGAGAACGCGAGCGAGCGCGAGCCAATTCCGAGCGAATACAGAGGTCTGGAGCTCTGTATTCGCGAACGGGTAAGTTGGCCGCGCGGGGGGTGAGCTCGGAATTGGTCCAACAATTCCAGGGACCAATACCAAGTACATCCAAACACTGGAATTCGCGTTTTCAATTCCAGAAAGCCAATTCAGAGGTCAATTCTGTGCAACCAAACACTGCCTAAGAGTTCTTGACCGTGCTATCTCGAAAATGAATTACTGAATGTGTAGAGTTCTTTAAACAAAGTGGACAAAGAATCGTTTAATAGTGATTTAGTTCCTCATGACCTTTCTATACTGCCATGCAACAATGCAGCTCTCTTATTTTGGACTTATATGTAACACTGATCGGTTCTAACCATCTTGTGATTAATTATCATCTGTATTTTTACCTAGAACTGCACTAACCAGCCGCCCCTACCTTCCGCAACACCCTAACTAACCTCACTGTAGTCTGTTCTCCTGTAATTCTGTTAAATACCAAGTTCAGTAATCGTGTTTCTTGACATTCAATTCACCAATCAGATAAGGAATAGAATACTATAGGGAGCAGCCTAGTCCAGTATGCTTTGCAATACAATTTGAATCGTAAAAATTTGGTACCATAGATTAATGTCAATTGTGCATCCATTACAATCACGCAGGAGACGGAAGAGTGACCTTAAGTTTACACCAAACAAATCTCACAAAAGCCTTAACTAAAATCCAAATCCGGATACTCTCGAAAGAAAAAAAAAATCCAAATCCGGATTAGAAAAACATTAACCAGAGCTTATGTAGACAACTGAATAACAACCCAAGAGAAGATGATTCATGGAGATCATACAATTATGGTACAAACCATCAAGTGCAACTTTGTCTAATGTCTAGAACTGCATGCAGTGAAAAACAAAGAATAGCTCCAACTATTGTGGATTACAACCAACTCCTGCAATTATCCGACAATTAAAGACAAACAAAAGTTGATCGCACATAGTTCTTTCGAAAACCAATTTACTTAACTCTTCCATAGCTAAATTCGTATCGACATTCTTACCTGCAAGAAGGTATAACAGAAGATCATAAATTAGCTAGTTTGAGTACTTGTTTACTTTCTTACACGCAAGAAATTCGTATACATAAACAGCAACTCAAAGTGAATATGAAAACCTGAAAGTCCAAAGGACAAATAGATGAGTATGCCATGTTTGCTCAGTAAGAAGGCCGGACATGAGCCATGATCCATTAGCAATATCATCTGCTCCGTGGTGCAGCCTTGCTAGCAAAAACATCAATCTGAGAGCACGAATAACTTTGAAAAATCTGAAACAATTACTAACCAATCAACCTGGCTCACCTCTTATCTTCAACCTTTTAGGTACTCATTATCAGTGCATTTTTGTGAGAATACTATATAATTATATAAGCAAGACACTTTCTTTTACAATGTCCCTGACTCTTTAAGTCCTAACTGAAGCTAGACCTATGTGTATGTTATGCAATGCGACAGTACCAATTTTTGCCAGACGCTTTCTTTTTCAGATATGACAGATGAAACACGTTGACCTTGTATACAGAAAATGGATCGTAGCTTCCAATCAAAACACAGCAATCTTTGCGGACAAACATAGGCAGAAGCTCCTAGTAGCATCTTCTGGTATGAACAAGCATTCAGAAAATTTACCACTGAATGAAGCTACGCAGGTGTTCGGCAAAGAAAAGTTGACTCTTCCATCAGTGGTCCGTGTTGCCTGCAGCGTCTTCGGTCGCAGCCGCATCGTCAGGGAGACGTCGTCCCCAAGGAAGGAGCAACCTCCGCCTGTTCGAGCACACGGAGGCAGTCCTGTACGCTACCTGCAGCACAGGAGCTCCCGACTGCGGCATGGCGGTGGGAGGCGTGAGACGTGGCTGGCGGCATGGTCGGGTTGCTGAAACTGGATCTACGGCTTCAGGTCCTCCGCAGCGACCGGAACCCACAACATCGCACGCCGCTCGGTGCTCGGCGCTGCCGTGCGTCAATTGCCGCGGCCCTTTATCGCTCAGCTTGTCGCTTGCCTCTGCGCCCGTCGCTCTCTGCCAACATCGTGGATAAAAGGTTCAGGAGGGAGGGGATTGGGAACGGAGCGCCGCCGCCAACGCCAGCCCAGTGCGGGCGGGGCTGCCCATGCCCGAGGGCGGCCTGGTGGTGGTGAATGCGCGTGGTCGTGGTGGTCGCCGTTCTCTGCGGCTTCATCCGCATCTCGTCCCCGCGCGCCGACGACGCCGGCGGCTTCGGGTGGTCGATTACGTCGGGAGCGGAAAAAAAAAGGCAAATACCGTTTCGGGATTTTGCGTTACCATCTGAGCCGTAGATCGGAGTGAACGTGTAAGATTTAATGTATCAACATAGCACAACACAAGTTTGCTCTTTTAATAGTAGTATAGATATATTACACAATTCTGGAGTTTGGGTCGGCATACAATGCTATTTTATGCAAAATTTTGTCTGGATTATGTACAACTATGTATTAACTTAGACGTTGTAATTGCAATATATGAAATATAGTCAGTGTTTTTGGAATGGTGTGTCTTGAGTCCAGGCGGCGACGCCTAGCTGAATGCTCAATGTGGGGGATTTGGAGCTAGTGGAAGATGGTGATATTTCAGATCAAGGCACACACTTGGCATGATACTGCTGTGTTAATTAGGGTGAAGATATCTCTCAACTTTGTGCATTGCCAAGGTGGTTTTGACTCACCGGCCGTTGTAACTGATCTTGCGAGACTATCGCCTTAAAACTCCTATTTTTCTAAATATTCCGCCCCTCTGTTAATGAATGGGCCGTGTTCTTGATGTTTTACTGTAAAAATTGTCATGTTATGTTGAGATTCTACACAATTGTTTCGCCTAAGCCTGGTGTTTGGTGTAGTATCTTTCTTGGTTAACCTGCCAGATTAGATAAGTTGTGCGTATTTTCTGTTTATTTAGTTAATTAATGCATCAAATAATCCCAAAACAATAGCTTATCTGACTTCTGAGTGAACTGCCTAATCTTGATCTAGAGAAATTAATTGCAATGGAACATATAAGAATTCACAAGGAACTGGCATTGAGGGTACCAGGCCTATTCATGCTATAATAGTATAATTAGATTGAATCATTAACAAAAAAAATGAACAAATTGTTACAGAACCGGCACCAGAAAAGTGAAATTTTCTCCACATGTACAAAGCCGAAACAACAACCATCACTCTCCCAATCGCCAACCTTAACTTTTGGCTCTTGGTCTTCTTGATTCTTTAACTGTCTTGGTCTTGTTCAAATTTTGAGTTGCCACTCCAAGCTCACCTCGACCACCTCCGCTAAGCTGCTAACTCTACACCGGCTGTCTTGCTGGATAGGCATTATGCAGATGGCTGCACCTGGAACTACAATATTTAAAGACCGCTCCACATAATCATGATGATGCAAAAGAAATAAATACATCTCGCACATGCACAATATCATCAGAAGGTTTTACCAGATTCAACACCATAATGAAAAATACACGAGCTCCTTGTTGAGAGGATTAGTTTAATATAGGTAATGTAACTATATTAATGTCAATTTTGTTGGCCATGCCTTTGCCAATTTTGCATATCCTAGAGGGTATGAATACATTGCTTCCCTGTCAGCTAGAGCTTTGAGGTGAATTGATCAATATATGACACCGAACAGTTCACGTTGGATAGCATCTGGTCAGCTTCTTAAAGTTGGCAGTGAATCACATAGTTACATTACCTCATCTCTAGTAAATTAAAAACAATTTTCCCCCAGGTAAACATGTTTCGATGCAGGATACTCTACATGCAATGTTATGTAGAAGATACCAGGTACTAGTTAACAGACCTCGGGTTTCGGTTCCTCCTTATGCAGAAATGACCACGGTCCTGATTTCCACATCAACCTGAAATGTTGCCAATGATTGCATTACGTCAAGAACATAGAAGAGTATTGGAAAACGTCGGTGTGCTCCATATAGAAAAGAAAAATCACCACCAGGGGTACCACATACTCTACCAAGTGCCATGTGAATATGTGATATCTAAGGTATGCATCAGCCTACATTTTGATACCTGTAGTGTCATATTTACAGGTGTAACAGAACAACAAACAAGAATCATAATCACCTTACGATGCCTGCAACCATGCGCAATCCCATAAGTGTTGTCAAACCAGCCCAAACTCCAGCCAGGCCAAAGACAGATGGAGCATATAACAAGACTAACGATGACATTATCCCAACCACAATCTGTGAAATCCAAACAAAATCAAGAAATTTGATGACCAGTAGAAAGAAAGAACAATCTACAAGCTATTGGCTACTGGTTCCCATACCGTGGCTTGAGCAGCGTAGTCAAAATCTGAGACGCCATAATGGAGACCATCAAAGATGAATGCCAAGGCATTGATTGGTTGACTGGCACAAACAAACTGAACCCGAGAGTTTTTGGATAAGGCTAGATATGATGTATGTAACAATCAAATGATGAAGTAGGAAGGTTTACCAATGCACAGGACTTTACAACCATTAGGACCTCGGGGTCATTGGTAAATAGCCTTGCTATATTGCCAAATGAGATATACAGGCCAACTGCTAAAGCTAATCCACTAACTGCTCCTGTCTGCAAGGGAGAATAATTGTAGTTTACATCAAAAGAGACATCGATTGCATGTCTAAAAATATAAAGCAAAGTGTGCCCGTGTACATAAACTGAACTTCACAATACAAAGAAAATGAAGTATTTACCTTCAAAGCAAACATTGCTATATTTTGAACCCTTTTGTAGTCCAATATGGCATAAGAGCTTGCGATCAGAGCCTAAGAAACAGAAGCAGATTTAGCTTCAGTTTATGGAACAGAGACGAGATCCTTTAGTTGGAGAGACAATATTTGTAAGAGAAGTTACTTGTAATTAATATTTATTTATTATGATTATGTACTTAGTATTATGTCCTATGAGGCTTTGTATGAATTGTAATAATACACAAAGACACGTGCAAAAGGAAGCTGATTTAAAAGTAGGGATGATTTCAGTAACAGAAAATACGTACCTGTGCAGAAACTGCTAAAGCGTCTGCAAGCAAAGATACAGCAAGCCATACTTGCAAACAAATCTGATGAGCAGCCATAGCTGTTGGGCCTTGCCGAGCAGCCATTGACGTACCAATGGTCATAGTTAATAGAATTGAGAGGGTTCTTCCCAACAGCATGCCACCTTAGCATTTGAAGAATACACAAATGATGAAATTAAAGCTGCAGGTGAAAAGAGAAAAAAAAAGAGAAAGAAAATAGAGAGAAATAGCACAAGTTTAGTGCAAGCAAGATGGCATGAGATAACAAGAGGGACGAAAGGATCTTTTGTTGCATATTGGCCAGCAGATACAGTGTGAGAGCTTTGTCAGTGACAGGTTCGCTTTCTTATCTGAAAAATATACCAAATCAGTGACTACATCTTCCTTCTTTTGAACTGTCAGGAATGCATTGTATGACGTCACTAGCTACTTATGTAGGCTGTTTCAGTTATTTTCCTGCTTTTGTAGATGTCATTATCGGGCCATGAAAAAGACCGTCTTTTGAAGCACTAAAGTGTCCATTCCAACATGAATGTACTAAATAGAATGTTTGGCTGGACAAACTTCTACAGAAGGACCAAACTAGCCTGCAAGTTTTTCCTAAAAATACTTGAAATCCCAGAAAAGAATCCAGATTCCAGTAAACTGCAGTCTGAATGAACAAAATCCATACTCTGGAGGCCAAGAAAAGCATATATTTTGCGTGAAAAAAAAACATATATGAAGAACTTCGATTTACCATGCACCACAAGTCCAGCATTGACTAATGAATGAGTAGGACAGTAGGATCAGAGACTCACCAGATTTTAAATATCCACTGAACTCTAACTGGTCCATCCTTGGAGGAAGCAGAACAGCTCTTTTACTTAGAGACCAGATAAGCAAAATTGCAATAATGTACCTAAGTCATGAATAGAACCGAAGTTAGAACATGTGGAAGATACAAGCTCACAGTCTAACTACAAAAAGGCGTGAGGCTCCCAACAGCCCAATACTATGAACGCTACACTTCATCTTTTGATAGTAAATCTGACATGGGTAATCATATAGCTAATAAATTGCATGGCACGATAGCAGTACATCTGCTGACAGCCAATAAATCTCATAGTACCGCCAAGACCCGCACTTCATATGTTTACTGCAATTGAGTGTATCCAAATACGGGAAAAGGAAAGTTACAAGTTTAATAGCAAGCGCTCTTCCCTTTGATTATTCACACGAAATAATAATTGGTATGGGAAGCAAACTGAAAGAGACATTTGCTGGTGTATGTCGCCTTCCAAAACTCTCGTTGTACTCAGATTACACCGACCTAGGTACTACAAGAGAAAACTTACTGGGATGCAACTGTAGAAATTGCGGCTCCTGTTATACCAAGCTGAAAACCATATATAAGTAAAGGAAGAAGGGCTACAGCTGAAAGATTCCCCAAACCTACAGATGTTTTAAAGAATCATTAAGTTTGAGAGAAGGGAGAGATCAGATAACGTGTATGGAATGTTCCAGTTCAAATGAGACTTGCTTACAAACATCATTAATATGCAGATGCGTGAATGATTTCATGGGTTTTGACATGGGAAATGGAACATAAACAAAAAGGAAGTACTAGTGTGTAACTGCAAAATATTTGCTAGGAATATAAAAGGAAAATATCATAAATTTGGGGACCGCTAGACCATTATATGCATCAAAAGGTGCTATTTCACACTCACAACTTCTGAAAAACCAATGCAATAAGCAAAAGATGAGCATTTCTTTGTAGTTACCTATGTAAAGTACAGGAGTCTTGGTATCCTTGAAGCCGCGAAAGATACCCTGCACTGCTAACATAATCACGTTTGCAGGTGCTCCTAAAGCTCTCAGTGAAAGAAAGAGTCGTGCAGATTTATACATTGGAGAGGCCTGTGTAAAAACTAAACTTAAGACTTTTCGCTAACATGCACAAGTGAAAATTTATTGTTCATATTGTGCATAAAAATGAAAAGGAAAAACAGTGCTCTCTAAAATGAAAAGGTCAAAAGAGGATAACAGGCATCATCATAATACAAACATACAGGTGACACGCCCATTAGTTTAAGAAACAATCCTGATCCTAGGAACAATGCCAATGCTTCAATTATACCAATACCAGCAGCTAAAATCAAAGCCGACGATACAGATGGCAGCTCCAATTTGCCTGAAACGCACAGAGTCAAGTTCCATTGCCTGAATAAGCAATGCGTACACAAACTTTTATTTCAGAGATGATCCTGTTACCTGAACTAGAATGCTTACTAGCATTCTTGGAAATATCCTCTGCCACAAATGAGGTTGCTATGCTCAATAATGGAATATTAAAAATCTTGGATAGAATGTTGAAAATAGCCACACCAATACCGGCCGATGCTAGCTCCAGGGCACCTTCAGAACATATGCCAAGACTGAGCCAGAAAATAACTAACAGCTTGATTTTATGCAGCACAGATGTCTATAAGACACATTAAGAGGGCAACCAGATGCTGAGTTTGTGTAGTAACATGCCTAAGGCTCCCCATATAAGGTAATGTCAATCTGCATGTTGTAGTATTTCACAAAATAGAACTGCCTCATGCTAATAAATAAAGATTTTTCCGCTTTCTCCTAAATTAACATGATAATGTGATGTGCAACTGTAAATTCCACCTTTCAAAAGAATTTGCTGTTCAAGGACATGATACCTTTTGCTAATCTGGTAGGACATAGATAAGTTCAAGCAATTGAGTACAAGGCACTTTATTGGGCCGAAACAGTTATCAGGATACAAGAAACACGAGTGATATTGATCACAGAGTATGAGAGTATATAATGGCATGGTCACATTTTCTAGCATATTATCTCCAACAAGAAAATATACTGATAAATAAGGACATGGAATATGCTAGAAAATATACTGATAAATAAGGATATAGCAGCACAAAGTAGGTACCTAATTTGCCGATATACGCGGTCTCCATGAGTTGCGCCATCGGGTCGATGGCTTGGCCTATAACTGCTGGCAGAGCCAGAAGGATGAGGTCGATGCCGACACTCCCAGGATGAAGCCCGCTGTCCGATTGTTATGAGAAGGTAGAAACATATCATGCAGCAATGCAAAGAGTTAGTGCAACGATAAATAGTACTCCACTAGAAAGGCAACTGGACAGAAGTCCGAGGTGTCAGAAAAAAATTCAGTTCAAATTCAGTTCCTAGTATGGTGTTTCAGTTGGTAACAGATTGGGAAGACAGAGGAAACTGAATCTTACAATAGAGCATCATTTCCCTTTGCAGAAAGAGAGGAGGCTGTGTCGCCGTCGTCGGCAGCATCCTGATGTTGAGATAGCGCGCGGAGACGAGGAGGAATTGCGGCGCGCCGTCTTGTGCAATCCCTGGGAACCTGGATGATGGCGACTGGCTTGGTTGTTTCTAGGAAAATTGATGGCCTCCTCTTAGTAGTTGGGGAAGAAGAACAGGAACAAGAAGCGACTGCGGCGGCGGCGCGTGGTGTGGTCCTAAGCCTAGTGGTGGTAGGCCTTGGGCATAGCAGCGCGGGCTGGCCGGAGACGAGCGCCTTCATCCCCATCTATCGAAAGCTCGGAGGAGGCGGAATTTCTACACTACAAGAGCACCGGCGACCTGAGTTTGGAGTAGGAGAGCGCAATCCCTTCAATGGCGGGGGAGGAAGATGACAAGATGGGCAGCAGCAGAGGAGTCCCGAGGAAGGAAGAGGAACAGCAGCAGAGGCACGCAGAAAGAGAGAGAGGATAGAGATATGACGAAAACGATGGGCGGGCCTACCGGTCTCTCTTCGGTGGGCAGGCATGTACCACGATGACGGACAGAGATCAGGTGACATGCAAACGGCATGTCACCCCATCCACCGCCCAGGCTGCATCCAACGGATGAGATTGTCCAAAAAAGTGAACTCGAAATTCAAATATTTTAGAAAAAATCACAAAAATTCCAGCAAGTCATATATGGTCCGTTATGTGTTCTGTGAAATTTTGAACTCGAAATTCAAATATTTTAGAAAAAATCACAAAAATTCCAGCAAGTCATATATGGTCCGTTATGTGTTCTGTGAAATTTAAAATTTCACAGAACACATAACGGACCATATATGACTTGCTGGAATTTTTGTGATTTTTTCTAAAATATTTGAATTTCGAGTTCACTTTTTTGGACAATCTCATCCGTTGGATGCAGGCTGGGCGGTGGATGGGAGGCCGCGAGGCACACGGTGACATGCCGTTTGCATGTCACCTGATCTCTGTCCCACGATGACCTCCTCAAACCCAAGGGGGTGCAGTTAAAAAAAGGTTTCCCTTCCAAAAGGTCACCTGCTACATCTACGTACGCCACGTGGTGAACGGACAGGTAGAAAAATCCAATTCGGTCATGTCCGCACGAAGCCCTTCGCGTGTACGAAGCCAAACTTTTTTGCATTTGTACGAAGCCAAACGAAGCAAGCATCTGATGCATGCATGCGTTCGTACGAAGCCATCTACTCTCACGAAGCCCTTCGCGTGGTGCCGTACTCCCTGGCCTGATGCATGTGTATGATGCATGTGTACAAAGCCAAACGAAGCCCCGCGCGCACCGATTCGAGGAGCCCCCGTGTGGCGTACTGGTCGAGACGCGTACAACGCAAAGTATAAAACTCGATACACGATGCTACTGAATGTACAAAGTGTACAGAACAGTTGTACAAAGTACGAGAAAAAAAAGTTTCTCAAAACCTATCAACATGAGATCTACTTTTGAAGATCTTGACGCGAGGATTTCAAATATGCAAACCGTTCATAATTTGGATAAACGGTTCTAAAGATATTTCATTTTTAAA
Organism: Poa pratensis; assembly: GCA_947311845.1. NCBI lineage: Eukaryota > Viridiplantae > Streptophyta > Magnoliopsida > Poales > Poaceae > Poa > Poa pratensis. The sequence goes on from CAMZMU010000088.1 coordinate 29,688,477, forward strand.
AAACGAATCTCGAAATAAATGCGGTACAAATCTGGGCGGGGGACAAGAAAAGAAAACTCACCAAAATTCTCTCATGCTGCCACTTGTAATACATGTAAGCACCCACGGGGACCGCGTAAAAGGAGAAGTTGACACTTGTCACGACCACAATGCGCACTGGTTTAACTTCGCAAAGGGAACCCTTTTATTAGTGATTTCGAACCCAAGGAACTTGTGATTGAGCTCACATTGGGCCGGCCCAGAGACTGCATAACCATAGCACCAAAATAGGGCAGAACCTATTCATCGACCAGGTCGATGATAGGCACGATCGCACACCCCGTTCGCTCTATCGGGCCGGCCCATAATGGGCTTCTGGCGCGTGCGTGTTCGCACCAAAACGCAACTGTTTCCTGTTTCGCGTTCCTTTTTCTCTCGTGCGCGTTCGTTTTCCTCTCGAAAGCGTACTATGTTCGTACTATTTTTAGCTGCATGTATGCATGTACGAACGTAGTTCATTTATTTTTGAAAACTGGAATATTAGTTGTGGTTCGCTGTTTCCTGTTTCGTTCAGTCTTGCACCTAAGAAATGAACTGTTTCTTGCATGTTTCTTATCCAAATGCAGTATACGTGTCAGTGCATGTTTGAACTACTTTAAAATAAATGTGTATATGAAAATTATGCGCGTCCATGAGTAGGTTCCATTTTTGTACTTAGTTTTCAGTTTCGTCGATTGTAACTTTTTAATTTTGAATCGATGCTCGGAACTTTTTTAGAAGAATTTTATCAAATTCGTCGCACTTGGTTGACCGATTGAAATATCATCTGACGAGGAGGTTAATCTCAACGTAACGCACAACTTTCGTGTTGTAAGTTTTTCTTTTCGACAGTCATATATGAGATAATCTTGTAATGTATGTTTGAGGGGCTTTTAAAATCGCTATTTTCCGTGCAAATACCTTTTTTTCACTTTTCGAAAATCGTTCAAAAATAATTTTCGTTCACATACTTTTTCTGTTCGCCTTTTAAAATCGTTCAAAAACAATTTCCGTTCAAATACCTATTTTTGTTCTCTTTTTGAAAATCAATCGAAAATAATTTCCGTTCACAGACTTTTTCTGTTCGCCTTTTAAAATCGTTCAAAAACAATTTCCGTTCAAAAAAGTTTTTTGTTCACTTTTTTGAAAATCATTCAAAAATAATTTATGTTCATACACTTTTTCTGTTCGCCTTTTAAAATCGTTCAAACATAATTCCCATTCAAATACCTATTTTGTTCACTTTTTTTGAAAATCGTTCAAAAATAATTTCCGTTCACAGACTTTTTCTGTTCGCCTTTTAAAATCGTTCAAAAATAGTTTCCGTTCAAATACCTTTTTTGTTCTCTTTTTGAAAATCGTTCAAAAATCATTTTCGTTCACAGACTTTTTCTGTTCGCCTTTTAAAATCGTTCAAAAATAGTTTCCGTTCAAATGGAGAGGAACACCAATTATTTTGCTTCCTCTCATCTCCTAAGTCGCGGCATTGCTTCCTCTCGCAAGTTCTAAGCCGCGGCGGCCTGCTTGCACACTGGGCAAGCGTTCTTCACCTGCAGCCACTTCTTGATGCAGCCGGTGTGGAAGTCGTGCCCGCATTTCAGTATCCCCAGGTTATCATTGTCCTTGTATCCCTCCTGCCAGAAATCACACATCATAGGTTAGAGTTGGAGTTCAAGGCATGGCTGTAACAGATGGTTCAACATGGAACTGGCAATTAGACAGAGAGCGGTGGAAGAGAGTTGTACCAGGCAGACTAAACACCTCCCATCCTCTTCATCGTCTTCTGTCAGATCAGAGCCGCAACAGACCACTTCTTTCACACATCCTGCGATCTTTTCATCGGCAAGGCCAGTGTTGACATTACCTATGGTTTCCTCTAAAGCCAGCAGTTCCTACACATACAAGACAGAAAAGGTTAAGAAAAGATCCTCAAGTTTTATGAGCAGATGGCTGAAGATGTAAACATCAGCTCTACCTCATAGCTCATCTCATCAATGTTCAGCCTCAAGTCCCTGTGGGGGTCAACAGCTGCTTGTCTTGATTGATGAATGAAAGCCAGCTGAGTCTCCAGCATCAAAAGCCTCTACACAAACAGCGGCTAGATCAGATAAAAAATCAAACCTACATGGATACCAGCTAAATTACCTGAAAAAACGAAACAAGACATCTACCTGTGCATCAACCATCATAGGATGAGTACCATAGTACGAGCTCCTTGCCGTCCTGTTCCTTCCACTGTTAGCATGTGCCGTGGACACGTGCCTTGCTTGTCTAGAAGATGCAGTGGTGAAGATAGGAGATGGATCATTGATCCTTACGGATGTAGAGGTAGCAGGTGGATAGCTCGGAATGGCTGCGCTGTGGGAAACTGTTCTTGAGCTAGAGGAAGCTGCAGATGATGGATGCGCGTAGCTAGGAATGGTTTCACCATGAACGGCTCTAGGAGCAGCATAGCCACCATTGGCAAATATTGCAGCATCTGAAGAAGCATGGACAGTTAGGGCAGCAGCAACACTTGAGCTGCTTCTGTACATAGCAGGAAGGTCCAGCCTTCCCGTCGAGGCCATACCACCAGTGGCCCCTAAACACAATCATAACACATGTACTGTAAGCCTGAACATTAAACAGGAAGAAATGGGAACCGCACATGCAATATCATATAGAAGATTAGGGACACTAACAATGCACATTTCTCAGTAAAATTGCAGCACATGACTAAAAACAGAAGTAGGTAACTACTAAGATCAAGAGGCTGTGGAACTCTGGAGTGTGCGTTGGTACAGTTGAAAAAGGCCTGAACTGCTGTAAAACTTGGTTGCATATCAATGGAACCAGGGGGAACCCTTTTATCTAAAAAAAATCCAGTCCACACCAATATTAAGATGGCTTATGTTTGGTTGCAGTATTTATTACACGAACCAAAGACTTCATGAGATGGCAATTCTCAAGTGAAAAACTGGGGGAAGTGCGCTACAAAGACAATAAAAACATATCTAGCACATAAAACTGAGAATTTTTTTGCGAGTAACTAACCTGAAGGTAATGTTGCTGTTGGCAGAGGAAAAGGTGCATAGTTCCTTTCTGCTGATGTACTTTGGAAAGCACTTGCAGCTGAATGGAATAGCGGCAGGTGATTGTTAGTTGATGTGGAAGTTGAACCTGGTCTAGGTTCCACAGAAATATTGGCACGATCATGGCGAGCTCTGACATTCCTCTGAGACCCTTCTTGATTAACCAAGCGTTGGTCATTCCAGTTGCTTGGACCAATGCTTAAAGGCATTTGAGGATGTAAAGGCTCAGTACGTGCAGTAGGATTTGGCTGCACAATACTACTAGAGAACCGACTATTGGAAGAGCTTCCCACATAATAGTCACCAGCATTTATTCCATCTACAGGGTTTTTGCGCTTCACTGCAACCGTTCTTCCATCCACATGAGAACTCAGTGGAGCAAAGAATTCTTCAGATCCTTGTGTGTAACTTGGAGCAGGTTTCGGCTGAGTATCATATGGTACATGGCTACTGGATCTTCCAGTATTATATGGAACAAAGGAAACATGTGAGGTTCCTTGGTTTCCAACTCTATGACCTGGAAACTGCATAGCATGGCTTGAAGATGGAACGCCACTTGATCTACTTGCCATAGTCCTGAAGCCTGGAGGACCAATTCTAAGGGCTGCATCGCTTCCCATATGCTCAAAAAGCTTCTGATCTGAGATTGAAACAGAAGAGTGTTGCTATTTTATCATAATTGAGATGAAAAGCATAATAGAGCACAGATGAAGTCCAGCTACCTAAAGGCGTAGGTTCATTGTGTGGCCCATCCCTGGGTTGAATGTGATCCATCTCTGGCACTTAGAGATGGTTATGATGATGTTTAACCAAGAAACAGTCTGGTTTGGTTGCCTTTAACCTGTAATAACAAATTGAATGAACGTCAATAATCCAGCTCAGGCAACATTGCAAATTTAAGTGCATTGACGTGTATGCATAGATCAAATATGGATTATTGATATTACCGAGTTAGCAATACAATTGTGTTGCGACTCAGGTATCAAAACATGGAAATAACTTTCATCTACTCCTATAACTACAAAGGCAGATTGATTAGTTGGCCAATCCACTCCATTTTTTCACCAACAACCAGTCTAGTTAGTCCTAGACAGACAAATTAGGGACAGCCGGCCGCCTCCTCTTTGTCAGGAGATGACATATTGGGTCCATGAGACGTTATCCCCTTGACATCCAGTCGTGCATGACTGATCACCTCATCCCAAAATTGGCAAGAAACGGTTGCAGATTCTCAATAGGCCAACCCCAACGGTAACCCAAAAAATCTGCTAGACTACAGCTACAAAACTTGTGGGATTATTCACTGGCCTGGAGATCAATTTGTAGCGGGAAATGGTAAAAGATGCATGTAAACAAGTCCGAAATTATTCCGAGTCTGAAGTTAGAAGAAATAGCAGATCACATCCCCCAAATACTGCAAAATCAGGCTACATTAGAACTAATAATCCCAGCGCTTTCAACAGGTATGTCCTGGTTCAAGCCAACCCCGGCATTGACGGGAAGTTCCCAATTGAAAAGAAATGGTCTTTGAGCTATATTAAACGAACCGGCACCTGAAGGTGAGAGGATATGGACAATGCTTACTGGTGTTTCAAAGGAAATGTGCAAAAACTGAAGAAGTAGCACAAAAGGGGGGAACATTTGCCCTCTTAAATGGAGCACATAAATTGGCTACCTGTTGTGTGTGGTTGTGTAATGTTAACTTGGGGTCGGATATGGCAGGCGATAAAACAAGGAGGCATGTTTATCCATGAGCCAAGAGATAAAACGTGTTAATTTTTCTATATCCGTTCGACGGGTAACCAACCAAGCAACCAGAAATGGCCGCTGACAGCAGCTCGAGACCATCCATGGATAGAACAGCAACAGGTCGGGCGATTGATGAAACAAACCCATCAGGATAAAATCGATGTGTTCCCTTTGGCAGGCGAGGAGCAATCTAGCCTGCGCGTGACCGAACTCTGCTCCGCCGTCCGTCAGGCGAATCCTACTTATCTATGCACACAGACACGTAATCCGGCCCGGCCCTGCGGAGACATCTGGGCGGGCAGATCAATCCGTCCACCCAACCACCGGCTCGCAGCCAGCCAAAGATGGAGGGGAGGGGGCGCAACCAATCGCAACCAAAAAAGCAGGACAGAGCCGTCCGGAAACGAAACAGAGAGGAAATCGAAGGGGGCCGGGCGGTACCTCTGCAAGGGCGGGAGCGGCCGATCCGGGGCGATCCGGCCAGATCGGCGCGGCGGGACGGTTCTCTCTCTTCTCCGGTGGGCAGGCGGCGGCCGCTGGCTGTCGCTGGTCTGAAGACGAAACCAAATTTGTCCGCGTGGGAGGGGAGGGGAGAGAGGTGGGGTGGGGAGGAGGCAGAGACGTATTTATAACGGCGCGCTGGTGGTGAGCGTTGGGAAGGAAAGGAAGGCTAGGCGGAGAAGGAGTAGCCAGCGCCCTCGCCAGTGGGGCCCACCCCCCGCTCGCCAGACTTGTCTTGTCACTTTACTTGCCAAAAAACAAAAAAATATACAAGTACTCATCAGAGAAGCTCTCTCTCCCCTCTCCGGTCGTTTTTCAAAATTCGAACGGGGTGGGGCCCACGTGCCAGAGAGAGAGGGAAGCTGGCTGGCCGGACGGACGGAGGAGCAGAAGGCCACGAGGCGAAGGACGACGCTTTTTGCCGTGCTGCGTGAGCAAACAGCTGTACTCCCAGTGTATACGTATATACGGTCCGAATACGGAATACGTATCGTATACGTGGCCGGTGGGCTGCTGCACACGACGATGGATAAGAACTGTCCAATCGAGAGAGCGGAGCCCTCCCCTTCCTTATCCTCTCGTGCTACAGGGCAGAGAGGCGATTTTTGAAAGTCCACCGTCGATCCACCTTCGCCGCCGGTGAGGCGTGGGTTCCTCCCCTCCGTCGGCTGCTCCGGCAGCGGGAGGATGGGGGAAGCCCGTCTCACGGCGTGTACATAGGGTAGCGTTCGTGTGGTGTCCGGCCGGCGGTGCTTCGGAGGCGGCGGCGCTGCTGGTGCGGTTTTTGTCGACGGCGCGGTTCCCCTCCGGCGGCGGCGCTCCTTGGAGCCTCACCGTCTCGCGCGCGTCTTCTTGGAGCCCGGAAATCGGCGGATTTCCCAGGCTCCGCTCTTGGCCAGATCTGGGAGTGGTGGATCTGGCCGCGGACGGATCGAGTTCTGCGTCCTCTCCCGGCGGCGGCATCGACGGCGGCTGCGGCAAGGAGGAATGGTTGGGTCCGGGGGGCGCTGCCCCGGTCGTTCATCGTCAACTACTCCGGCGCGGCGCGGCGGAGGGGCACGGCAGCGTCTTCTATAGGGAAAAAGCTATCCCTGACTGCGGCGAGGTGGCGGCTGGTCGCCTTCGACTCCGACGCCGGCGAGGGCGTGATCTTCGATCTCTGGTCCTTTTCCTCTTCGTATTTTGTACTTGTTCTTCTACTATGTACGCTGTATGTGGTTTCGTTTGAATATACGTGGGGAAAATTGCAAAAAAAAAAAACGACGATGGATAAGACATGTGGTCGGTGGGCCCCGCGTGGCAGGGTTTGACCAGCCGCGTTTCTTCTTCCCTTTCCTGGGTGCTTTTTCCTTAGTTTTTGGCTATAAATAAATATGGGAGAGCCTTTTTCTTCCTTGAACGAGGGCAACCCTTTTGGAGCAAAGCTTTTGGCCCTACCTATTTCTCTTCTGAATACGTTACGAAGCCGACAGACACCCGGTGGGTTTTGGCATGCGAGATGAGAGCCGGGCAAGAATACTCCGACCCTTTTCGTGGCTGTTGCTGCGTTCGTCCCGGGATATGCTAGAGAAATTTGGCGTGTAAAGTTCGCGTGATATACTTAGGATATATATATCTCAATTACTCGGGCCACAGGCAAGCAGTAATAATAGCTCACGATGCAATATATATCGGTGTATCTCCTGGGATCTTGCGAAAATTATGTGTGGATCTCGTTTTGGATTTACTCCTCCATCCCATATGTAGTATCATATAAAATATATATGCGCCATAAAAGTATATTTCACGATATATCTGTTGCGTTGGTTTGGCATTGTAGGTATTCATATTTGTATCTACAAGCTCAATCAAACTTATGAAAGTTCAGTTCAAAGAAAACTTATGAAAGTTGGGACTTTTAGACAATCTAAATACGGCTTCTTCGCCAACCCGCCCTCGCCGTCTCCCGCCGGAGACGAGCACGAGGACGCCACCCTTCTTCCGCAGAGCCCGCCAAGCCCACCGGAGGAGAGCCTCCCGAGCAGATTCCGGCGCCTGCGTCGGATGGTTTATGCGGCTCTTCAACAAGGTTGGCTGGGCCGTTGGCTTCGGTGTGTGGCGACCTCGCCTTCTTCCTCCTCGGCGGTGTGCTGCTGATGATCGGAAGGGGCGTGCGGTGCGGCGGTTCCAGGCTTCGCCGGGCGGTGAGCTTGTTCCTGTCTTTGTACGCGTGTGTGCGTTTGTATTCCTTCTGATGATGTACGCGTACTCCCTTCAAAAAAAAATACGGCTTCTTCTTTTTTACGTGGACTGTTTATTTATATAAAATAAATTGGCATTGACTGTCCGAAGGAGAGAAGCACATCGCATCAACTATTTCACTTGCTATACGCATTTCTTGGGATCCAAATGGACTCAACATTCTTTGCGATGTCCGAAGGAGAGAAGCACAAAAAAAATTATGTACATGTCTGTGTGTCGATGCTTTCCATATGTGTCCGCCCATCTCCGGGCCACAAGTCGGCGGTGTCTCATACAGTCATACTGCATGGCCTCCTTTTGTAGGCTCTACTCAAATAATTGCGGATACATACGAGAGTTGACTCACTGTGGGGTAAAAAAATACCAAGCGCCAGGAGATTTGAATTTGTTCATCAGAGCGTCTTATTTTCGTTGCAATAGAGTTGCAGGCAACATATGTCGTTTCATGACGGAGTTGGAGCCCATTCCTTAAGCTTTATTTTGCAGGAAAAAAACTGTGCGCAACAAGTAGCGTCTAGAGCGGACTTTTAAAATCTAAACGTGGATTTTAAAATATTCGAGAACCCTCTCTAAGAACTAATAGCATTTTTAAATTGTTCTTAAACTTAATCCGCAAAATACTAAATTTTCATGTTCTCGTTGAACTTAGCAAATTGACATATTATTTATGAAAACTTTCAAGTGTAAGTTTCAACTCAATAGATATGTGTATGTGTGTGATTTTGATGCAAAATTCTACAAATCTTACAAATAGGTTGCTCGACAGGTTTATAAAATGAGTACAATGAAATATTCGTTCTTTTTTGCACGAAACTACAAAAAAGTTTCGATGGCGGTTTAGATGTGGAGGGGGCATTATCCATATTATATAGGGACTGCATGTTTGATAGCAAAGAAAACCAGGGAATAGAGATTTCATTTTAATGATTTTGCAGGTTCTTCGTCACAACCAAACGAAGCCATGAACGACCTGTCCAAAGTTACTTCAAGCAACTGTGTATATTAGCTAAATATTTGGGGTGTAGAAAAATGGGTGCATCTTCTTCTCTACATTTTGATTTTTTTTTTTTGGTTCAGCCGACCAGCTTATTCTAAGTAAAAGCAAATTTGACCATTTCATTCGAGTTTTCCGCCACATGTGCTTTTTTTTTGAAAGGGAGTTTGTGTACAAGATCAACCAGAGAAAGAACAAACACACACGAACAGAGGCAAGAACCACACCACGCACGGCGAACACAGAACCACCAAGCAGCACACCACCTTCGACCACCAGCAGCACGCCGCCGGGAAAGAAGGAGGCGAGCTCACCTCGCACCGAAGCAGCCGGCTCGAACAACCTTGTTGAGATGCCGCAGAATTCATCTGACGCAGGCGCCAGAATCTGAGCGCTGAACGAGAATCGGCTCCGAGCCGCCGCCAGATCGCCGTCGCCGTCTCACGCCGGAGACGAGAACGACGGCGCCACCCATCTTCCACAGAGCCCACCGAGTCCACCGACGAGGGAGAGCATCCCGCCCGCAAACTCCCAGAGATTTTAAGCAAAAGCACCACCCTGCACCACGGCAAGGGATGAAGGACCCCAAAGACAAGGGCCGCCACCGCCATCACGGACGCCGGCTCGAGGGGAAGCACGCCGCGGCTCCGAGAAGCAGCGGACGTGCCACATGTGCTTTGTTAGAGTAGATAATAGAAAACGAGCCAACTGGGGGTAGGATTACAAGAGCCGATAGAATCGAGTAACGCTCATGTTTTCACTCGAAAATTTAATTTGTTTTTCTCGCCCGTTGCAACGCACGGGTATGTTTGCTAGTTATATAGGGATTTACATGTTAGATAGCATATGTATAAAGCTCAACTCACTTAACTTTACACGTTTCATGTCCATAAAAATCTTGATTAAATCATCCTCAGTTTAAAAATATCTCACTCAATAAAATACAATTGGATAAATATTTAACATTCATATATGTTCCTCTCTATGTTCATATGCAAAGATGTCTTCTAAGAACTCATTGTCATGCATTTTCATGTCATCAATAAATTTGCTAAGATAAAACGTGCTTGAAAAAAATCATTATAGCAGGATGATAGAGTAGTCATGGGGCCGTTCAAATGTTCTTCTAGACTATATTGAACATATAACATTTTGTGTATCTATAACTATTCACTATTTCCCCTTCTATTCATTGATCTTGTCTAAACATGATATCAAAGGTTGGAAATCTAATAAAAGAAGATGAAAACATTACGAGTGTTTTTCAAAATCGTAGATGAGACGAATTAAACATATAATGTTTAGATAAATTAAACAAACCCCTCTTTGTGTTCAGGTCACTACCGGTAAAATATAACACTAGAAATCCTCATATACTTTGCTGTCAGGTCTCACACCCCCTCAACCTTTTAGAAATGTGTGATGTGGGCAATAAGAGCAGTTAAATTTGGTATAGATAGAAAGTAGGAAACGGTAGGTTAATAAAATTCGGTGAGGATGTTTGGTTTGGAAACTCGACACTAGACACCCAATACTGGGATAATACATAGTTTTAATCAGCAGACTAAAACTATAGCTGAGTTATGGGATGGTACAAATTTAATGTGCAACTTTAGAAGAATCTATATTGCTAATATGATGGTTCAATGGTTAGAAAATCTTGATGTTGTTGGTAGTGTAGTTCTTAATCCGCATGAAGAACAAATGATATGGCAGATAAATCAAATGGTCTATACGCATCCAAAACAATGTATACAATAGTTAACGTTAGAGGTATAAAACAAGTTTACCTACATTCAATTTGGGAACTTAAGATTCCATGGCTGCAACACTTGTGGGCTAAGGAAGACACATGCATGTGTAGATGCACCGATGCATGTATATATCGTGTCTTAAGGGCTCGCATCTTCACGTATTGTCCGTATAAGTCGTCGGTACATCTGCATATAAGATATAGGTGTAAGGACGGGACTATTAAACACTTATTCTTCGAGTGCAAATTGGCTAGTTCTGTATGGCCAATCATCCAGATAGGTTCTACTCTATACCCACCCAAAAGCATTGCCAATATTTTTGGCAATTGGCTGAATGGGGTGGATAATAGGTTTAAACAACTTATTTGGGTGGGAGCGCTTGTCATTATATGGTCGCTTTGGCTATGTAGAATTGACAAGGTTTTTAATGATAAAAATTCTTTTCTTATGCAGATTATTTACAGGAGTACAGCTACGCTCTGTTTGTGTTCTTAGTTCCAACGTGTGGGGCATCGAGATCTGTTTATGGAGGTGTGTACCAGACCGGAGGATACAGCGAGAGACTGTTTATCCCAACATGGATGGCAGCATAATTTGCGGATTGGCCCTCCACCATCATAGGCGTCATAACAATTTCTCATTATGATATGTAATTCGCTTTTTTAATGTTTCGAACTAATGAACTCATATCAACTGTGTGCATCGTTGTTATGTAGAGGCTGTGTGTAATGCTTAAACCAATAAAGCTTCCTTTATTGAAAAAATAAGATATAGGTGTAGTAATTCTATCTATAATTATTAAATGATATATTTTAAAATCATTACAAGAAAACACGTGAGTATTATATTTGTGTGTATTATATTTGGTCATATCCCAGGTGGCCATGTCCATATCAAATAGAAAAACTTGGATTAATATGAAACAGGTCTGGTATCTAGTGCTATCGTACCTAAGAAACTGAAACGTACCTTACAATGAGCTAGAAGGGGGAAAACCGCTCAATTAATGGAGCTAATGGCTACAAGACTCGAAAGCCCACTCTGCCTAGAGGTGGGGGTGAAGATGAGATGAACCAGTTTTCAGCATATGGAGGCCGTGCGACGCTCGCATATCTTCAGGAGCATCTAGAGGACGACTCCAACATCCATGTCGTGATGTGAAGATGCAGACAACATCGACTCCCTCGCCGGTTTAGATTCTGCTAAACCACTGCCGGCTGGAGGGAGGAGAGACCACGAGGAGAAAATGAAGCTAATGTGGGTAGTTAGGTTACGCTAGAGAGTTTTTGAAGCGCTAGTCATGCAGTGCTGGGGCTGATGCCCAAGCTAGGTCTCATTTTGGTCGTCGATGAACTTGGCATGTAATAGGTTTTAGATGAAACTCTTATGCTCTAGTTTCTTGACCTGTGTTTCGAGCAGGCGGATTGTTAAAAAACACTATGGTTTCCTTAATCTTTAATGGAACCGGGGAGCGATCTATGAGAGTCTAAAAAAAACATGAGATGCATTTAACAGCCTCACAATGTTGAAACAAGATGCTTCTCGTTCCACATGAGGATTTCCAAGAAAAATCAAGTTGCTCCTTTGTGATTTACTCTACAATATTATCGAGGATTACCACGAAACAGGCTTTCGCCCCGCTTTATAAATAAAGCACCGACCAGCATACAACCGACAAAACAAACTCGACACCACACAAGCTGGGGCAGCAGCAAACACACACAGGCGCCCAAAAAAGGAAAAGCAGAAAGAAATGGAGACAAAGGCGGATTACCTTAAACAGTTTTTGCATAGTGGTGTCCTACTTTGGATGTCCATGCATGTTGAATGAAAGTAAACTACTAGATGGAAAGGTAAGTGGCTAAGTTTTGACTTTTGAGAGCCTACAAGATAGTGTGATAGGTATGTGTACTAAATTTTGCGTGAAAATTATTCAAAAAGACCTCCCCAGATATAGTACACATGTTGTTTTCAAAATTGGAACGAGAGACAGCCGAGCGGCTGGGGCCTCTGGACGGGCACGTGTTGCAGCACTGAGAGACAGGGTATAGCGTAGTAGTGTACTAGACATGGTCCGTGTACGTGGTCAGCGAGGCTATCTGTAGGATGCACACCAAGATACGATGGATAAAGCCATAAAGGTGGTATGGTATCCAGTAGGGTAGGATGATACGTGAGCCGTGATGACTGATTAGACGTGAGCCGTGATGGTATCCAGTAACTTGGCACGCTCGTTCTTAAACTCTCGGCTATTTTACCGCTGCATGATTCGATAGAACGGATTTTTGAAATCTAGGTACAGAAATCCCCTATTAGAACTTGAAAAAGAAAACATGGAAAATAAAAGTGCCACAAACGTAGTTTAAAACTTAAGTTGTATCATTTTTTTTCATTTTTATGAAATTACGAAAGGTCCTATTGTTTTATGAAATGTTACATGGGTAAAATCAACTCCATGTATATGTGGGCGATGTTTATAAAAACTACAAAACTTTACCAATATTGTTTTGATAAATTTTAGAGAAGCACACCGAAAACTATGTACTACCGTCTGCACGTACTCCTGTACGAATACTCTCTGCTCCACCATGGCGCCGAAGACAACGCCGCAGAAACGGGGACATAACAGGAGGAAAAACCCATCTGACGGAGTCGACGCCGCCGTCTCGCCAACACCATCCATGAACCTTGTAGCCACCGATCTGAAAGATCGGCAAGCACACAAATGTCACTAACTCCGAGACGCTGTGATGAAGGATAACGCCGGTGTGAGAGTAGAGTTGAGACATATTTATTTGGCCAGACGCCGCTCATACCACACAACGATGCATCATGCCAGAATCTTTCTAACCCCAACTACCATGCAAAAACGGAGAAAACAGAGTCCCCGCTCCTGCCGCCGGAGCGGCAAGCGGAAGGAGAGGGGCCCGGCTCTTCCTCCGGTGGGGTTTGGTGAACAAAGGCGCGGCTAGGTTAGTGTTGCTGAGTGAGAGACAGGTGCAAGCGTAGCGTAGACCGCGTATAGTGTAGATATGGTCCGTGTACGCGGTCAGCAGGGCGATCTCTAGGATGCACACGAAGATACGATGGATAAAGCAGGTGGTATGTATCCAGTAGCTAGGGGTAGGATGAGACGTGAGCAGTGAGCCGTCAGAGCTTGGGTGGAGCAGGTGAGCAGCCTTATCCCCTCCTCGCCACTGTAGCAAGAGGAAGAAGGCGATTTTTGGAGCGTTCCCGTCGATCCACCGTGCGCGCCGCGAGCCGCGGGATTCCTCCCCTCCGCCGGCCACTCCGGCGGCGGGAGGGTGGGGGATCCCCGGCTCCGGCTTGTATATACGGTAGGGTAGGGTGGGGGTCTCGCCGGCGGCGCTCTGGAGGAGGTGGTGCTGCGGGCGGGCGGTTTGGTGCCGGCGTGATCTTCTCCGGCGGCGGAGTTCTTAGGGGCTCCTCGTCATCGCGCTGGACTGGCAGGAGCTCGAGGCCCGGCGTGGTGCTCGAGCCCCTCTGTTTCCCGTCAGATCCGTGGTGGCGGAGGATCTGGCGGCCGGAACCCTGGGCTGGACGAGTTCTTCGGCTTCTACCGGCGGCGGCTCCGAAGGCGGCTGAGGCAAAGTGGTGTTGCTGCGACAAAGGGGCGCCTGCCCTGGTCGTTCATCGTCAAAAGGTCCGTCGCGGCGCGGCGGACGGGCTAGGCGGCGTCTCTCATAGGGAAAAGATCTCCCTGGCAGTGGTAAGGTGGCGGCTGGTGGTCTTCGTCTTGACGCCGGTGAAGTTGTTGTTCTTGGTGCTAGTCCTGTTTCCCCTACGTATTTTTCTTCCTGTTCTGTATTTATACCGTGTACTGTGTATGTGGTTCTTTGTTGAATATACGTGGTGAAAAATGCAAAAAAAAAGCAGTGAGCCGTCAGGCCCGCGTGTGTCAGGGTTTGACTTACGGCCTTTCTCCTTCTCCTCCTCTTTTTTTTTCTGGGTGCTGTCTGCCTTTTTCTTCCTTGTGAACGAAGGCAAACCCTCCTTAATTCTGTGTATGTTTTTTTTTTACCCAGTGCGTTACGAAATGGACACCAGCTGGCTCGAGACATGCTAAATAAGTTTGCCGTATAAAGTCCTTGTAAAAAAATGTGTGCCGTATAAAGTTATGCAGCTGCTGCAGCGTATAGAGCGTATATATCTCAATTAATCAATCAAGCCACAAATGGACCGTAAACAATCCAGGATGCAATCTCGGTAAATCTCTGACGATCTTGCCAAATTTCCTTTTGGATTTATTTATCTATTGCATCATCCACCTTTTCTGCTTATAGGAAGATTTTTTAAGTAGTACTATCTATAGAGAAAGTTTGAAAAATGGCGTGATTAATGATCAGTTCTTTCAGTAGATCAGACGACCGACACAACCTATGAACTGTCTGAATTTCAGAAAACATCTGTGTCTCCGTTAGTCCATGCATTGGCCACAACCCATACAACTTTCGCCCATCCCGGAGCCACATGTCGGTAGGGTTCAGCTACGTGTTTTAGCCATCTTTTCTGGACCCGGCTTGTGTGACTTAAGAAAGAAAAAACATGTGAAATGGTGTATGACGTGGCGCTTATTTTCGGAACCTAGGCAAGCCCGTTCTTAAACTCTCAGCCATTTTACCACCGCATGATTCGACAGAACGAAATGTTGAAATCCAGATACACTGAATCCCCTATTAGAACTTGAAAGATTTTTTTCCGTACTATGTATAGAGAAAGTTTGAAAAATAGCTCGTTGTCGGAATGAGTGATCAACGATCAGTTCTTCCAGTCGATCAGACGCCGAAACAAACTGGGACTGGGGACTGTCTTCAGAAAAGATTTGTGTCTCCGTTAGTCCATGCCTTGGCCACAACCCATACGTTTCGTCCATCCCTGGGCCACAAGTCGGTAGGGTTCAGCTACATTATGGCCATCTTTCCAGGACCCGACTCGTGCTCACGGTGACCAGCTGACGGAAGTTTATTTCTTTTTTATTAGGGCATGGCAGACAAACGTTTGGATACGGCGGGAGGCCGGGAGCTACACCGTATACAAGCGTATAGACGCCACTGGCCTCTGGAGCCAACGAAAGAGTCTCACTCAACTTGTATAGTTTGTGTGGAGTTGGAGCCATTTATTTTTTGCAGGGAAAAAACATTTGGTGTATGATGTAGCGCTGATTTTCGAAACCTACCGACCCTCATTCTTAGTCTCTCAAGCAATGGCTGGCAAAGAAGCACTAGCTCTTGGTGTTGATCTGCATGCTGACGACGTGATGGTTGCCTCGGATTGTGTAGATGTGGCACGTGGCCTACACGGGAGAAACATGGGTCTTTTTAGCCATGTCCTGTGGGAAGTTGCAGAGATATCGTGATTTCGTGTGGACGTGTGGAGTTTTGACATGAAGGGCGACGATCGAATGTTCAAGCTCATAAACTAGCACGCCTAGCGACTTCACTACCTTCTGGTCGCCTTGTCTAGCTAGGTCATAGGTCTTACTGTAAACATTCTGGTAAACAACGAGTAAAGAGTCCGGGACTTAGGGGGAAAAAAGCCAAAACACGGGAATTTGGATGGTTTAGAGCATCTCCACTCGCGGCGCCCAAATGGGCGCCTAAAGGCCGTCCGGACAGGCCCTTTGGGCGCCGTCCGGACTACCTTGCCCATTTGGGCGCCGTCGCTCCCCACTCGCGGCGGCCAAATATTTTTTTGTAAACTTAAACTTCGGCGATTTTCATTCAAACTTTAGAAAATTTTACAGATTCGAATGAAATTTAAAAAAACTAAACCTAATCTACTGGCCCCGGTAGCGGCGCCTGAAGGCGTAGTAGGGGTCCTCCTCCTCTTCCTTCTCCTCCTTCACGCCGCCGCTGCTCCCTGCGCCGCCGCTGCTCCACGCGCCGCCGTCGTCCTCCTCCTTGACGCGGCTCGGTCCTGGGCCGTCGTCGACGGTGAGGTCGAAGAAGGGCACGCCCCTCTCCTTGGCGGCCTCGCACGCCGACCAGGCGCAGGCCGAGGGGCCGTCGAGCGGCGGCACGTCGTCCATCGACGCGGCCACGACGGCCGCCGCAATGGCGTCGTCGTCCGTCCCCGCCTGCGCCGCCATGAACTCCGCCATGAACGGCGAGAGCTCCGGCTCCGCCTTCACCTTCATCTGCTCCGGCTTCGGCGTTAGCAGAGAGGAGGCGCGGGAGCGAGACGAGGACGAGCGCGAGGACGACGCCCGCGACGAGGACGCCGTGGAGCGCGGCGCCCACTGGTCCCAGGCGGCCGGAGCAGGCGGCGGCGCCGTCAGGAGCGAGCCGCCGTTCGCGATGTGGTCCATCACGAACTGGAGCGTGCGCCCGGGCACGCTCCAGAACGCCTCACGCCCGACGACGTTCTTGTCCGTCGGCGCCGGGCCGGGGCCGTTCCAGCGGTTGTAGTCCTCCTCGTAGGCGCGCTGGAACGCCGCCTCGTACCGGCCATGGTTGGCCGGGTTCCGCGGATCCCAGCGCGGGTCCTGACGCTGCTCCGGCGTCAGGTCACGCCAGTAGTGCGTGTTAACCGCGGCGGCGAAGCCGCGGCTCGTCCGCGTCAGGGGCTTCGTCACCGGCACGCCGTTGACGCCGATGACGAACCCGTGGGCAACGCGCATATCCGGCGTCACCGGATAGCCGTTGTCGCGCAGCGCCTCCGTCTGGTCCTTAAGCAGGGTGCGTGGCGCGAAGCCGTTGGCCGCGGCGCCGCCGGTGCACCTCAAGTTGCCGGCCATGGAGAAGGAGAGCGGCGGCGGTGGAGAAGGAGCGGCGAGGTGAGGGAGAGAGAACGGCGAGGGCGAGAGGCGAGAGTGACCATGAGTGCAGGCCGGCGCGCGTGACGAGGTTATACTCTGCGGGTACCCCAACTTAATGGTACCTGGTGCACGTGGTGATCAAAGAAGCCCAAGGATTAATCGAAGCCCATGAAGGAAGGCCTAAGACGAAGAGTGTTTTCCAAGTTAGATCAAGTTATAGTCGGTTAAGGCTTTCCATACATGTAACCTTGGTCGGTTATGTTTCCCGAGACCCAGCCTCCTATATAAAGGCTGGGAGGGTGATCGATCAGACAAGGAATCCATAGCCCCAAAACCTCGACGAGATCAGCAACTCGCCGAACCTTGTAACCCTCATATTCATACCATAAACACAGACAAGCAGGAAGTAGGGGTTTTACCTCACTCGAGGGCCCTGAACCTGGGTAAATCCAGCTTGTCAGCCGTCGATTCCACCATACTACGCGTTCTCTACCACACAATCAACCCTAGGTATAGCAACCATGGGAATTGCCGAGGGCACACCTCGACAATTGGCGCCGTCTGTGGGAACAGGTAGTATTGGGCTCACGGTTTCGCCGGTTTCATCATCAAGCGGCCACCCGCCGATCGCATCTGCACAAGGTAACTCACCTACTACATCATCAAAAAGCAAATCACCGACCACCGCTGCAAACGGCAACTCGCCGGCAAGATCGACCAGCATCAATTCAAAAAGCGATCACTCGCCAAAATCTCCAAGGAGGCTCACGCCGCACTCGATGGAAGCTCAACAAGCCTTTGCCGGACTCGAATCAGGTTTGGATATTACAGTTGGAGAATTTAACTTCTTTGTCGATAAAGATGGTGTGCAGGACCTGTTAGATCCACTCGACAAGGAGACACTCGACACGGAGACACTCGACAACGCTTCGACTGCAACACCATCCATCTTGGCGGCAACATCGTCACAGATCGTCCCGATCCAATCGCCAAGCGACTCTGCAACATCCATGAACTCGCAAGAGTTCCGTGACGAGGTGGCAAAAAGATTTGGAAGAAGCGAGATCGAATCTGCGTACCGCCCAAACAACTCAATCGAGTCACTCGACGACATCGTCGACTGCAACGACGTCGCGGGGAACAAGAGAACATAGATGACAACATATACCTCGCCGATCTCAACGGCCCAGAAATCCGTGCCAGCCACGAGATATTCACCTGCGACGCAGACAGCCTGGACAAAGCACTCGAAGATATACTCGATTGCGACAGAAACCCCAGCAAGCAAAGCAACTCCAACATGAGCCTGGATGACGACGCCGAATCCATAATGCGCATTAGCAACACATGGGTAGAAGATCGGGTGGTACCGTATCAGGTATACACCGCGAGTACAGCAGAAACGTCAGCAGCTGCAACATGCCGTCGACCTACAGAATACCCTTGCACAGTCACCATGCCTGACGGAACAACCACGCTGACCATCACCGCAGAGATGGCGGAAAAAGTGAGCAAAGTAATCGAAAGCTGCACAATGCTACCAGCAAACGCAACTCCGGAGAGGTATTGACCTTACAATACTTCCAGTGGCAAGAATCGATACGGTTGAAGAACTACCGAGCAGTACTCGAAGAACGCAAAAAGCAAGCCAGCATATCGAGTGCTCGGCGAAGAGCATTGTCTATGAGTTCAACAGGCAGAAACGACCCCGCGAATAGGTCACGATTCATAAACCTCGGAGACGCAGATCGTGCAGCGGTCACTCGAAACCTAAACCCAGCCTTTATGGCAGTCGACGCGGAAGGAGTCCCCATACCTACTGAGCCAGCCGGGGCGCTGATGACGCTAGGCACCTATCTCAGAACAATCGAACCTCCTGCAGGAGACCCAAAGAGGGATCAGCACCTCCAACTGTACAAACAACTGGCAATAGCAGCAAAAGCCATACAGCATCCACAAGCAACTCCAAGGAGAGATACAGATCGGGACCGTCGCAGTCGAAGTCCTCGGGGAAGGAGCAGTCGAAAAAGCTCACGTCATCATCGATCCAGCAGGAGCCACTCGAGGAGGTCATACAGCAGCAGCTCAGACTCGGAAGCAGAAATCGGGCCATGTGGAGCGCTATGCTTCACTCGACGGATCCGGGAGGCTCGTATGCCCAAAAGTTTTCGCTAGCTACCACGCCAAAGTTCAACTGCAAACAGAGCCATCAGGCTGGCTAGAAGATTACAGGCTGGCTGTTGGATGTCAGCGCGGTACCACAACCACAGCTATGCAATACATACAACTCATGATGGAAGGAACAGCTCGCGATTGGCTCAAATCGCTACCCGAATCATACTACGATTCGTGGGAACACTTCAAAGGTGATTTCATCAAATACTTCGAGCCTCTATGTGAGCGCCCCAAAACTTTCGAGGAGCTCCGGACCTGCAAGCAAAAGTCAGATGAATCTCTGAGATCGTACATACGGCGGTGGACCACCATCCGTAACTCAGTAGGCAACGTATCAGAAGATAGGGCAATCGACGCCTTCAAAAACGGACTCTGGAGAGAAGACTTCAAAGAAACACTTGGTCGAGAAGATCCAAAGACAATGGCGGCACTCATGGTACTCGCAACAAAGTGGGCAGACGGAGAAGACTCCGTACGAGGCACTCGACCCGTAGCATCACATGAAAATCACGAGGGTGGCAGTCGAGACCGCAGAGATAGCTACAGAGATGATCGAAGGCGCAAACGCAAGCATCGTTATCACGACGATGACCATCCAAACTTCATCGCAGCAGGCTTTGTCCAGCAAGGGACAGCCGCGACCAAACTGACAGACGACCCGACGATCATCGTGATAATCGAGATCATCGTACGGACGACCGCCGAGGTAATCGAGACCATCGCACAGACGATCGACGTGACAGTCGAGACCACAGACGCGACGACCGCGATAGCTACAGAAGGCCGAGTGGCGCAGGCGAGCAGACAAAGATCCTGAGCGCTCAATCGAAGAAAGGATGGATGATTATTGCAGATTCCATCTTTATAAAGGGGATGGGTAAGCTTCGCTCTAACCACTCGCTGAGAAATTGCAGGGAATTCGATCAACTTGCGATTGAACATATACTGCGACTGCAAAGAGATGGACGTGCACCTCCTCAACTAGTGCAGACTCCATCGACTACATCACAAGCACAGCCTGTTCAGGCATATCCAGCACCGCAACAAGTACAACAAGCACAGGTATATTCCATACCACCGCAAACACAGCCTACTCAGGTGTATCCTGCACCAACACCAGCGCAACCGACGCCAGTGTACATGGTGCCAGCACAACCCGTTACGGGAACACAAATGGCAGCAGCCGTGCACCAGATGCAGCAAGGAGATGAACAAAAATATCCCGTAACTCGCGGGCAGATGAACATGATCCAGCGAGGACGTCCCTCCAATAGAGAGCAAAAATTACACACTCGACACGTCAATATGGCGGTCATGGCACCCCCAGCTATCACAGATTTTTTGAAAGGATCAGAAACTCCGATTGTCTTCAATCGAGAGGACCATCCACCCGCAGTATATCGACCAGGGCATGCAGCCTTGGTACTCGACGCCCAAATCGGAGGCTACGCCATGACCAAGGTCTTCATGGACGGAGGTAGCGGCCTCAACATAATCTTTGCAGATACGCTACGCAGAATGAACAAATCAGTCGAAAATCTGCCAAAGTCCAAGTACCTTCCACGGTATCGTCCAGGCAAAGCAGTGCTCCCAGAAGGCACCATACAACTCGATGTTACGTTTGGAGATCCTACTCACTTCAGAACCGAGTCGATTGAGTTCGAAGTGGTCGATTGGAAGTCACAATACCATGCAATACTTGGGCGCCCCACTTTCGCTCGATTCATGGCCGTCCCACACTACGCCTACCTCAAGCTCAAAATGCCAGGACCAAAAGGAGTCAT
The DNA here is from genome assembly GCA_947311845.1 of Poa pratensis. NCBI lineage: Eukaryota > Viridiplantae > Streptophyta > Magnoliopsida > Poales > Poaceae > Poa > Poa pratensis. Next base: position 29,709,542 of record CAMZMU010000088.1, read on the forward strand.
CACGATCAACGGGAACTTTCAAAGGTCAGATTCATGTGACCGTGACTTCAGCAAAATCTCAGAGATGTATGGGATGGAGCAATCATTCGCCAAACTCGAGGTTTCTAACGACCGCACACTTCTGCCGGAACACAAGAGGTTAGCATCCGACAGACAATTCAATGCAACCAACGACACAAGAAAGCATCAAGTGCACCCGACTGATCCCTCAAAAACAGTCAACATATCATCGAGTCTTACCAGCGAACAGGAAAATGCGCTCGTTGAATTTCTCCGTAAAAACTGGGAAATATTCGCATGGTGCCCAGCTGATATGCCAGGTGTCCCCAAGAGTTCGCCGAGCATTCTCTACAACTCAAGCCAGGATCTAGACCAGTCAAGCAAACTATGCGCCGTGTCTCCGATCCCAAAAGAGGTGCAATCGAGGCAGAAGTTGATAGGTTACTTGCTGCAAAGTTCATTCGAGAAATCAAAAAGGCAGACTGGGTTGCTAACCCTGTACTGGTCGAAAAGAAGCACTCAGACACCCTGCGGATGTGTGTAGATTTTACAGCCCTAAACAAATGCTGTCCAAAAGATCACTTTCCATTACCACGAATCGATCAGATCATCGACTCAACAGCAGGATGCGCTCGGTTATCATTTTTGGATGCATATTCAGGATACCATCAAATTCGGATGAAAGAAGAAGACGAAGACAAAACAGCATTCATAACCCCACTCGGGGTCTACTGCTACACAACCATGCCTTTCGGGCTCAAAAACGCAGGCGCAACTACCAGCGCATGATGCAAAACTGTCTACAAGAACAGATAGGACGCAATGTTCAGGTCTACGTCGACGACATCGTCATCAAGACTGAAAAGGAGGACACATTAATCAGTGATCTACAGGAGACATTCAAGAATCTCAATCGATACAACATCAAGCTTAACCCAAAGAAATGCACCTTCGGTGTCCCAGCTGGACAACTCTTGGGTTATTTGATATCTGCACGTGGAATCGAAGCAGACCCAGAAAAGATACAAGCTATACTCACAATGAATAGACCTACCAAACTCCATGAGGTACAGCAGCTAGCTGGTCGAGTAGCAGCACTCAGTCGATTCATCAGCAAACTAGGCGAAAAAGCACTTCCATTTTACAAATTGATGAAGAAAGCAGACAAGTTCGAGTGGACGGATGAAGCTGAAGCGCTTTCTCGAACTCAAAAAGATGCTCACAAGCCGCCAATCCTCGTAGCACCTAAGGAAAATGAGCCACTCTACCTATACATCTCAGCCACCAATCGAGTGGTCAGCACCGTGCTGGTGGTTGACCGCATGGAAGAAGGACATAGTCAAAGCATACAGAGGCCAGTATATTACGTAAGTGAAGTTCTTTCCCCGTCCAAACAGCGGTACCCACAATATCAGAAATTGGCGTACGCCGTATTTATGACTCAAGAAAGCTGGCGCACTACTTCACAGAACACCCGATAACGGTGGTCAATAAATCAGCGATTGGAGACGTCCTCACAAACCCCAACGCAACGGGCGCGTAGCAAAATGGCTCATCGAGCTGGGACCACTAGGAATCAAGTACGAACACCCGAAAGCCATCAAATCACAAGTCCTACCCGATTTTCACACCGAGTGGGTAGAAGCTCAATTGCCAGGGGTACCTGACGTATCAAATTCCTGGACCATGTATTTCGATGGGTCCAAAAAGAATGAAGGAGCAGGAGCGGGCGTCATACTCATATCACCAAAAGGCGACAAACTGCGCTATATCTTGCAAATGGGTTTCGAGTTCCCATCAAATAACGAGGCCGAATACGAAGGTCTAATCCATGGCATGCGCATGGCAAAAGCCATGGGATGCACTCGACTAATGATTTATGGCGACTCTAACTTAGTTGTGCAGCAAACAATGAAGGCCTGTGATGCAATCGCAGACAACATGATCGCTTATCGGGATTTGTACAACATAATGGAGGGCAGCTTCGATGGCTGCGAACTACGACACATAGGGAGAGAAAGCAATGAAGAGGCTGACAAATTAGCCAACATTGCTTCCACAAAAGCACCAGTCCCGCCGGGTGTTTTCTTTGAACGAATAGAACGTAGGTCAATCGACAAACGACCATCGACTACGACACAGCTACAGACAAAGCAAAGCGCCAAGCACAGAGGATCCTCCGATTGAGGTACTTCTCATTGAGCCAATATGGACTCAACCTTTTCTCGCATACATACTTCGCAATGAACTACCAGAAGATACAAACGAGGCCAGACGTGTCACTCGACGAGCAAAAGCATACACCATCATAAACGGTGAGTTGTACAAACGCAGCACCTCAGGTATGTTCCAAAGATGCATTGCACTCGAAGATGGCAAGGATCTCCTTCGGGACATTCATGCCGGTACTTGCGGGCACCACGCGGGCAGTCGATCACTCGTAGCCAAAGCCTTCCGAGCAGGGTTTTACTGGCCTACAGCGCTAAGGGACGCAGAGGACATAGTCAAAAGATGTATTGGTTGCCAGAAGTTCGCTTCCAAGCCACATGCACCCGCATCAGCGCTAAAAACCATACCATTAGCATGGCCTTTTGCCCAATGGGGACTTGACATGGTGGGACCACTGAAGAAATCATCAAAAGGAGGTCATACTCACTTACTAGTGGCAGTCGACAAATTCACCAAATGGATCGAAGCTATCCCCATCACAAGCTCAACAGCTTCTACGGCAGTTCGTTTCATACAATCGATCATGTATCGATTTGGAGTAATGGATAGCATCATAACTGATAATGGTACAAACTTCACGGCGGAAGAGTTCAAATCCTTTTGCAAGGAACAAAACATCAAACTAAACTACGCCTCTGTGGCACATCCACAATCCAATGGGCAGGTCGAAAAGGCCAATGGACTCGTATGCAGTGGCATCAAAAAGAGACTCTTAGTACCACTCAAAAGGGCCGCGGGTGCATGGGTAGATGAACTTCCATCAGTATTATGGAGCTTACGGACCACCCCAAACGCCTCCACACAGTATACACCGTTCTTCATGGTCTATGGTGCGGAAGCAGTGTTACCATCCGACGTCAAGTTTAATGCACCACGAGTGGAAGCATATGAAGAAAACGACGCGAACAAGGCACTCGAAGACGCAGCCGATTTGCTGGAAGAAGCACGCAATACGGCTTTGGCACGAACAGCCGTTTATCAACAAGACCTCCGCAACTACCATAGTCGTCGATTACGCACACGGTCCTTCATGGTGGGAGACTTGGTGCTGTGGAGAAACAGAAGAAAGTCCATAAACTTGCATCACCTTGGGAAGGACCTTACATTGTCACAGAAGTCATCGAAGGAGGAGCCTATCGATTGAAGAACGCAAAGACGGGCGAAGTAGCATCAAACCCATGGAACGTGGCGCACCTGCGTCGGTTCTATGCATAGATCTCTTAACCTCGTATGTAATAGCACATAAGGCCAAAGAATCAGCAAGTTTCAGACGCACTCTTTTCCCTTACCAGGGTACTTAAGGGGACTGGAAGGTTTTAATGAGGCGGCTTGCTGATCCAATAAAGATACATGTTCCTCCATATTTCTCATATATGCTTTTACCTACTCAAACAATCGGGGACTCGATCATAAAAACATAAGCATCAAAATTCTAGCTCAAAAATCAGTGAACAGAAAACCCAGCCCCATCGATATGCTCGGGGGCTGGTCAAACAGAAAACCCAAACCCACTCGACATGCTCGGGGGCTGGGTCAACAGAAAACCCAAACCCCACTCGACATGCTCGGGGGCTGGGTCAAACAGAAAACCCAAAAACATGCTCGGGGGCTGGGTCAAACAGAAAACCCAAAAACATGCCCGGGGGCTGAGTCAAATAGGAAGCACAAACCCACTCGAAAAACTGGCATCTGGCACAAATCAAAAACACAGATGTGTTACCCGAGGATTGTTTGGTTATACCACGATAAGTCGGATTCAAAATAAAAATGGCGTCTTCTGCCTAAGACGTCACGATTGACGTCAGGTGTAAAGGTAATATTCAAATTCGATTGAAGAATTCGACTAGCAAAGGTGCTCCCATGGGAGCATATCAAAAATTTCTTGCGATTGATCAAAAAGGAGCAAAATTGTTGAGATTATCCTCTACTTCAAACAAAATAAAGCATAATCTCGGGGGCTACTCCCATGGAAGCGCTGTCGCGTTCTCGTAGATTTCAAAAGACAAAAATTTTCGATTGACCAAAAGCAGTATAGAAGGATGATTTGAGATTGTTCTCTATTGCAAGACAATAAACCACAATCTCGGGGGCTACTCCCATGGGAGCGCTATCGCGTTCCCATAAAATTCCAAACAAGGTAAGAAAATTCACTCGACTACAGACTCGATTGAAATGCATTAAGTACTTCACAAGTCAAAGAATCAAACTTCATAAATTCCCGAACTATGCCAATCGCAGATGTTCCGGATGCTGCATACGCAAATGCAAAGGTAAGACCCGCCGAGCAATCGAGATGGGCCGAGGGACGCTCCAACAGTGTTTTCCCTTGAAATTTTCCGTGTCAACAGACATGATGAAAATCCTGACGGACGCGTTAGGTATCAAAAGTTAGACTGCAGAACGAATCAGTAAGACCTACAACGGCCTGAGTCGAGTCTGTCCAGTATGTTCCAGCTTCGAGTCCGGGGACTCGAACCTGATTGAAGGCTAGTATGGTGTCGCCCAAATGTGCGGTTAACTGAGCTCGATTTTCGAGTGAGTCAGGCCTACTATGTCAATATCCCTAGGCGAAAATTGCAAAAGTGTTCCAGCTTCGAGTCCGGGGACTCGAACCTGATTGAAGGCTAGTATGGTTTCGCCCAAATGTGCGGTTAACTGAGCTTGATTTTCGTGTGAGTCAGGCCTACTATGTCAATATCCCTAGGCGAAAATTGCAAAAGTGTTCCAGCTTCGAGTCCGGGGACTCGAACCTGATTGAAGGCTAGTATGGTTTCGCCCAAATGTGCGGTTAACTGAGCTCGATTTTCGAGTGAGTCAGGCCTGCTATGTCAATATCCCTAGGCAAAATCTTTTGATTATGTTCCAGGTTCGAATCCAGGGACTCAAGTTCGACTGAAGACTAGTAAGGGTTTTTGCTCAAGTACGCGGTTAACTGAGCTCGGTACTCGAGTGGGTCAGGCCTACTATGTTAATATCTCTTGGTTCACATACGCATGCAATCGAAACAAATTAAGAATAGAAGGACTACGTCGAATCAGGAGTATAAAAGTAAAGACTATGACGTGCACGATGAAGGGAGCACATGCTCGATTCTTCGAGTCAAGCAAGTACTTGGGGGCTAATGACGAGGTTATACTCTACGGGTACCCCAACTTAATGGTACCTGGTGCACGTGGTGATCAAAGAAGCCCAAGGATTAATCGAAGCCCATGAAGGAAGGCCTAAGACGAAGAGTGTTTTCCAAGTTAGATCAGGTTATAGTAGGTTAAGGCTTTCCATACATGTAACCTTGGTCGGTTATGTTTCCCGAGACCCAGCCTCCTATATAAAGGCTGGGAGGGTGATCGATCAGACCAAGGAATCCATAGCCCCCAGAACCTCGACGAGATCAGCAACTCGCCGAACTCTTGTAACCCTCATATTCATACCATAAACACAGACAAGCAGGAAGTAGGGGTTTTACCTCACTCGAGGGCCCTGAACCTGGGTAAATCCAGCTTGTCAGCCGTCGATTCCACCAATACTACGTGTTCTCTACCACACAATCAACCCTAGGTATAGCAACCATGGGAATTGCCGAGGGCACACCTCGACAGCGCGCCTTTTATGGCGGCCGGAGAGCAGTGGCATTAACGCCGCTCGCCTCAAAAAGGCGCGCCGCATTCACTCCGGAGAGCAGAGGATGCGACGGCTCGCTGCGCCCGCCGGCCGTGAAAACGAGGCGTCGCCACGTGGCACGCGCCTTTGACGACGCCTTTGACCACGGCCGGACATGGCCGTGTCACTGCCAGGCGTGGCCCGCGCGTCGGGAGCCGACGTGGCGTCGCGTTTCCTTCCGTCCGGGGCCGCCCCAAGCCTCCCCAAGTTGAGGGCGTGGGCTGGGCGTGCCGGACACAAAACTGGGCCGCGCCGGACCGAATTCGCGTTTGGGCGCCGCGAGTGGGCGCGATTTTGTGTCCGGCACGCCCCAAAGGCGTTTGGGCGGTCGTTTGGGCGCCGCGAGTGGAGATGCTCTTATTTCAATTTTTGGTCGTACAGACATGACATTTATATTTTTTTTGACACTAGACAAGACATTTATATACTCTGGTACTTCTTGAATGGTTTTTAAAAAATAAGATTAGTGGAGCTCGGGGCCGGGGGTACAAGTGATTTTCGGGAGCGCCTTTGCTTCGCTCGTTAGCGGCGCTAACGAGACGGGACGCCTGAAGAGTTTCGTTCGTGGGCCGGCCCATTGCTTCTTTCGCTCGCTGCACGTTCGTTCCTATGTATGCACGTTCGTTAGCTGCTTCTTCGACTGGTTCTCCTTATGTTTCCTATGTACGTTTTGCTGCTTCTTTCGCTGGCACGTTGGCTGCTTCTTCCACAGCTTCGTCGTTGCTTTTACACTGCTTCTCGTACGTATGCACGAAACAAATTGATAAGAAATGAATTTGATCAGTTCACATACTCCATCTAACACAATAATATATTTCATTTCAAAATAATTTATACACGAAATATGTGTACGTTCACGATTAGGTTCCATTCCCGTGATCGGTTTCGAGTTTCGTGAAATGTAGCTTCTTAATTTTGGACCGAAGTTTTCAATATTTTTAGATAAATTTTGTTAAATTTGTCACACTCAGTCGACAGTTTGAAAAATCCTTTCACGGGTAGATGAAACTCGCAGTTTTACACAACTTTCGTGTTATAACTTTTTCGTTTCAACAGAGATATGTGTACGTTCAAAATGGAACCATTTTTAATATTGGAATTATTTTCAAAATGAAAAAATTTCAAATTTGGAACCATTTGAAAATTCGGAACCATTTTTAACTTTGAAACATTTTTAAATTTGGAACCATTTTCAAAATGGTACCATTTCAAACCATTTTTTAGATTTGAAACCATTTTAAAATTTGGAACCATTTTCAAAACGGAACCATTTTAAATTTGGAACCATTTTAAATTTTGGAACCATTTTCAAAATGGAACAAATTTAAATTTGGAACCATTTTCGAAAATGAACAATTTTCAAATTTGAAAGCATTTGTAGATTTGGAACCATTTTCAAAATGAAACCATTTTTTAATTTTGAACCATTTTTTAAAATTCGGAACCATTTTTAATTTGGAACCATTTTAAATTCGGAACCATTTTTAAAATGAACAATTTTCAAATTTGGAACCATTTTAAATTTGGAACCATTTTCGAAAATGGAACCATTTTAAAAATGAACCATTTTCAAATTTCTTACCATTTTAAATTCGGAACCATTGTCAAAATGGAACCATTTTTAAATTTGGAACCATTTTTAATTTGGAACCATTTTTAATTCGGAACCATTTTCAAAATGGAACCTTTTTTAATTTGGAACCATTTTTAATTCGGAACCATTTTCAAATTTGGAACCATTTTTAATTCGGATCCATTTTTAAATTTGGAACCATTTTTAATTTGGAATCATTTTTAATTTGGAACCATTTTAAAAAATGAACAATTATCAAATTTGTGACCATTTTTTATTTCGAACCATTTTGAAAATGGAACCATTTTTAAATTTGGAACCATTTTCAAAATGGAACCATTTAAAAAAATTTGGAACCATTTTAAAAAATGAACAATTTTCAAATTTGGAACCATTTTTAATTCGGAACTATTTTCAAAATAGAACCATTTTAAAAAATGAACAATTTTCAAATTTGGAACCATTTTTAATTTGGAACCAATTTCAATTCGGAACCATTTTAAAATTGGAACCATTTTCAAAATGGAACCATTTAAAAAATTCAGAACAATTTTCAAATTCGGAAACATTTTTAATTTGAAACCATTTTTAATTCGGAACCATTTTCAAAAAAAATGAACAGAAAAAAGGAACCAAAAAAAAGAAAAAGAAAAAAACGAAAAAAGAAAAAGAAACAGAAACAGAAAAGAAAAATGAAAAAAAAAACGAAAAAGAAAAACGAAAACAAAAAATAGAAACAAAAAAGAAACAGAAAAGAAAAGGAAACGAAAAAGAAACAGAAAAAGAAAAACGAAAAGGAAAACAGAAAATGAAAAAAAAACAGAAAAGAAACAGAGAAGAAAAAGAAAAACGCAGATGGGCCGGCCCATCGCCTATGCGCTTCAGGCGGCGCGCGCGGATAGCGCCGCTAATGAGCGGCATATAGGTTTCACCGTGATTTTCATTTTGTAGGTCACAAATCGCGGTGCTTATAGTTGGGCTCGGTATCGCTGCGGGGGCGAGGCTGCTGTTGGGCTGAATACCGCGTGCAAACTGGGAACGTTTTCGGATTGCTATTCTGTGAGCACCCAAACACTGGAATTCGAGACATCCGTTTCCAATAGTACCGAATTCAGTATCTCCATCCAAACAGAGCATCAGAGTATCCTGCAGTGTTATAGCTGGCCAAACGGGCCGTGCTAAACGGGCCGGCCCGAGGCACGGAACTTTTGGCCCGGCCCAAGCACGGCCCGGCACGTGTTAATCGTGCCGTGCCACGGCCCGGCACGCAGCGTGCCCGTGCTCAACCTCGTCTCGAGGCACGCGGGCTGGCACGGCACGGCACGATTAGCCGCCGCCGCCGCCGTGGAGGAGACGCCGGAGGTGGAGGAGACGCCGGAGATGGAGGAGAAGCCGCCGCCGCCGCCGTGGAGGAGACGCCAGAGCGATTCCGTCCCCTCCCCGTTCGATTCCCCTCCACTTGAGCACACCAGAGCGACGCCGGAGGTGGAGGAGACGCCGGAGATGGAGGAGAAGCCGCCGCCGCCGTGGAGGAGACGCCGGAGGTGGAGGAGAAAGCGGGCCGGCCGTGCCGTGCCGTGCCGCCGTGCCGCTGCCGTGCTCACCGTGCCGTGCTCCGGCCGGAGTGGAAGCCCGTGTGCCGGCACGGCACGGCACGATTGGAGCCGTGCCGCATCCGTGCCGTGCCGGCGGCGGAGCGTGCCGTGCCGTGCCGTGCCGGCCCGATGGCCAGCTATATGCAGTGTTCGTGCTACAGTACTCGTACTAGCTAGCTACTAACTCCATCCCCATTTCCCCCATCTGCTTGGTCTGTTCCTCAATCTGATCTGTGCTTCCGCCGCCGCTCTGGTCGTGTAGGCCTGCTGATCTGGTAACTAATTTCTCTCTCGACTCTTAGATTTCTTGATCCATTGTTGCACTGCACTGTCCTCCCTTTCTTGATTAGCGCTTTGGATTGGATTTTGTAATCGATTCCGTCCGTGACGGCCGTTGCAGCAATGGCGGCCCCGCCTGCTGAAGATCCGACACCGTTGGCCGCCCCTGATCTTCCACCGGCGAAGAGGAAGATGGCGACCGCAGGCTGGTCCTTGCTCCCGCCCGACCTCGTCCGCCGCATCGCCGACTGCCTCCTCGCCACCAACGACGTCGACTGCTACATGGACTTCCGCGCCGTCTGCCCCAACTGGCGCGCCGCCATCGATGACCCCAGGAACAAGATTTCTGAGGTCTCGCAGACCCAAGGCAAGCTGCTTCTGCTCAACACCGACACCAGCCGCTTCGTCCGCAAGAAGCTGCCCCTGTTCCGCCAACACTACGTCGTGGCCACCACTGCCAGCGGCTTCTTCGTCCTGGCCAACAGGAGCCCTCCCCATGCAGCCAGCATCTTCAACCCTCTCACCGGCGTCCTCACCGCTTCGCGGCACCGTGCCCCCCGATGCGAGGGTCGCCACCGTAGACGATTCACTCACCATCCTTTTGCTCGGCGACTCGTCTTGCACGTTTTACACGGCCGTCCCGGACAGCGAAGGTTTCACCGCCAATGACTATCAGCAAGAAGTTTATCATTTTTTCCGGAATGCTCTCGTAGGTGGTGCCTACTCACACATCTCTGGGTCGGGGTTTCTTGACTTGGTTGCTGAGTTATTGAATTTTCTGAGGTCTATTCATGGTGATCCTGTCAAGTTTTTCTCTCGTGATTATCCCAGAGACTCAAACAGCATCCACTGTTTTCTTGTTGGTTGGCTGCAAATATGCTGCTCGTCGTAAAAGCATTCGGAACCCCTTTGTGTTCAAGATGAACACCGAGACTGGTAAGATCGAGCCTGTGCACAGCATCATCAGCATGTTTGCCATCTTCATTGGTCACTGCAGGTGTCTGTCCGTCGATACTAATAAGTTCCGAGGCATCGAGGCAAACTGCATCTACTACACTGAACATGGTTCGTTGGCTCGCATCCGCAAGTTCAGTCTCAAGGACGGCAAAAATGAGATCATCTCTGAAACCCCTGAATTCGTCGAGCAGGACAAGCAGTTTGCCCTCGTCGCCGATCGTCCTTTCACGATCATCCAGCTTCTCTGCAGCTACACCATCAACATCCTGGATTCTCACCTGCCCTTGCAACAAATGTCATGAGGCGCTGACAAATCATCCTCCAAGTTCAGTAAGGGTTATCTCTGACAAATGTTATAAGGTTCCTTCTCTTTAGCCTTTGTGTTTCGGCATGCCTTGTTCAGGAAGGAAAAGGGTTGACTCTCAACTAGATTACTTGTAGTGAGGCGGAAGTACCATTTGATGTCCTAATTAGGGTATGATATGAACCGAATGCTCCATCTGTTTGGGTAATGTGGTTCTTAGTTTCTGGCAGTAGATAATGTCAGCTCAAGTTTTTCCCCTTTTTGAATTTAGCCCTGCAACTGAATCGTCGAATATATGCCGTGACTCATTGTTCTCCGTTAGATTTATTAATTTTGCAATGATTTGTTCTACAAAAGATTTATTTTTTCCTTATTGATGGTCTCTGTGGAACTATCTGCAACCGGACTTAAAACATGGCATGAATAAATGTTTCATCTATTTTTATTCCGGCAACTGAAATTTGAACATATACTCCGTCTTGTTGTTCCCCGTAGGCTTTGTTAATTTTGCAGCGTTTCTTGTTGTGGTCTGTGGAACTCCTGTATGTTGCTCCAGGGCTTAGAATTGGTATTAATGTAATGTTTATCTTCGTTTGCTATGCTTCACCCTTATGTACTCCTTGCTTCTGTAATACGTTCTTTGTGGGATTTCTGGGTGTTACTGCAGAATACAATTTGTAGCACAGTTGCCCTTACGAACGTAAGATGTGTTTTTCAGGTCACCATTGCTACCAACAACTTAAGATGTGGTTTGCATATAAAAATTTATGACACAATTTGTATTTGCTGCTTCTAGATGTGTTTTGTAGGTTCTAGATGTTACATATTTTCCCCTAGGTGTTTAACCTTTACATGCGCAATATGTATCATAGTCTGTACCATGTTCAGAAGATACATGCATAGTCTGTACGGTACCTTATAGAGGCTCTAAGGCAAGAGTAAGCAGATAATCCAGAATAGTAGCTGGGATTGGGATATATACCAGTAGGTGAGAGTTGCCGGTGATCCATGGAATGGATACTTGCACCCGCAGCTACAGTGTTCTCGTCTTACATCTATAAGTTATTCACCTGGAACTGTTGCATCAAGTCTTGGTTGTTTTCTGGAGAAGGACGTTGAGTTCTTGGTAAGCTGTAGTTAATATCTGGTAGCGAGCAGCGATTTTTGTGCTCTGTGGAACTAGGCTGGCCTGGGCCTTGTCTAGCAAAACCATCCTTTCTACCATAATGCCATATTGTGCATTTTGTTTGGTTGCCCACATATTAATTTCTTGCATTAGGACAGAAATGAGAATCAATGTTTGGTTGGCTGCATTCTTGCATTCTGCCCAAGGCTAATGCAAAGCCGGGCAAAAATATAGTACAGCCGCGGCTTCCCTTTCGTGGCCATTGCCTATACGTTTGTCAGCGAGATATGTTAAAGAAGTTTGTCATATAAAGTTCATATAAATAATTTATATATGGTTCTAGATTATGACTCGAACATTACTATGCAGCTGCTGCAGCCTATATATCGCAATAAGTAATGGAGCTACAAATCGACAGTAAATAATCCATGTTGCAATATCAGTAAATCTCCGAAGATTGTGCTAAATTTTGTTGGATTTATTTATTTATCGCATCATCGATATTTTTCCTGCTTAGAAGATTTTTTAGTAATGTTTATAGAAAGTTTGAAATTGACTGAAGGAGTGATTAACAATTAGTTTTTTCAGTCGATCAGACGGCCGAAACAACTTGTTAGTCCGTACCTTGGCCACAACTCATTAGTTTTCGCCCATCCCGGGATCACAAGTCAGTAAGGTTCAACTACGTTATGTCCATCTTCCGTGGACCCAGCTCCTACTCAGTGTCCGGCTGACGAAAGTTTATTTCTTTTCGAGGGCAGATAGACGTTTGGATACGGCGTGGGCTATACCGTATTCAACCGTATAGGCGCCACTGGCCTATAGGGTCAACCATAGTCTCAGTCAGCATGTATCGTTTTGTGTGGACTTGGAGCCCTCCGCGAAAACGCAAAAGAGTTTGTGTTTCATTTCATTGAAAAGGAAAGGTACAACATCCAGAAAGGAGGGACACACACACACATAAATACGACCGTCCTCACCAAGCGACTACAACTAGGTAAGGATGTTGCACTCAACTACTGACCACAACGACATCAGGTCTCTCTAGCCTTGCCTCCAGCCAAGAATGGCGAGGTGTCGAGGCTCGGAGCAATGGGGCAGCAACACCGCCGTTGCCAGACGACTCCAGGGACGATTTCTCCTTCAGAACTGCCCAGCCCAACGCACCTCGCGCCCCCTTTGTGCCTAGAAGAGTCGGCGGGGTCAAAGGCAGGGACTGGCTGGGACTGACGTAGAACTCGTCGGGGAAGTGTCGGCGTTGGCATCGTTGCGCCCGGACGTCCACCACCTTTGTAGCATTCAACACCAGAGCGCCACATCGTCAACCTCTTGTTGCCGCATCAGATACTCCACGTGCAACCAAAGCAGGGCCTTCAAGAAGGGGGCAGCACTGAGACGCCGCCGCTACTCGGTCTGCCAGGGTCATGCCAACGCCTCCAAGGAGGTAACGACACCCTCGGGCGTCGCCGTTGAGAGCGCAGGCCATCGCCGCGCGGGGGGTTCGCCTCGATCCATGACCAAGGACTTCCGAAGACCGTAGATGTCGGGGCAGACAGAGGCGACGAAGTAGTCACTGGAGAAGCTCACAGGGAAACCTGGGAACTTGTCGTCTCGGTAGGAGGCACCGGCTGGCGCAGAGCTGGCAGGCCGACCACCGTCAGGAGCGCGTCGAGCAGGCAACGGAGTCACCTGCACCGCGCCGCCACGTACAATGGCCGCCGCCGCCGCGCCAGCCCGCAGCTGCCATAGCCGGGATCCACGGGGGTAGCAGAACATCCAAGCCCTTTGGCCGCTGCTCGCATGCTCGCCCACGCAGCGACCTCCTCCAGCAGCGGCCGGGAGGGGTGGGAGGAGGGAGAAGGGGTGGAAGGGGGTGACGGGGAGCAAGGCCACGGCTGCGGCCCGCCCGACCCAGGCCAAGAGCCCAGATTGGGCCCGAGCGTCCGCCGCTGGCTGGAGAGCCGCAAGCCCTCACACAGCCTCGGCGCTGCTCCGCCACCACACCATCTACCGCACCGTTCACCGCCGCCACGCCACCTCGCCGAGGACACCCGCGCGACCCACGCTGCGAGGCTGCTCCACGCGAAGGAGCCCGCCAGAGCGCGCACACACACGCCCACCGCCTTTGGCAGTCGGGCGCCGCCGTCACCGCCGCACCGGCGGTGGCGGCGGCCAGGGAGGCAGGGGAAGCGGCGGCTGTTTTTACGGTTTGTGTCGCCTCCGGAGTCGCTCACGCGAGCGACCCGGGAGGCAGGGAGGGGTTCCAGATCATGAATGACTCGGTGCCCTTATTTCTCTCTATTTTAGCAAGAAAAAGTATGTGAAATGGTATATGATGTAGATACTATCTGCCATTTTTACCGCTGCATTATTCTGTATAACGGATTGTTGAAATCTTGATATACTGAATCTCGTAGTAGAACTTCAAAAGTATCATAGAAAATGAAAGTGCTGCAAACGTAGTTTTAAAACTTAAGTTGTATCACCTTTTTTAAATGAAACTTAGGAAAAGTCCCATATTTTTATGAAATGTTACATGGGTGAAATAAACTCCATGTATACATGAGCGATGCTTTTCAAAAGTACACAAATTTTAGTAAACCACACCAGAAAGGCAGAAAACTATGTTCTAGGTTCACGAACCTCCAAAATGATTCACTAGGGGTGTAAAGTTTTTTCAGCGACGTGTTTAGTTGATCACCTAATGTACCTGTATCCCTTTTTTCTATGCGTCTTGTTTCCTTTTTTTTTTTGAGCATCTGCTTTTCGTTTGCAACGCCTTTTTGTTTTGAGAGATTTTTATGTTTTCTTCTCTGAAGCACACGGGGCCTTTCGGCCACGGGATTTCAGCGAGTAATGTATCCATTAGGCCCGCTTGACTGTTTTTTTTCCGAGGAATTAACACTTTTAGTCCCATAACTTGCGTGTTGCGAACGATTTAATGCCACACCTTGCAAAGTGGACACCGGTGGTACCACAACTTGCGTTGTCAGGATTAATTAGTCCTTTTAGTCCGAAATGCCATGTCAGACGCTGACAAGACAAAAAGCTACACTTAAGTCCAACAGAGTAGAATAAATTTCCATCCCGAGTCCTTCCGCTTGTCAGTTAGGATTTGCCGGCATTTTTACATTTCAGTCCAATGTATCTGGTGATTGTGGCCTAATCTTTCCTATTATGTTATTTCCATTTTCCTGTACGAGTAGAAGGCGGAAGAAAAGAACGCGGAAACCCCTTGACAACTTCAGAGCTGACGGCAAAATCGTCGTTTCCGTGGAAAAGCCGCTGGCGCACAATAAGTCGATTTTCTTTCCGCACCTTGATTTGGTTGTTCGCTGCGGTTTGTGCTGGTATGGCTTTGGTTAGTGTATGATCGCCATTGATTTACGGTTTGTTAGCGGTAAAATTAGTTGGGAATGCTGAGAACATCCAACGATAAAAGAAGGACACGTGGGTTTGTAGTCACTGCGTATGAAGGCTCCCACATCTGTGAAGGAGGCTGGCCACTTAAAGCACTTGCAAAAATTTGACACATAAGTTTCATGCATGAATTCATAGACAACCACAAGTTAGACCTGCAAAATGCTGTCAAATCCTAACTGACGAGCGCGCGGGACAGAAATTTATTCTACTCTGTTGGACTTAAGTGTAGTTTTTTTGTCTAGTCAGCGACTGACATGGCATGTTTCGGGCTAAAAGGACTAATTAATCCTGACAACGCAAGTTGTGGTACCACCGGTGTCCACTTTGTAAGATGTAGGGCTAAATTGTTCGCATCGTACAAGTTGTGGGATTCCTGTGGCAAGATGGTTAGGAGGGTGGTTGTACCCCCAGCCCACCAGAGTTCAAACCCGGGTTTGACGCTGGTGTTTCTCATTTAAGGCGGAATATTCTTCAGTGGGAGGCGATGTTCCCGTCGACAGCGAGGCGCCCGTAGTGACTTCGTCAATTTCAAGACTCGACCCGCCGACTCGGTCTCTCGGAGGTGCTCATAGGGATAGGGTGTGCGTGCGTGCGTCCATAGGGGTGAGTGTGTGCGCGTGTATATGAGCGCTTGCGTTGTACTGTGTTTAGCAAAAAAAATGTGTTAATTCCTTTTTTTTTCTCCACGCTTGCCGTCTACCACCCTGGCACGTTGTCTAAGGCCCATCAACGACCGAAGGTTCTGTGTAGTTACAACTCCTTGCGAGCTTCCTGTTTGGCCTGCTCTGTTTCCGTCCACTTTTACTGTAGCTTGTTTTTTTTTTTAAAAAAAAACTTCAGCCACTACTTGAAAAATATTCCCTGCGACCCGCGATCTGATGGGCACAAACCAGCTATTTTTTTTTATAATACATTTTTTTAATCAAATTCGCAAAATATTACGCAAATCCACGGAATTTCATAAATAATATGGCCTCGGCCTGGCCTAAGCCGATTAGGGCCTGTCGCCTGGCCTAAGCCGATTAGGTGGTCGGCCTAGGCTAAGCCGATTAGTCCCTGTCGGCCTGGGCTAAGCCGACTGTTGCATGCCTCCGTATATCACTGAATTTTTCGCGCCAACCCTTCCCGGCGGCACCTGTTCCCGCCTTCTTCTCTCCCTCCCGTTTCTCCCGCCAAATTTATTCCCGCCTGTTTTTCCCGCCAAATTCGTTCCCGCTAATTTTTTTGATCTAATACATTTTTTCATTCATTAAACAAACATTGCAACTTACACATACAACAAGAAAAGTGGGAGTAGCGACAACACAACATAAATTGAGAAAGAAAAGTCATCTACCATCAACGCAGCCTCCCGTATCACGCTTGCGTTCCGATGACGCAACACCCTTATCCTTCGACGACGCAACACTCTTCCCCTTCGACGATGCTTCAGCCTTGCGTTTCGACGACGCTGCACCCTTGCCCTTCGACGCCGCCGCCGCTGCTGCAGCTCTCTTGCTCGCTTCAGTGGGCATGAAGATATCATCTTCGTCCTCGCTCTCCTCGACCCATAACATCGGTGTACGAAAAGCATCCAACATATATGCTTCAGTGGGATATGTTAGCTTCTTCTTCTGCCACCTAGCATGCAGCCTCACGAGTTCTTTTTCTATTTCCTTGTAATTCCTCCATGGCCACCCATGCCTAGCTAGCTTCGCTGATAGCTCACGGAGATGAGGTGGATGACTAACAATATACTCGAATGGGATCTCCTTATTGTCTACCTTGAACTCGGCCGTAAACTTCAAAAGGAGTGCCGACATTCCTGCCGGGAAACTACCATCTGAATTGTATCTCGACATGTTCGAGTGAGTGGACTACAATGCTTACCAACCTTAGTGCGCAGTGGTTTTTATAGGCCGTGATGAGAAGATTTGGCGGGAGATAGGCCAGCGCGGGAAAAAAGGGCGGGAGGAAAAGGGCGGGAACAAAATGGCGGGAAAAAAGGGCGGGAGGAAAAGGGCGGGAACAAAATGGCGGGAAAAAAGGGCGGGAGGAAAAGGGCGGGAAAAAAGGGCGGGAGAAAAAAGGGCGGGAGGAAAAGGGTGCTGCACCGGCTGACGACGGGAGATGACTTTGTGTAGTGTTGGTAGTACCGATGTAATTTGCAAGTTTGTTTAATATCAATGCGAAAAATAGTCAGCCATCATCACCACTAATCGAAATAGAGTAGTAGCAACTAAGAAATAAGTCTAGTACATAGATAGTCCCAACATAGATATAAATAAGTCTGGTACATAGATATAAATAAGTCTAGTACTTAGATAGTCCCAACATAGATATAAATAAGTCTGGTACATAGATAGATAGACAAGTCTCAACGAATAGAGTGAAGTGTCAGCCACGACGTCTGCCACGACGCGGAGGTGGTGCGTTAGGCGGCGGCGTCCATCCATACCTGTGCGGTGGCCGAACGTCACGTCCAGGAACCAGAGACTCGTCGTGGTCCTGTTGTGTCTCCTGTGTGGGCTGTGGTGGTGGAGTGTTGTACATACCCATCCAATGGTCCAGCTGTGTGTGAGTTTGAGGGGTGCTCCCACTTTCCTGCTCACTCTCCCATGCGGATCCAGACGACTGTTGAGCAGATAGTTCCACTGTGTCGATCCTGGGGCGTGACCTGCGGCTGTGGCTGCTCCTGTTGCGGGGGATGACGCGGTGGGCGTTGTGGTGCTTGGCGGTGATCGACGTCCGACGTACGTGTGCACGTGATAGCCTGGTAGATACGTCGCAACCTCTCCTCTAAGCGCTGCACCCAGGACTGCTGCTGCGGGCGGTCCAATAGAAGGCCCTATCTCCTCTGCCTAACATGCCGGTTAGTAAACTCATCAAGCTTACCACGTATGAAAGTGTATTTCCAGAATTGGTTCTGCTTGCATAGTTTTTTGAATAGATTCATCAAAGCCTTATCTCGGAACTGTGAGAAAAAATTGGCCCCCAAATGGCGCATGCACCAACGACTCTGCAGGTCTAGCCATGGCGTTTCTTCCGCAGCCACAGGGTTTGTGAGTGCCTTCACGGCGTTCAGTATACCAGCATGGCGGTCATGAAGGATGCATACGTTCGGCTTATCTTTCACTACTGCTATTTTAAGCTGCCTGAAGAACCAAGTCCAACTTTCAGTGTTCTCGCTCTGCACAAAAGCAAATGCAAGTGGCACGATCTGATTGTTGCCGTCCTGACCAATGGCGGTCAAGATCTGTCCCCTATACTTGCCAGTAAGAAAAGTACCATCAACACAGATCACTGGTCTACAGTGAGTGAAAGCTTCTATGCATACACCGAAAGAGAAGAACACACGATGCAATACCTTTACGTTTGGAAACTCTGCCATCCAAAAGTGTTTGATGTCAACATATGTGCCTGGATTACGGGCCTGCAATGTGTGGAGGAGCCGAACAACTGAGTCATATGAGTCTAGAAACGATCCGAATCTGTTCTCAAGTGCCATCTGCTTAGCCCTCCAAGCTTTGCCATAAGATATTTTGTACTTGAACCTGGTGAACACCTTATGCTGAATAGCCTTCGCTTTCATAGCTTTGCCCTGTACTATTTCTGAGTACAGCAACCGAGCTATAAGCGTCGACGAAATGTTACGATGATCTTGAGGAATACAGTCAATTCTACATGTGTGCTGTACTACGTCGCTCACCTTCCAGTTTATGGCAAACTGAGGGCGATAACCGTGCACCCTTCCAGGACAGCCTGCAACCTCACATTCCATTGTCAGATATTTTTTACTTGACACCTTGGTTCTGAATGTCTTGCATGTCGACATTGCCCACTTAATAATTGCGTCCTGCAAATGTTGCTTGTCGGGATATAGAGCACCCACAACAACCTGGTTCTGATGGTATTCCCAGGCAGAATCATGACCATCGTTCACTGTCATTGACGAAGTGAAGTCATGACTCCATGACGCAGGATTGGGCACGACATGTTCGTCATCCGACTCGTCGGAATCATCACCGTAAGCACTATCACCATCTTCATCTTCCTCTTCCATCATTTGTTGGAATTCCTCATCGGCATCTGCCTCAACACCCTACTCATCTGCTACTTCTGCCTCACTGTTTTGGCCAGATTCATAACCACCACCTCCAACATCTTCCTGATTATAATCATGACCAGATAAATGCATCTCCTGACTACTCTGTCCAGGATCGTGACCTCCCTCGCCTTCAGGCGGAATCACCTCCTTCGCGACAGGTATCAGTAACGCGATAGGGGTACATCCCCTGCTTTCGCAGCCTTGCAACCATCGCACCATCTAAGAGGTCCGATCTATCGGCCTCAAATAAAAAAACACTGGTGACCTTGACTTCGTCCACAGTGCATGCACACCGACGGTGTCTGTTTCAGGATTAAGCCCTAAACATGTTGCCAACCAATCTTTCAGCTGACTTATTGACCATGTTTGTGGGTCGCTCAGTTCCAACTCTGACCATCGAAACTGACCCAAATCAGCTCCCAACTCATTTACTACAACTGTGCCAGGACCGTAGTAAAACAAACATTTCACTAAATTACTCATCTCGACAACCTAAAAATGTGACACCAAATTACTGTTATAACCGGAACAACTATATACTTAATTATTACTGTGGAGGTTATGCCGAACAGGTATACCTGCCACGGTGGATAAAACCTGGCCCACCAAGGAGGCCCATCAGATAAAGCCGGAGGGCTTAATGGAGAAGGCCTCATGGGCTTAGGCGCAAGGATAAGCTCTGGGCTGGCTTAGTGAAGTCCAAGACGAAGGCCTGGCTGCGTTCGCCTTAGGGAGCAAGTTAGGGTTTGTTACCGTGTTAGTCTAGGACTCATGATCTAGGTCGGTTAAGGCTTTCCTTGTAGGGGAAGGCTTGGCGCCTTTATAAGCCAGCCTTCCAGCAGCCTTAGGGCACGCATACAACCTCATTGTAACCTGTACACATATTTCCTTGAGTGAATTATAGCAGCACGTAGGATCTCGCCACCGTCGTGAGATCCGAAGCTGGGTAAATCGTGTGTGCAATCCCGTCACTGGAACCCTCCACGTTCTTCCCCACCTCCTCTACGGTACGTATGAATACTTCTAGTAGTTCCGCGTTACCAATACCTCGACAGTTGGCGCCCACCGTGGGGCCCAAGGCGTCGGGAGTTTTGTTTCAGGCGGGAGCATTGGGCGAGATCGGCAAGACTATGGCGGTTGGTCGCGCCCGCATCATCAACAACTTTGGGTGCATCGAAGACGACGGTCCTACGTCTCAGCAAACGACGCACTGGTGTCAAGCTTCGTCGTCCCCTTCGGCACCATCAACATCTTCATGGGTTTTACGGCTGAGGCGTATGGATTCCCCAGGGGATCCGCCGCCTTTTGGCCCACCCACCACCCCATCGATTATGCAATCGAGCAACAACACAGATCGGATCAGGCCTTTGTCTATCGCGATCTGAGTGACTCTGATACCCAAAGCGATTCTGACTCCAGCTCTTATGAGCTTATGGAGCCCGCCTCTCGCTTTGTTGGTGTCATTGACGCATCTGGCCCTAAGCCGGCCGAATCTGACCCTGAGTCAATATTACCTGCCTTACAGACAGGAGCAGACTCAGAAGCCGGATCTGATGGCACCGCTCCAATGGCGGAAGATTCAGATCTCGATGAGCATAAGGAGGAAGACTTTGCAGCACAGGTTGCCGCGCGAGGCTATGGCTCATCCGATCCAAACGAAGTCTTAATGACTTTCCCGGCACAGATAGCTATGGAGGATGGTGCGGCCGCGGCTAAGCCAGACGAGGCTGAAGTTTCCTCTAGCATCAAACACATTGGTGACAAGGCGGAAAAGCCAGAGGATGCTGGACCCTAAAAGGCCTCCCCCGGCTACGCCTATTGAAGAAGACCTGGAGCGGTCAAAGGAGGAACACATGCGCGCATTGGAGCTTCTCAAAACACCTTTGGGACCAAATCCAACCGCGGTTGAACTTGAGGAAAGACGGAAAGCGCTCCTGGCTGAGACTGAAGTCAACATCAAGTATAAGTTGTCCCTCCTGAACAAGGAAAAAGAGTTAATCCTAGTTGGAAAGGCTCTAGAAGAGGAAGAGTACCAGCGTGAGCGCGATGTTGAGAAATTCCGCAAAATACGAAGTATACGTGACCCTCTTCTGCATCGGGATCTGCAGGGAAACTTCGAGAAGACTTCTGCCCAAAAGCCTTTAAAGCCTTGGCAGAAATACTCTTTCAGAGTTAACCCTGATGGAGTCATATTCTTCTCCACCCCGGCCAAAAACCTAGAGGCGGCCAGGGAAATCATGGGAGACGAAGCAGTCCAATTGAAGAGCGCCACCATTATTCTAAAATGCTCATCGAAAAGGCGGTAGAGCAGCAGGCTAAGGCGGACTCAAACTCAAAACTGGCGGACGACACGCGTCTTTGCAAGACAGCCGTTGCCGGCGGTGGGATCCAGAGGAACCAGCTGGTTCCAGTAGCCATGGCAATAAGGGTAAGGAACCCAGGAAGGACAAAGTTCCTGACAAGCACAGGGATGAGTCAAAGACTGGGTCCAATCGCCATAGTGACAAAGGCAAGGACGACCACCGGCAAAAGGATAACACACGCCATAAGAAGAATGATCCGCCTCGCCGTGAAAGAGATCAAGACAAGGACGCACGGCGTGGGAGTGACCGGCTTAACATGCCACCTCCGCCCGCAGCACGGGCAAGAGACGAAGGAAAAGGGGCAACAGAGATCCGCCTCAAAGGCGATCTCGCTCCCGCTCCCCTCATCGCCAAAGCCGTCAGGAGGAGCCAAGGCGTAGCCAATCCAACAAAGGGCCAGCCAGGGAAAACACTCATATCTCAGACGCCCGCATCCGTCTCGATGAGATTAAAGCGGCCAAAGAGGAGTCTTACCTGGGCCCTGTGTGCTTTGGACCGGCGATTCGCAAGGTGCAACTCCCATCCTCGCTAGGCAATGTCAAGAAAATTGTGGACAAGTACAATGGCATTGACAAACCGGACATATGGCTGCCTGATTACATCCACGCCGTTGGTATTAATGACGGTGATTACAATGCAGCTGTACGTTTTCTTCCACTCATGTTGGAGGGAACGGCCCGGTTGTGGATCGACACTTTGCCAGAAAAGAGTATCCACAATTGGCAAGACATGCAGAAAACATTCATGCAACACTTCTCATGCACATACAAACGTCCAAAGGCTTACTCAGATCTACTAAAGTGTGCTCAAGTGGAGGGGGAGTCAAGCAGAGCTTTCATAGCTCGATGGACAGAGACAAAGAATGCATGTGAAGACGTTTCTGAGATCCAGGCCATACATGCTTTTATGAACAGCCTGAAGAAAGGCAACATGATGAGATATATGTTAGCCAGCCAAAACATCAAACACCTCGGCGAGCTCTTAGACAGCGCGAACAATTACGCTGCAGCAGAAGACGACGCTCGAGCTGACGACGGCGATCTGCGCATGGACATAGCTGTTAACCCGGAAAAGCGAAACAACAATCAAAGCCGGAAAAAGAAGGAAGCCAACGATGCGCCAGGACCATCAAAGGAGGTAGCCTTTGCCAATAAGAAGGGTGGCCAGAGCGGGGCTAGCAGATGGCAGAAGAAGGCGATGACAGTCAAGGGTCAAGACCCATTAAAATCACCTATGACGACATCAAAGATGAACCTTGTGCCCATCATAGCAAGCTTGGCAAATGCACCCATACCAACAGGCAGTGCCGCCTTAACGATGATATCAAGAAGGATCCGACGCTGGCTTCAAGGCAAAACAGTTCAAGCGCAAGAACCGTAAAGACAAGAAAGAACAGAAGGACAACGAGGAAAGTGCTTCGGAGCCGAAGATCAGGAGCCAAAGCACAAGAGGAGCAACAAGTTTCCAAGGGTCGAAACAAGCCTTGTTACTTTCCTTGCCACTCCTTCGGCCAAAAAGGAAAAGGCAGCCTGGAGGGAACTCAATGCCACTATGCCAGCGGTTCCCCAGTATCTCAACTGGTCCGAGCACCCATTACATGGGACCGCAACGATCATCCTGATCATATTCCACAGAACCCAGGGAATTACGCGCTCGTTGTAAACCCAATTGTGCAGCAATGCAGGCTTTCTAAGGTGCTTATGGATGGAGGGAGTAGCATCAACATCCTCTATCTTGAAACCTTAAAGCGCATGCGCCTTTCTGAGACACAGCTAAACATAGCACAGTCAAGTTTCACGGCATAGTGCCAGGCAGGCAGGCCAGTTCTATGGGAACAATTGTCTTAGACGTCCTTCGGTGACGAAACAAACTATAGGACTGAGGAAGTTGCCTTTGAGGTGGTGGAATTCAAAAGTGCGTATCACGCAATCTTTGGCCGCCCAGCCTTTGCCAAATTCATGGCACGCCCGTGTTACATCTACAGCAAGCTCAAAATACCTGGACCAAACGGCGTCATCACGGTCAATGGCGACTTCAAGAAGGCGAAGGAATGCGAAGCAGGAAACGCCGTCTTAGCAGAAGCAGTCATCAGCAAGAAGAGTGGAGCAGTACAAGAAAGAAGTTAACACCAATGAAATGCCGGATGGTAAGAAGCCTCCTTGCGCCTCGGATGTCACTTTCAAGGCCAGCTCAAACTCGAAGAAGATCGTGCTGGATGAGCCGATGCAAGCAAGACGACGAACATAGGCGCGGACCTCAGTGACGCATAGGAAGGCGCGCTCGTCAAGTTCCTCCGTGAGCAACGGGATATTTTTGCATGGTCACCATCAGACATGCCAGGAGTACCCCGGGAACTTGCCGAGCACAGCCTTAATGTCGCCAAAGGTGCCAAGCCAGTAAAACAAGGTCTTCGTCGCTTTCCAGAGAAGAAGAAAGCAATAGGAAAAGAGGTAGCTCGGCTTAGTGCCGCTAATTTCATTAGAGAGGTTATCCACACAGATTGGCTAGCAAATCCTGTATTAGTACCTAAGAAGGACGTGAAAGACTTGCGCATGTGCATAGATTTCACCGGCTTAAACAAAGCCTGTCCTAAAGACCCCTTCGCATTGCCGCGAATTGATCAGGTCGTAGATGCTGTATCAGGTTCTGAATTACTATGCTTTTTGGACGCTTACTCTGGCTACCACCAAATTAAGATGAAGGAGTCTGACCAAATTAAGACTTCCTTCATCACACCTTTCGGAACGTTTTGCTACATAACTATGCCTTTCGGGCTTAAAAACGCTGGCTCAACGTACCAACGGTGCATACAACGTTGCCTACACGATCAAATAGGCCGCAATGTTCACGCTTATGTCGATGACATTGCCGTTATGTCGCGAAAACGCGGCGATCTCATCGTTGACCTTCAAGAAACCTTTGATAACTTGAGAAAATATAACATGAAGCTAAATCCGGGAAAATGCTTTTTTGGCGTCCCAGCAGGAAAACTTTTAGGCTTCATTGTTTCAGAAAGAGGTCTTGAGGTTAACCCAGAAAAGATTCGAGCTATCATGGACATCAAAAAGCCTACTTGTCTTAAAGATGTCCAAAGGCTCGCAGGATCTGCAGCAGCTGTAAGCCGATTTATTAGTAGGCTTGGGGATAAAGCTTTACCCCTATACAGGTTGTTGAAGAAAACTAAGACGTTCGTCTGGACTGAAGAGGCAGATGCAGCCTTAGCACAGTTAAAAGACGCCTTAGTTTCAGCACCAATATTAGCGTCTCCTCTACCACAAGAGCCGATGCTACTTTACATGGCGGCTACCAACCTAGTTATTAGTGCAGTGGTTGTTGTTGAACGAAAGGAGAAGGAAGGAGCTACCGGAACAAAGGCCGGTATATTATATCAGCGAAGTCTTCTCCGAATCCAAACAACGATACCCTCACTATCAGAAGCTGGCTTATGGAGTTTTCTTCGCAGCCAGAAAATTACGCCATTATTTCCAAGAGCACCCAATCACGGTAGTCAGTAAGGCGCCATTGGGTGACATTATAAACAACACGATGCCACTGGACGTGTGGCTAAGTGGGGAATTGAATTGGCAGCCTTCGATATCCAGTACAAGCCACGTACAGCCATCAAATCCCAGTCCTTAGCTGATTTCATCGCAGACTGGACGAAGCAATGGATGAACTTCCCCTCCCTGACGAAGAATATTGGGTTATGCACTTTGATGGCTCCAAAATGTTGCAGGGATCGGGAGCTGGCGTGGTACTGAAGAACCCTAAAGGAGACAAGATGTGCTATGTCTTGCAGATACACTTCAATGCCACTAATAATGTTGCAGAATACGAGGCTCTGTTGCATGGATTGCACGTCGCAAAGGATTTGGGCATTAGCCGTCTTTTGTGCTATGGCGATTCAGACCTCGTTGTTCAACAATTAGAAGGGGCATGGGACGCGAAGAGCCCTACAATGGCTGAATACCGACGCACGGTAGACGAGTTTGGTCGGTGTTTTATCGGCTTAGAAGTCAAGCATATCAAAAGGGAGGAAAATGAAGCAGCGGACGCCTTAGCCAGAATGGGCTCGAAAAGATCGAAGGTGCCCTCCGATATATTTTTGGAGCACCTGTACGTGCCGTCTATTAAAGGCGGAGATGAGGATGACCCCATGGCTTCGCAGTCTGTTTCCGTCATGCTGGTGAACCAGATTGGACACAGCCCTACATAAATTTCCTCCTTAACAAGGAAGAGCCAGAGGATGAAGTATTAAGGCGGCAAGTTGTGCGCAGAGCTAAGGCATACACAATAATAAATGGAGAGCTATACAAGCGGAGTACCACAGGTGTATATCAACGATGCGTTTCGCCGGAAGAAGGACAGGAGATACTAGAAGAGATCCATGGTGGATGTTGCGGTCATCATGCCTCTGCCGAGCAATTGTCGCCAAAGCTTTTAGACATGGATTCTACTGGCTCACAGCAAAGCAAGATGCAGAAGAACTCGTCAAGAAATGCGTTGGATGCCAAAAGTATGCAAGACAGCCAAAGATGCCAGCCCAGGAATTGCGCACCATTCCAATCACGTGGCCATTTGCGGTCTGGGGACTGGACATGGTAGGTCCATTCAGGACTGCGCGAGGCGGCGTCAAACATCTCTTAGTTGCGGTGGATAAATACACCAAGTGGGTTGAAGCTAAGCCCATAAAAAAGCTTGATGGGGCAACAGCCAAGAAGTTCGTCATTGAGGTTATAACGAGATTTGGCGTCCCCCACAGTATCATTACGGACAATGGGACAAACTTCGCCGTAGGAGAACTGGCAAAGTACTGTGGTGAAGTTGGTATTCGTTTGGACTTAGCATCTGTGGCTCATCCACAATCGAATGGCCAAGTTGAGCGAACCAACAGTATAATTCTACAGGGAATAAAGCCAAGATTAGAGTGCCTTTGCATAGAGCAGCTGGAGCATGGGTAGAAGAATTACCTGCTGTCTTATGGAGCATACGCACAACTCCAAGCAGTGCAACAGGCTATACCCCTTTCTTTCTCATATATGGCGCTGAAGCGGTACTCCCAACCGATGTCCTGCACGACACACCTCGTGTAACAGCCTACGTCGAAGCAGACGCAGAAGAAGCCCGACAGGACGGCTTAGACCTTCTCGAAGAAGAGCGTGAGATAGCGCTTCAGCGCTCCGCCATTTATCAGCAGAACATGCGGCGTTACCACAGTCGCAAGGTAAGACGGAGATCGTTTCGAGAAGGCGATTTGGTGCTTCGCCTTGTTCAGCAAAAGGAGCACAAACTATCTCCCATATGGGAAGGACCCTTCGTTATCAGCAAAGCGCTTAAGAACGGGGCATATTATCTTGTGGACCTCCGTGATATCAGAAGAAGAAAAAGAGGCCGCAAAAGGAAAAGGAACGAAGAAGCAGTGCTCAAGGAGACGAAACGTCCTTGGAACATTGAGCAGCTACGTCCTTTTTACACTTAGCAATTCTATTGTAATCACACCATATATGATTATGAAATAAAAGTCTTTGGTTCCCTCAATTATTTTTATGCATGAGTTCTCGCCGTCTTTTATTTCCATTTGATCATATATTTCGATAAAAATATCAATGTTAACCCGAATTGGCTCGTGCTTGTGGTTACTCACATGATGCTTTTGCCTTAAGGCCTTACAAAAATTAAAATTGCATCCGTCTAAGAGTATTTATCTGATCGCGTATATGCTGGCTTGTCTTAGTAGATGCTTTACGCACCAAAAGCCGGCGCCGTTTCTGTGTTTAAACAGTTTGGTTACTAACCCTGTTGCCAGCGAAGTGTTCCGTGCTTTAGGTTCTGCCAGCATACGAAAAGGCTAAAGCATATAAGCCAGAAAACTTAAGACGGATAAGGAGCATAGTTTGCAAGCCTTTTAAAAATAAGTGCATGCGTTGCAAAACAAACATGTTCAACAGATAAAAGGCTCCTGCCATTACAAAACATAACTTAACAAGTCTTTTGTGCCATCTTTCATGACACGCTTAATGCAAAGTTTTTCCTGCATCTTATGCAGGGGACTGAGGAGGCGAAGGCACAGGGGACTTGGATGGATCCAGCGTAGCTTCAGACTCGCCTTCTTCTTCTTCTTCATTTCCGTCTTCTGACTCATCGCCATTGCCAGTGGTGGGGCTTCGGCTTCGTCATCAGACACGTCGTCAGGACGGGGAGGCACAGGCTTCTTGGAGAAGAAGATAGACAAGTCTACCATCTCCGCAACGGCTGAGGCAAAGCCAGAGACAGAGGCATAGACCTTTTCTTTGACGAGCTCGTTGCCGTCTCTGTCCTTGGCTGGGAAACACTTGATAATGCGCCACATGTTGACCTCGGGGTAGTGGCCGCGAACAAGTCCTAGAGCAAGTTTTGCTCCGCCTCTAGCTGCTGAGCGAAGACGCTCCACCACCTCTGGGACGCAGTTCTGAAGAAGTGGCAGCAAGTTGCTGGTGTTTGTCACTTGGGGCAGCTGTTTTGGGAAGATGTTGGCAACAACGTCTCTTCCCGCAGCATACAGCCCTGACACAATCTCGCCACACTCCAAGATAAGCTCCAGGCGCGTCTCAGAGGTAAGCCTTTCCCCAAATCCAGCTGGAACTGAGGAAGGGAGGAATGGAAAAAATTAAGGCGCATGAACTGTTTGAATAAAGGCGAAAAGTGACAGAAAGTGCGAGAAGTAAAGAAGAAAGACTCACTTAGCAGTTTCTCGTCAATGGCGGTGCTCTCATCAGCTTGGCGTTCAAGACGACCTTGTAAGCTCTGGATTAGGAGCCCATCCTTTTCAGCCTGTCGCTGCAGTTTCAAAAGTTCTGCCTTCAGTGCGTTCTGTCCTTCAGCGGCGCTGTCTTGGACGGCTTTAAGATTGGCCTCGGCCGTCTTTCGGTTCTCCTCCAGTTGCTTAAACAAGGCGGCATTTTCCCGCCTTACCACTTCTATATCGCCAGTCTCGCTGACGATCTGTTTTGCCTTCGCCACAACAGCTGCGCAAACACACATTGCATGTGTTGAGCATTTATGTCTTAAAATGAACTAAAGTCACATTGCATGTGAAAGAACAACATTTACCTTTGTTCGCCTTATTTCGGCGACGGCTTGCTTGAGCACTTGCCTTTGGTTACTCAGTGAGTACCATAGATCGCATGTAAGTTGCTCGCTGCTCTGCTAGGCAAGGGCAGTAGTAAGTAACAAAAGGTAAAGACAGTATGGTATAGCTACAAGGGCTTGGGGACTGAGTCTTTATCAACATTAAAGAAAGGCCATTACGTCGGCTTAGTCAAAGCACAACGTAATGCCCGGGGACTAGTATGTACATAAAGACGGAATGTTTACCTGCATCATGGCCTTCAAGGCTTTGTAGCTCTGCTTCATTGTGACGTACAGCTCGTCACAATTGTCTTCCAGATTCAATATGGTCAATGTTTGACCAACTGGCCTTAGCTTCGGAGGTGGCTCGTTGCGCTCCTTCTCATCGGCAAGCATGGCGGCGATGTTGGGTAAGATGTACCCCTCGTCGTCAAAGAGCTCTTGCTTCACCATGTTGCGGATAGCTCACGAGTAATGGGCTCGTTCGGCTCCTCTGACTGAAGTACCGCCGCCTTCCCAGCAGCGGCAGCCCTGGCCAACTTTTCAGTTTCCGTCTTATCAGGTAAGACGGCTGAGTCCAGATCTATATGATGATCTTCAGATGGGCCTGGGGCTGTCTCTTGTTGAACGGAGGGAGTGGGGGAGCGATGGCTGGAGAGGCTCAGTCTTCTTTTGCCTGACAGAAATTACTTTCTTCCTCTTAAGAGGCGCAGTTGGTTTGATCCTGCAAATCACATACAAAATAAGATAACATTCATACACATTGTTCGCCTTACTAAAGAAATTGAGGTTCGGCTTACTTCTGTACTGGAGCATTAAAGGCCGCATCTTCATCGTCCTCAATGTCGAGCACTTCGGCGTTAGCAGGGATGGCTTTCTCACGCTTCCGCCTTTCTGCTGCTGAAGTTGCTGCAGTGGCTCCTGAAGCCTTTCGTTTCCGAGTCTTTGGGGCTCGGGTGCCGCTTCAGGCACGTAAAACAAAGGAGCCAGCAGATTATCCGGCAAAAGGGCGAGCTGAAATCAAAAGTGTGTTAGTAAGGCAAACATTGTGGAAGTATAAAAACAGTAGTGGTAAATGCCTTACCTTTGGGCTGGGTTGGCGGCTGTGTACATAGGACGCTGCTCTGTCAGCTGGATCCTTTCCTTGGCAATCCTCTTAAAGCGATACACAAGGGCGTCTTGCGTAAGGTCACTCTCACTAACACGGAGGGGATCTTTCTTCTGGTCCGTGTAGTGGCACATGAGGCCTTTGCGATCTTTCAAAGGCTGGATTCGCCTTGACAACCAACATAGGATGGTGTCTGCGCCCGTGAGTTTGGGCACAGCAGTCTTTGTTAGTACTCAATCCGCCTTTGCATGCGACGGAGGTTGTCAGGAAGGACCTTCAGTGGTTTCTCGCCCCAAGAAGGCGGGCTCCGCAGGCAAAGGAGAAAAGCGAGGAAGTCCTATGTCTTTGCCTACTGGCGCCATGTCTTTGCAGTAGAAGAAGGAGCTATTCCAGCCTTTAATGGAATCTATTTTTGGCGCCTTAGGATACCAGTCTCTGCCTCTACGAAGGTTGATGCTAACTGTTCCTAAGGAAAGCAGTTCTTCCTTCTCTGTTTGGCGCTTGCAGTAAAGCAGTACTTGAAGAATTCTAAGCTGGGCTCTATGCCTAGGTATCCTTCGAATAAAGCCATAAAGCCAGCTATGTACAAGATACTATTGGGGCCTACGCTATGAGGCTGAAGGCCATAGTAGTCTAAGACTGATTGGAAAAAAGGATGCGGAGGCAAAGACAAACCGCGAAGGAGATGTGAGACGAGGAGCACTCGTTCATCGCCGGCGGGATCTGGAGCAGGGTGGCCGTACGCTGACCGCCAGTGGCAGTTCTCCTTTGGTGGGAGGATGCCCTCCTTTCCAGCTGCGTGAGGTCCGCGTCGGTGATGGTGGAAGCTGCCCAGTTGCGGGAAGATGCTTCCTCTCCCTCTCCTCTGCCTCCGCCGCATCGCCCTCATCGGAGGGCTGGGCATTCTTCTCTGATTCGATGGAGGTGGCCGCAGAACTTGTCGCCGCCGCCGCGCGAGATGCAGATGCATCCGCGGTGCTCGATCCCCTCATGGCCAGATCTTGTCCCTCCGCCGCCGCCGACGCCGCTGCCGTTGCCGCTCCCGTGGTTGCATCGGAGCTCTCCATGGGTGGGTGCGCAGGTGGTGGTGGTGGAGCTCGCCGGAGTTCGGAGGGGATGGGTGCGAGGAGGACGATGAACAGGAAATGAGCCCGATGGAGAAAATCAGTTCCCCTTTTATGGGGGCTGCGCGCCGCGATTAGTGCGGTGAGATAACGCTCGCGCGATTTTCGCCACGCGTCCCGCAACGGTCAGTTAGTGGGCATCTTCTCCCGCACGCCTCGGAGATCGTGTGCGGAAAAATAGCAGTAATGGCGGCACAACGTCTCTCTGCCTGTCCAGACTGTCGTGGACTGGCTTTGACTGCGGTGACGTCATGACAAGACTCGACGCTGACAGAATCTTTCTGCCAGATTGTTCAAAGTGCAGGAGAGTTCGGCTTAATCCTTAAGGCAGACTGAATGTCTCATTTTGGAATGCTCCAAGCTCTTCTGTCCGCCTTGCGCAAAGGCGAAGCCCGTGTTTCACAAAGACGGCAAACGAAGAACTTAAACCTTTCCGGGGACTACTGTGGAGGTTATGCCGAACGGTATACCTGCCACGGTGGATAAAACCTGGCCCACCAAGGAGGCCCATCAGATAAAGCCGGAGGGCTTAATGGAGAAGGCCTCATGGGCTTAGGCGCAAGGATAAGCTCTGGGCCGGCTTAGTGAAGTCCAAGACGAAGGCCTGGCTGCGTTCGCCTTAGGGAGCAAGTTAGGGTTTGTTACCGTGTTAGTCTAGGACTCATGATCTAGGTCGGTTAAGGCTTTCCTTGTAGGGGAAGGCTTGGCGCCTTTATAAGCCAGCCTTCCAGCAGCCTTAGGGCAACGCATACAACCTCATTGTAACCTGTACACATATTTGCCTTGAGTGAATTATAGCAGCACGTAGGATCTCGCCACCGTCGTGAGATCCGAAGCTGGGTAAAATCGTGTGTGCAATCCCGTCACTGGAACCCTCCACGTTCTTCCCCACCTCCTCTACGGTACGTATGAATACTTCTAGTAGTTCCGCGTTACCAATACCTCGACAATTACTACCGGAACAACTATGTATTTAACAATAATGCATGCGTAATTAGTGTAAACCCTAATTAGCCCAGAAAAATCATAACCTTGAAGCGTGCCTTGATTCAATGGAGTAGCACCACCACCACCACCACAGCCGAGCAGCAGAACCACCACCACCATGTCTTCCACGAGCTACACCAACCTCCTCCACATCTCCACCATTGCTCCAAAAAAGCACCACAAAATCACACCCACAACCTAACCCATCTGTAGATCGGAGTTTCCCTAACTCTCTAACAGCTGTAGGCTTAAGATTTACTGGCTGGATGGAGAAATCACCGGGGGAGGAAGAAATCGCCATGGACTCTTTTGTTTCAGTGAGCAAGAAGAAGAAAGAAGAAAGAGAGCGAGGAGGAAGAAGGAGCCCGACGCCCGAATGATGCCAGCGACTAATCGGCTTGGCCAAGGCCGATTAGCCTGTCGGCTTCGACGTGGCCGACTGCAGGCCACCCGTGACCCGACTGCAGGCCACCCGTGACCCGACTGGGCTGTCGGCCGCAGGTCTGGCCCGCCACGCCACCTTATCGGCTCAGGCCAGGCCGACAGGCCCCTAATCGCTTAGGCCAGGCCGACAGGCCCTATTCGGCTTAGGCCAGGCCGAGGCCATATTATTTATGAAATTCCGTGGATTTGCGTAATATTTCTCGAATTTGATTAAAAAAATGTATTATTAAAAAAAAAAGAGCTGTCACAAACCAAATGAACCATTCTGAACACGATCAAATTGCCAAAAGTAACTTTAATCATACTAATAATAGTGGTACTCCCTTGTACCATTGTTGAAGTACCGCTTCATTTGTCCATTCGATCCAAAATAAAATAAATGGTTCCTATTAAAGGTACCATAAAAGTATATAAAAATGTACTCACTCTGTCCCGAATTAGTTGACACGTATTAATCAAAATAATAATATATCTACACGCAAAAAACGTCTAGATACATCCGTATTTTGATAATTCTACGTGAAATAATTCGGAACGGACGGACTAGTTGTTATGATTCATACATGATAGTACTTGATTAATAATTTAATCTGCAATAAAAAATACTACTCTAGTAGTGTTACTTGGGCTGTTCCAGAGCCCATAAGTTCGTCTTAAAAAAATAAGATGCCATAGGATGTCCTCTTTGGGCCCGTTTAAGTTAGGCGGCAGATAGTTCGAGTTCGCTAAGGATCCAAGTTGCGACAAAGCTTAGAGTTGGGCCACCATATATACGGCCGCCCCTGAGCTCACACGGACGAACACAATAGCTGCCGCCACCCATTCAGATCGAGAAGGATCCCATCTAGGGTTTTGTGAAAGAGGTTCTCGATGGAGCATCAGCCTTTCTGTCCGCCGGGTTGAAGATCAAGACGATGACGGTGAAGATGGACCATCGGAACAGCTACATCCAGTATCTGCTAGACTGGGACAAGAAGCCCCGCCGCTCGCTGAGCCACTGGCCGAGGAACTCCGTGCCTCCAGGACGTCTTTGAGGCTGAGGACGCGCAAAACGAGAGGGTGCTGGCGCAGTACAAGCGCTGCGGCTACGCTTACGTGCAGGTCGACATCCTCGACGACGGCGATCCGAGGCCAACCTCCCCGAGGACAGCTACGTCGAGGTCGAGGAGGTGGAGGTGGAGGACGAAGCAGAACGCATCCTAAGCCATTTCTAAATCTTAAGTAACTAGTTGGAATGTACGTGCAACGCACGTTTTCACATGAAGGATTTTGTACCCGTGGCGGTCGCTAACACGGAGAACTCGTCACGGTCGTAGTCGTTGACGGTTCGTCGTTGTGGCGGATCTTGTCGTCGGTCGAGGTCGGGTTCGACGGTCGTCGGGCACGGGCGAGGTTCACGGCGTCGGAGTCGGTCTTGTTGACGGGCAGCGACCGTCAGGGAATCCTTGGCGACGGGCAGCGACCGTCAGGGAAAATCCTGGCGACGGGCAGCGGGTTCACGACATCGGGAACGCGGCACACGGAGGAACTTGGCACACCGCCACGGTACCAGAAGAAACACATGAGCAGCGGAAGAAGCGCGCACGGGCACACGGATGCAGCACCACGAAGGGTGGACAACACGGACACGACACGGAGCCGAAGTTCTTGCGGGAATTTCACCGAACACGTGGCGGGCGGAGGCGGAACACGGTGACCACGGCGGGCTGCTCTCCCGTGCGATGCGGACTGCGGGAGGTGTGCGTGGTGCAGCAGGAGCGCGGGGAGGCGAGGAGACGCTCGGGTCGGAGCTGGTCGAGGGGAGGCCGGAGCTAGAGGAGGCAGGCCGGGGCAAGGGGAGGAGAGGAAGAGGAGCACGGGCGCTCTCGGGCGGAGCAGGATGGAGCCGGCCGTGGGTGCGGCGAGCGCCGCCAGGCGGCGGCGAGGGCAGCTCGGGGAGCACGGCGGGGTGGTGCGGGTGTGCGAGAGGAAGGAGCACGGAACGGGGCGAGGAGCACGGGGCGGCGGTGCCGTCGGGTGGTGTTCTCCCGTGCGGGGAAGGAGGAGAGGGGCGCAAGGAGAGAGAGAGCGGCGCTGGGGAGGAGCTCTCCCGTGCAGGTGGCTCGATGCGGGTCGGCGGCGTGCGATGGAGAAGGAAGATGCGTCGGGTGCGGTGAGATGGGGTGGCTGCGGAGGAGGGAGACGGGGTGGAGAGGAGAAGGGAGCCCGGGGCTCGGCTGGAGGAAGAAGAGGAGGCGGCGGGCGGCGCGGCTCGGGAGGAAGAAGATGGGTGCGGGGCTGGAGGCGAGGTGAGCACGGGAGGAAGAGGGAGGCGGCGAGTGCGGGGCGGGAGGTTGCGGGCTGAGCAAGGAGACGCTGGTCGTGCTCGGGAGGCCGGAGGAAGGCGCGGCGGGCGCGACGCCGGCTGAGGAGAGGCACGGGCGCGGGAACCGCGGCCGGAGGTTGCGGCAGCGGTGACGGGGCGCTGATTGTTTCTGTTAGCCGTGCAGATCCTTGTAATTATTAGGCAAACGAAAAGGTGTGTTGAGTGGCAATTTGGTTGTATTATGTGATTTGGTGGGAGGGTAAAACGGGAAAAATCGGACAATGTTGAGTTGTCAAACATTGGGACGATCTGGACTGTTTGATCGGATATTGAACGGTCTAGATTTAAAGTATCCTAACAAGTACAAGTTTGCTCTTTAATAGTAGTATAGATTATATGTTCCTGCAGTCGACAATGCCATGTCATTCATCTTAGTTAGCTGGATTGAATATATACTTATACTTCTAGTAGTGTACTTGCGCTGTTTTCTGCCTTTTCATATATACGAAACAAACACCAACTGGGTTTGGCATGAAAGATGAAAGAGCACGAAAAGGCTGGTTCGACCGAGGTGTTCTTTTCGTGGTCGTTTTGCGCTCGTCCCAGGATATGCTACAGAAGTTTGGCGTATAAACTTCACATCATACTACTTAGTGATAGAATATCTAGTTTGTTGTAAAACTGTCGTCCCTATCATATGTTAGCTAAACTAGATTACGAATCCTAACTACACAGCATACGGCTGTTATATTGGAAGTAGAGTCGGCCCTGGAGAGCATAACCAATCTCCCATCTCTTTCTCAGTTCATAGTTTTTTTTTGTAGAGAAGCCTAGCTAATTAAGGGCTTATCTTGGGCTGCGGTCTCATCTCCTCCCGCGCGATGCCCTGGGCTGGCCTGCCGCGGCAACTTGACACAGCTGCACACTTACTAAAAGGCAGCCATGCAGGCCATAGCTCATCCCAGTCCGGGCCATGACGAATTCATGACACCTCTTGCTGGCGAAAAACACATGATTGCAATTTGCAAGCTCTTCGCACCAGCCGGTCATCCCAGTCCGGGCCATGAGAATGCAATAAATAAAGTCATACAATGCATTATCTGTTAATCGTCACAAACAAAAAACTCTATTTGCAAGCTCTTCGCAATGTGCCAATGTCAATGTGCATATACGTGGATGCGCCACCGGCTGAAAGAGAGATGGGCAAAGCATGCATACACCGAACCCCCCCCCCCCCCCCCCCCCCCCCTGCAGTCTGCATGATACGTGTCTCGATTTCCCGGTCAGTTAGCAGTATATATAGTTTGTTCTCGACTTGAAAGAAGCAGAGGACCTTCCCTAGCTCTCCAGGACCATCACCAGCCAGCTTTTCCTGTTCCTGAGAGATACGCACCAGCTGTGCTATTCGTTCCTTGTTAATTTCCTCTGTGATGCAGAATGCTAGAGAGCAGACCTATTTCTCGCGAGAGGCGCTAGAGAGCAAATGGCTTGCCATTTCTAAGACCGAGGTATCTTTGCGGAAAAAGACTTTCTCATGGCGCTATTTAGTAAGGATGAACCGAGGTTTTCCAAGTGAACCACAACGAGAACCTTGTTAAACTTAACTTTAGGTCATGTACACTGGGTGATGTTAGCCTTCTTTTAGATTTGCTGCGTCAAATTTTGTGTAGTTGGAAGGGAGAAAATAAAGAAAGGGAAGGTCCAGGGATGATTTATTAGAAATTAAGAGAAGACTATTTTCCCGATTGTATCATATGTCTTCCCTTGTTAATACAAAGTTTCACTAAACCTTAATTAGTACTCAATAATTATTACACATGACGATAACAGATAATGCATTGTACGACTTTATTTATTGCATTCTCAAAATGTCGTGGAGGGTTAAAGAAACATGTGTCTTCTTTGCCATTATACATGCCCGACTTTACACGTTTCCGTGACCATAAAAATCTTGATAAGATCATCACACTTAAAAAATATCTCTCTCAACAAGTACATGGACCAGTTATTTAACACTGATATATTATATGATTTTTTAACATATATATTCTTGCCTATGTTCATAACAAAATAACACCACCTACCGCTAACTATCATGTCTTTTCATGTTATCAATAATGCTATTGAGATAAAACACGGTTGAAAAATCACTAAAATATAATGATACAAAGTTGTGGTTTTCGTTCAGATATTATGTTAGACTAAGTTGAACATATGACATTATACTACAAAATATTTTCCATCTGTCCTCTATCATTGGGTTTGTCTGGACTTTAAATCTGTGGTTGTAAAATCACTTAATGAACATGATAATATGACAAGTGTTTGTCAAAATCTTAGGTGAGAGTAAATTAAACATATAATGTTTAGATAAATTAAACAAATCTTTTGGTGTTCACTTACCTCTCCACTCGCGTGGAAAATATCCCGCTGGACGATGGGCTAGATGGTGACGGGATGACGAGCTGGACGGTGACCGGGAATGGGAGCCACGAAGGGGATCACGCGTGGGATGCAACGCTACCGGCCTCAGAGATGGCCGGGGCGGGTTATTCGATGGAAATTCGTTTCTTAATCCCTAGACAATATCGTCTTTGTGTATGCATATCCTTTTTTCCTATGCCTACAGGGTTATTCGATGGAAATTCGATCATGTTGCAGGGGAAAATTTCTGTATTTAATGTTTATCCTCTTTTGTGTACTCATTTCGCATATTTTAGCTCAAGTCAACGATGATAGTTTGAGCTATATGGTCCAGTGTAATAAGATCAAGTAAACGCAATGATAATTCAGTGCTTGCTGTTGAAAATCGAAGTATCTTATTCCCCTTTTATCATTACAGGGTTTCTACAAGCAAGCTGTGCAATGTTGGAATTAAATATCCTCTTGTGTCAGTTCGCTGCAAGGAAAGGTGAGAAGAATATGTCCTCATATTGATAGTAGTATTTGACATGATATAATGTGCCTCCTGCATTTCAGCCCTTATCATGTATTGACAAGGAGGCTCATATTTACACCTCCATAGTATTTCCACAACAAAATTGGCTTACTGCTCCATCTCATTCCATATTTCGAGTGACTCCAATCTAGATTTAAGTTACCTTTTTTATCTGTAGGATTTTTTTACATGGTGATAGGTTTGTTGCCATGTTCAGATATTTCATGCACAGAAATTTTTGTTCTTCATGCAGCAAATATCACTTACAAAGAAGAATCAATAATTTATTTGGTGATGGTACCATGTTAGTTTTGTATGATCTGAAAGCTAGCACATAATGTCTCATGAGTTAGCATCAAGGAGATCATAACCATGTCTTTGTGTAGTGGCGTGATGCTGTTGTGACTGCTCCTCGATGAAAAGCACTTTCCTGGCGGTGCCAAACAGTTCCAAGGCCCACCTGGGATCCTTCATTTGGTGATGTCAGCCGGTGAGCATTGTCCACATATGATCTATGACACATATTAGAAATGTGTGATGCATCTTTGTCTAAAGACACATATTAGTTGTGTTATGATCCAACTATGGTTTAACGTACTGATGATCCAACTATGGTTTTACAATGCATTATATCTTTGTCTAAAGACATAATGCATTGTATGCCATTATTTATTGCATTCTCAAAATGTCGTGGAGGGCTAAAGAAACATGTGTCTTCTTTGCCATTATACATGCCCTACTTTACACGTTTCCGTGACCATAAAAATCTTGATAAGATCATCACACTTAAAAAAATATATCTCTCAACAAGTACATGGACCAATTATTTAACACTGATATATTATATGATTTTTAACATATATATTCTTGCCTATGTTCATAACAAAATAACACCACCTACCGCTAACTATCATGTGTTTTCATGTTATCAATAATGCTATTGAGATAAAACACGGTTGAAAAAATCACTAAAATATAATGATACAAAGTTGTGGTTTTCGT
This sequence comes from Poa pratensis, assembly GCA_947311845.1. Taxonomy (NCBI): domain Eukaryota; kingdom Viridiplantae; phylum Streptophyta; class Magnoliopsida; order Poales; family Poaceae; genus Poa; species Poa pratensis. Next base: position 29,748,150 of record CAMZMU010000088.1, read on the forward strand.
TCAGATATTATGTTAGACTAAGTTGAACATATGACATTATATTACAAAATATCTTCCATCTGTCCTCTATCATTGGGTTTGTCTAGACTTTAAATCTGTGGTTGTAAAATCACTTAATGAACATGATAATATGACAAGTGTTTGTCAAAATCTTAGGTGAGAGTAAATTAAACATATAATGTTTAGATAAATTAAACAAATCTTTTGGTGTTCACCTACCTCTCCACTCGCGTGGAAAATATCCCGCTGGACGATGGGCTAGATGGTGACGGGGATGACGAGCTGGACGGTGACCGGAATGGGAGCCGCGAAGGGGACCACGCGTGGGATGCAACGCTACCGGCCTCAGAGATGGCCGGGGGCGGGAGGCGCAGTGGCGACTACTACAGCATAGGGGGCGGGGTACAGCGGCGGAGAGGAACTCGACTGGCACGACCCTGCTGATCCGTCGGTTCACATAGTGCCGACTCCCTTGACCCAAGTCTAAGTATATGTCGACCCACTAGGCCCATTGGCCTTGATATTTTGGGCCGGGCCAGTGACCCAACAAGCCGACCCATCCCATTCCCATCTTGACAATTAAATATCCAAGACTTGGTGGATTTGCTAATGATAGCAATTTAAAACTAAATGTCTTGGAGAATGCGATTATGAAGAAATCGTTTTAAGACCATGTATCAAGATATGCTATAAGTACGACAAATTTTTGCTGAAGGATATAGCATCACGAAGCTTAAGTTGTTTTAAAACATGGAATTCTTGAACAACTATATCTTCTTTTCTTCCTTTTTTGAGAAATGAACAACTATATCACAACTATAAGATGCATAGGCTAGTTTGTTGTATATAGATCTTATTTAAAATGTAACACGGCCCCTCCAATTTTCAAGGCTAGGGCATGTTGCACGTCTTCATTGCCGCGACACGCAGGTCCACCAGCACCAGCCACACTGCATGTTCACGGACCGGCACCCTAGGTGAAGTGGTGACCCATGGCCCATGGGTGCGCTAAAAGTTTCAGGGACCCTCTTCGGGTGCCCATGTATGCTGCCTTTAGTTCATGTTTCCTTCGGTGCTCATTTTTTGGATTTCGTTTTTAAAATCTGAAAAGTTTTAGCACTAAAATCTGAACGTCTTTTAAAATTTGAACAATTTTTAGATTTGAACAATTTTCAAATCTAAACATTTTTTTGAATTTGAATGTTCTGAAAAATCTGAACATTTTTCAAATCTACACATTTTTTTCAAAATCTAAACATTTTTAAATAGAACACTTTTCATAATCTAAACATTTTTAGAATATGAAATATCAAAATCTGACCATTTTTCAAATTTGAACATTTTTTAAAATCTGAATATTTCCAAAATCTGAACATTTAGAAAAAGAAAAGAGAAAAAGAAAAAGTAAACTTAAAAGAAAGGAGAAAAAACGAATACATTAACAATAAAAGAAAACATGGGCCGGCCCAGTGCGGCGCGGGGGTGTGCGGCGCGAGCCTCCGGCGCCGCAAAGAGTGGCAAATAGGATTTCCCGCCTTATTCTGCCTTTTAGATCTTTGGGTTGAGCGGTAGCTGGGCCAGCAAGACAACTTCCAGGCTAGGACGCAACACCCAGGCCTGGCTTTGGATGCACGCAGTGAGATCAAAGGGCGTGATTGGTACCCTGCAGCGCCCCGGGCCAGGCCTGCCAGCTACAACGCGCGGCTGTTTGCTTGTCTGCTTCTTCTCTTGAGCCTGCCTAGCACGATTCACAAAGCACCCTCGGGCCAAGCCGGGGAGGAACGGCCGAACCGGCCGTTTTCATATGGCCAGGCTACGCAGCTGCAAAAGGGAGCGCTGCCCATGCTACCTCGTATGTGACTTTTGCTTCCGCTCACTCTCCCTCTCACCTACCCTCTCCTAATCAACACAACATCAACTCGATTCAAAATAAGCTCCACATGAAATCTGTGCGCATTAGCGACGTGGTTTGATTCTGGCAATCACTTCCGACTTTCGTTAGTTTTTAACTTCGAATTTCGTGTTCTTGTCTGAAGCTTATTTAGACGAATTTCGTCAAATTTTTCGCACACGGTCGACCGTTTTCAAATTCCTTTGAGGAGTAGCTTCACCTCGTCATTTCACACAACTTTCATGTTGTAAGTTTTTCGTTTCGGTGTTCGTAGACGAGTAGATCTTGTACTGTAAGATGCGTATTTAGACTGTTCTTCGTGTACGTGTCTTCTTCAACCTCCGCTCTACCTCGTCGTCGTCGAGCTCTGCCGCCGCCATCGAGCTCCACCACCGCCATGCCGTCTCCTCGCCGTCCAGCTTCGCCGCTGCCATGCCGTGTCGCCGCCATCGAGCTCCGCCGCCGCCATGCTGTCTCCTCGCCGTCCAGGTTCGCCGTTGCCATGCCGCCATTGGTGAGTTGTCCAAGTGTGGTGGTAGGTGATAACTTCACACATGTGAAAATAGGTGAGGCTAACTAAGATTTGCATCCAACCAAACAAGGAGGACTTGTTTGCTCAGCTGATACCACGTTCTTTGATGCAGCCTACCAAACGAACTAGACAATACGGCTCAAGTTCCGTTCTCGTGTAGCCATGCCCCCCAGGGCCTGCCCCAGAGAGATGAAAATCGGCTGCAGGCTACAAATCACGCCCCCAAACGTTTGCATGGGCAGCAGCAGGGCATGTACCGGCACCTCCTCCTGTGTGCATGATATGCCGTATGTGTCTCGATTGTCTGTCGTTGTCCATCGGTTGGCCGTGTGGTTTGTTCTCTTGAACCGGCACCAGCTATTCCAATTTTCTGAAAGATACGCACCAGCTGTATATTCGCTCATTGGTTAATTTCCTTTGCCATACAAGGCGTATCACCACTAATATAAAAAGGCACAGAGTGTGGGATCCAAACGATCTTGACCGTTTAATGCTAGATCCAACGGACCCAATCACCGCAAAAACACATTGGCAGCCTTCATTCTTTTGTACCGTCTAATACTAGATTCAACGAGCACTTATTTTCCTACCAAATTAATAGCCGCGAGTTAATAGTGGAGTAATCCAGAGAATTAAGTAGGAGCGGGGATTTTTAAAGGAAACTGCCTTTTTTACCTTGCATACCCGTGTTGTTATTTTGGAAACTGTCAGTAATTTGCCATAATAGCGACAATCAATTTGGATATTATTTGAGGGCAGGAGAGTGTGAAAATTAATGCAGCGATTTTATATAAGAAATATCATGGCAATGATATGGGATGTTTTGACCTTGGATAAAAATACAATCTTAAATTATACATTAGCACAAAACCAGTTTCAGGAGGGTACAAAACTTAGACGCGCATTGCGCGTGCAAGATTACTAGTTTGTAGGAAGTGCTAGAGACTCATCAGACTATTCACCGAAGATGAATTGAGGATGGTGGGTTCCAATTTAAGCACAACACAAGACCTTTGTTCGGATAGCTTTCCCATTAAGTTTTATGGAACCGTTTGAGATGTTTTTTTTTGTAAAACACACTACAAATACAGACGTTCACATACACACGAATACACTCACCCTATGAACGCACACACGCACAACCAACGCCTATGAGATGTTTTTTGTAAAACACACTAGAAATACAGACGCTCACATACACGAGAATACACTCACCCCTATGAACGTACACACGAACAACCAACGCCTATGAGCACCTCCGAAATACTTAGTAGGCGGTCGGGTATTAAAATTGACGAAGTCACCACATACGCCTCGCTATCTACGAGAACGTCGCCTTCCATTGAAGAATAATCCGACTTTAATAAGAAACATCAACGTCATTCCTGGGGTTTAACCTCTGGGGAGCTGGGAGGTACAACCCTCCTTACCATCCAAGCACAGGTTGGTTCCTTTTTGAGATGTCACCGAATCTGACCTTTTAATTATTCAGATTTCTACATCGTGGACACCTCGACTTGTCTAGACTAAAATTTGGTGAGATCATTTTATTTCTCAAGACTAGGTGGCATAACGGATTGACAATATAAATCAATCTATCTACAATAATTAGGCTCAATTCGGTGGCTTGCCATGTGTTCGACCGGCTCGATAATCTTTATGGAAGGGAAGAACATCCTATATGTGGTGGTCATCCTTCACACGACGGTTCATAAATTACACCGGAAAAATATGAGTCGAACTCTTATAGTCCGGGCCTCTCATATAATGAGGGGACAACACACGATGTAACCTATGATAGTGGTATGATTTTAAAGTCAATTTTGAGAAGGCATATGACGTAGTCAAATGGTATTTTCTTGAACAAAGCTTACGTCCGAAATGGTATTGTGAAATGGTATTTTCTTGGTCGTTACTTTCAGACAATTCAAACTAAAAAAAAAGACACCGTCAAGGTGACCCCTTATCGACGACCAAGGACGTCTCCTCTCTCCCTCCACTGTAGCAGGAGAGGCGATTTTTAGATCCTCCCGTCCGATCCACCTCTTCCTCGTTGACTCGCCGGATCTCTCGCCCCCCGCCGGCCGCTCCGGCGGCGGGGGGGGCGGGGGATCCACGTCTCACGGGTGTATATAGGAGGAATCCTTTCTACCTGGATGTGGTCGAAGTGGACCAATGCCTCCGTGTCGCCGGTGGGCTTCTGGCGGAGGCGCTGCCGGAGCTGGCGTGTGAGATGCGGCTGGGCAAGGAGGAGGGTGCGCAGACAGCCGCAAGGATCGAGATCGCCGATGCCAAGCTGTGGGACGCGTGGACCGCCCTCTCAAACGCGTCAGGGACGGCGCGTAACATCGCCAAGTTCCATGCGGACGACGGCGGTGTTCTGCGGCTGGGTCCTGCCTATGCGAGTCTTCAGGCAGCGCGCGACCTCCTGTGGACGGGCCACGGACACCTTAGAACCGCCACTAGCTGGCTGTGCAGTTTTATCTCCCGGCGCGACGTAGAGGAGGAGCTCCTCGCTGCCGTGGCTGACCTCGAGGCCGCGCTGCAGGAGGCCAGAGCCGCCGTCGCGGTTACCGGCGCTGCCCTCACGGATGCCGGCTGGCGCTATCCGAGAGGAGTCTGATGAGACTTGTTTGCTCAGCCCGTGAATGTGCTTAGCTTCTCGATCATGTGATGTTTTACGAGAGATCTAGTTTCTGCCTGTCTGAGGTCTCTCTTTAGTTCATATCGAAATGAAAAAAGATGTACTACCTCCGATCGGATTTTGTTGTCGCAGGGCTTCACAAAGTTTTGCCTACACGTTCCCTAAACCTGCGACAATCAAATACGATCGGAGCTATGTTTTAGTTTCAAGCCTACACTGCTATATCTATTGCAAATGGTGAAACGGCTAAATTCTGGACTGATGAGTGGCTGCAAGGATTAGCCCCGATTTCCATTGCACCACTTCTGTTTCCCCTGGCCACTAGGAAGAAGTGGTCGGTCAGAGAGGCCGTCGCTGACAGAAGATGGACACGTGGGCTGAACCGAATGACTACTGAAGAGCAATTAGACCAATTCTTGGTGCTCTGGAGCCGGTTGCAACAGGTCCAGTTGACAGAGGAAAGGGATAAAATTCGATGGAAGCTTGCTGCAGATGGATGTTACTCAGCTAGATCTGCATATGCCATTCAGTTTGTTGGTCGAATAAAGCAGCCTGATCTTCAGTTAGCTTGGGAAATTCAGGCCGAGGGAAAGGTGAAGTTCTACTTCTGGCTTCTTCTGCAGAATCGGAACTGGACTGCAGACAGGTTGAGGGCGAGAGGGTGGCCGCATGATGATGCTTGCTGCCTTTGCAACCTGCATTTTGAAACGGCAGAGCACCTGGCACTTCACTGTTCGTTTGCAAGGGAAGTCAGAGACATGTTCAATGGCGACAGACCTAGCATGGTGCAGATGCTTGATGAGGCTGATTCTGTTGAAAAGTGGTGGAGTGCTGCCAGGCAAGGAGGAATTTCCCTTCGGCGACGGGAAGACATATCGGTTACTGTCTATTTATTCTGGCATGTGTGGAAGGAAAGGGGCAGAAGAATTTTTCAAAATGAAACCCTTTCTGCTGCTTCAGTGGCCAGTCTCATTAGAGGAGATGTTGATATGCTGTTTCTAGCTAAGAATGCAAACTCCTTTTAGGGGGTTTTTATGCTGCTAGTTTCAGCATGTTGAGTGAGTGTGTGGGGTTTACCTCTAGAGGAGTGGTTGCATCTTTGCAACGTTGTAAAACTTTGTACTTGTTCCCCTCTCTTCTTTAATGCAAAAGCAGAACGCCTGATGTTCGGATTCAAAAAGTTGAACGGTTGTGTGAAGAAAAACCGCACTGTTTGTTCCTAGTAATTACCGATTGGAGACTTTAACTGAGCCTTCACGTTAATTCTAGGGATTTGGATCCTGGCCGGGTGCGAAACACGTTCAGGAAATTCTATGTCCTTGTCCATCAGTTGGCAGTGTTGTTTGTTCTCGTCCTGAAAGATGCAGAGCGCCTTCCATAGTTAGGGACCCTCCAGAACCAGCACCAGCCATTCCTATTATCTGAAAGATACACACCAGCTGTAAATTCGTTAATTTCCTCTGCTATGAAAGTCGTATTTGTGGGAAGTGCAGAACAAATGGGCTTATCACTTCTAAGAAAACTGAGGTTTTCGTGCGGGACATGATTTTTCCACCGCACTATTCACCCAGGATGAATTGAGAATGGTGGTTTTTGCAAATGAAGCACAACAAGACCCTTGTTCGGATAGCTTTTTCACTGAGTTTTATCAAAACTTTTGAGATCTTATCATGTCTAACCTTTAGAGTTATTCGGTTTTCTACATGGTGAACACCTTGACCTGACCAGACTAAATTTGGGTGAGATTATTTTGATTCCCAAGATTGAAGCATAACGGATTGACTATATCAATATGTCTACAATTAGGCTCAATTGCTGGCTTGCAATGTGGTTTGACCGACTTAGCCAACCTTTTTGAAAGGAAACAACATCCTAGATAGTTCATGAACTACACCGGAAAAATCTGAGTAGTGTGATTTTTAAAGTTGACTTTGAGAAGACATATGACAAAAGCCAAACAGTATTCTTGAACAAATCTTACGTATGAAGGGCTTCTAATAAAAATGGCGTACTTGGATCCACGGTTTTTTTTTTTTTTGTCTGGAGGTAGGTGTAGCCATAAAAGTTAATGACCATGTTGGTCATTATTTTGAAACAAAAAAAGGACTCCGTCAAGGTGACCCCTTATCGTCGATGCATGTTATTTAACATCATATTAGATATGACGGCTATGATGATTCGGGAGTATCTCCATACAAGGTGGATGAGGACTATCGACGATCCTACAATATTGTTAATATATGGTTCTCTTTATGGAACATGATGTCGAGAAAGTTAACAAGTTAAAAATTAATCCTTTTAGCTTTCGAGCAACTTTTGGGTCTCAAATTAATTTTGATGAGAGCGAGTTGTTGTGCTTTGGTGAAGCTAAACTGTGGCTGCTCAATTGATTTATTTAGTTGCGTGACTATCTGGGAATTCCAATTCATTATCGCAGACTCTCAAATTCCTAGTGGAAACTTGTCGAGGAGCGCATCAAAAGAGTTTGGGCACTTTGGAAGGAAAGCTCATATTTTTTTGTGTGGAAGATTGGTTCTTATAAATTTGGTAATAAGTACCATATATGTTTTAATTCTTACAACCTTTAAAAGGTGTCCTACACGGATTGGATTATTACCAATCCCAATACTTTTGTCAAGGTGACAATGTAAACAAGAAATATACACTGGCCAAATGCAATGTGTTTTGTCGTTCAAAAGATGTGAGTGGTCTTGGCATTCAAGACCTTCGGGTTAAAAACACAATCATCCTTACTAAATGTCTCTTCAACCTTGTAAGTGAGGATAGGTATGACAAAACCTTCTGAAGAGCGTATATGTACTCAAAGGCTCTGTCATAGGATTACACGAAACAGGGAGATTCACATTTTTTTAGCGGCCTAATGGTGATGAATAAACATTTATTTCGTTTTGGATAAGGTATTATCGGCGACATATATGTAGGTTCTGATAGTACAAGTGGTTACGTTACCTAACACCACTGTTCGAGACAATTACCCAGGTCTATACCTTATTGCTCGTCACCTCAGCGATACTACGCGCTGAATTGTTGGGAACATCCACACGTAATGTGACATCCATGCGGAACGATATGGAATGTCTTTCAGAGATGGTTGACAGTGGTCCAATTATCGCTAGGGGATGATGAATTATGTTGGAATCTACAAGCGAACGATAAATTCCCTATAGATTCTATCTACAGAGAAATTCTTAATTTAGATGTGGTACTTAATAATTAAAAAACATATCTAGAAAGTGAAGGGACCTTTGAAAATTAAAATCTTTACATAACTTCATAGAGGTGTCATCCTCACGATCGAAGGATAACTTGCAAAGTGGTATATGTACTCGCTGCCTACTAGGAGTAGTGCTTGGCTCTGTGCATGTACGTGGAACCGCCACCGGCCTAAAAGAGATGCGCCCAGTGGGATCAAACGTTTGCATCTGCAGCAGGCAGGGCAAAGCATGCACATTAGTCGCATAACGGATCGAACCCCCTCCCTGTCTGCATGATATGCGTCTGGACTTGTCGATCCTTCGTCGCTGTCCATCAGTTGGCCGTGTAGTTTGTTCTCGGCGTGAAAGAACATCGCACCTTTCCCTATAGCTTAGCTACTCTCCAGAACCATCGCCACCAGCCATTCCTGTTTTTCTGAAAGATATGCACCAGCTGTATACTCGTCATCTTGGTTAATTTCTTATGCTACATATAAACATGCTGTGCTAAATAGATGGTGTAAAAATTAAGTAAGAAAGCAATATTTTTACTTTCAGCCGAATATATGTACAATAATATGAAGATTTATAATAATAAATCAATATCAACAGATTCATCATAAGAAATCTTTTCATAATGTATTTATGAAACGTTGTAGTTATTGAAATTTCCATCTATATATTTAGTCAAATTTAGATCTTGTTGGCTATTTAACGCAAGCAACCAATGTGGGAATGGTGGGAGTAGCAGGAAGCCGGTAAATGCTAGAGAACATGCAAACTGATTTATTATTTTCCAACACAACTGTGATATTTCCTTTATGACGACCAAGTTATGCATTTTGCGATCTAGAGATGCACACTTCTAAGGTTAAACTTGCACATAATTTTTGCAGGTATGTAGTTACCCGCTATTTGTTGGATAGGAACGAACATCCCAGACAGTCTTATAAGTAAGAATTTCTAGTCTCAACCTGGAAATGGGCACTTACGAGAACTATATCGTAATTATAGACACCTAGGGGCGTCTACCGTCTGCAACATTTCCCATCATTCTCCTCTTCAGGGTGTCGTGTGGGAGGTTTGGCCTTTCATCGGACACGATAGTTACCAGAAACTGTCTTCTCGTGTTGTAAAGTGTCGGATTTGATCGCCTGAGCGAGAAAACAATCATCCGAACAAAATATATTATGTCTAATTATACGGACACTTCGGTGTTTCGCACTCTCACACACGCAAACGGTCAGTGGTAAACCCTGTGTGCCGGTCAGGTGTAAGCGAAAAGATTTATCTGCACGAGAAATCTAGCGTGTGTCTCAACAGGGACGCCGCAAGTGTGTGCTTGTGCGCAGTGTGTGCGTATGAATTAAAAAAATATTCAAATTTGCTTGTATCTTGTCCTTACTTTGAGCAAAAGCTGAGTGGCTAAGAAATTATTTCAGGTTGAATGCTAGGCTTCTTGTTGTCAGTTGGGTGATAATTGATGAATTACCGACTTAACAATGTCACGCTCTAGGCTACGATCCAACGTTGATCATCAAGCTTTTGCACACGGGACCCGTCTCGACCCTTCTCTCTCTCGCGACCCGTGCCGCCCCCGCGGCGGCCGGGCCGCGCTGCCGTCTTCCGCCTCTCTCCTCCTCCCTCCCCTCTTCCTTCCCGCCGTCGCCGGTGTGCCGCGCCTGGCCCTTGGCCGGCCGGCGCCGGTGGCGGCGGGCCAGCGGCGGTTCCCCTCTTGTGTGTTGGGCGGCGCGGGGTGGCTCAACTGCAGGCGGTGCTCCTCATCGGCTCTGGCCCGGCGCGGCGACGGGTTCTCCGGCGTGCAGCGCGGATGGTGGAAGGAGTGGAGGCGCTGCCCTTTGGTGGCGGGCAGCAGCGCATGAGCTTCGGCCCTGATGGCCCAGATCTGGGTCAGGGCGGGCTCGGCCGTGTTGTCTCCGGTGGGCTGACGAACTGCTGGTGACGAGGGAGGACAGTAAGGACGTCGCCCTGGCTGCAGCGTGACGGCGGGATCTTCACGGGCCCCTCCGGGCCCGGCCGAGCCTATGGAGCCGAGAGGGCAGCGGCGGTGGTGGCCTATGTGCAGCAGCATGGCGGCGAGGACTTTACGAGCCCCTCGGGGCTCGGCCGGGCCTGCCCGGCCTGGTCTGTCCTTGCTGCCGTGTCCGGTCGGCACCCGTCCGATGGCGGTGGAGGACGTCCTCCAGGTGGCTGCGCTGCTGTCGCCCTTTGGCTCCAATGGCCTGGTGTGCTCTTGTTGTTGCGTCCGGTCGGCTATCGTCTTCGGCGGTGGAGGCAGTTCCGTCCCGCGCGATTGTGCTTCTGTCGGAGCTTGTCTATGGCTACTTCGTCTTGGCCGGTCGGCCTTGCTTCTTTTGCCTTGGTGTGACGACGATGGTGACTTCAAGACCGTGGTGGCGGTTGTTGGTGGGTGGCAAGTTTGGTGGAGCGCTACAGATTGTCCAGGTTGTGGTTTTTTGGGGGTCGGGAGAAATCCTTGTCGTTTTGGCATCGACGCGGTGACGCTTGAGAGTGTCACCCTCCCCTCTTGAGGGGCGTCGGGTGTACCCCTTCCCCACTCCTCGGAACGTACCGGGGGAAACCCTAGGATCAGTCCGGGCAGCAGCGTCGTCGGCGTCGCTTTCCTTCTTGGAGGTGCCGTTTGGTACGCGGCGATTTAGAGTGCTAGGCTTGTGGTGGGAATTCGCCGGAGAGGACGCAGCGGTTGCGAGTCACTTTCGGTTTCGTTACTCCGCCGGTGTCGGCTTTGTTTTCTTTTCTTTTTTCTCTCCCTTTTCTTTTGGGCTTGTCTGTGCTGTCTGCCCCAGCAGTGTTCACAATGTTGTTTCGGGTGGTTGCTATATTAATATAGCGGGGCGAAAGCCTATTTCTTCAGCTTTTGCACACATGAACGAGGCCCTGTACTGAAACAAGAAACTAGCTCCTCCAGCTGCTCAAATTATTAAACCTGCACTGCAATGTCCAGCCTATATATCCTGCCCAAGATCGCCATCACGACAACTCCGATTGTCAAAATGTAAAAATGACACGAAAGAATAAGTTGGAAAAACCGGAGGCTGGCCAGATCTAGATACTCTTGCTGCTCTCTGAAGCGACCCGGGCTGGGCAGCTGCTAGCTATCAGGTGGTTAGCATGTTCCACCTTGGCAACTCACCCCACGATCCTCATCAGGGTTTGGTGCCCTGTAACTGCGACGACACTTACCCCCACAGACCCTACACCCACCTAGCTTACGCCTCACTCTTCCTCCCCCCCGCCCAACCCAACCATCTTGTTATAAGCCGTGCACGCCGTCTCTCATGTCGATCAGTCGCATTGAGTTGCACTACTGCACAGCCTGAACGTCTACGTACACCATGCCAGCCATGCAGAGACTTGCCGTGCTCCTTCTATCCATGGCGATCACGGCGTCGGCACAGGGCCCCGCGGTGGCGCCCACCGTGCCGACGACGCCGACCCCCGCAGCGCCGGCGCCGGCGGCCGGGACGACGAACATCACGGGGGTGCTGGCCAAGGCCGGGCAGTTCAACACGTTCATCCGTCTTCTGCGGTCGACGGGCGTGGCGGCGCAGATCGACAGCCAGCTCAACAGCAGCTCCGGGAACGGCCTGACGGTGTTCGCGCCCACGGACAACGCCTTCACCTCGCTCGCCGCGGGGACGCTCAACTCCCTGTCCGACAGCCAGAAGAACGCGCTGGTCCAGTACCACGTCCTCTCCACCGCCATCCCCATGTCGCAGTTCGACACGGTGAGCAACCCGCTCCGGACGCAGGCCGGCAGCAGCTCGCCGGGGAGTACCCGCTCAACGTCACCTCCACGGGCGGGCAGAATGTCAACATCTCCACCGGCGTCGTCAACGCCACCGTCGACAACACGCTCTACACCGGCGACCAGCTCGTCGTGTACCAGGTGAGCAAGGTGCTGCTGCCCATGGCCATAGCCGGGACGCCCGCGCCCGCGCCGGCGCCGCTCGCGCCAGGAAAGACCAAGGAAAAGACGCCGGCTTCGTCGTCCGCGGACGCGCCCGAGGCTGAGGCGTCCACGGACGTGTCGTTCGCGGCGCCGGCGAGGGTGGTCACCGGGGGTGCTGTCGCGGTGGTGCACGTCCTTGCGTTGGCGTTCTGGTGGGGTCTGTGATAGCGTTCGATGAGACTGTTGATTCGTACGTGAGGTCTCGAACTCTGGATCCACATCGATCCCTTTTTGCTCGCTTCTTCGAAGTTATTGTCTATTTTTCGTTTGATTTGTTTTTATTTTACGTCGTTAATATCACTGTAATTGCTAGGGCCATGCAAAGTGTAATCCGTTATCAAAGTCACATTTTTATGTAATGCCATTGAATAAGATTGATTTTTCTATAGTTTTCATAAGATATGTAATAGTTAGTAAAGTACATATTCCTTTTTCTGAAGATGAAGTTTGAAACATGGAATTCGTGATTCTTCATAATGAAATCCATTGCTCGCAAACGAAACTTATATAGTCTCAAGTGTTAAATATTACAATAAAATATGGGGTTAAAAGGGCGCAGAAGTAAGTAACACAAATTAATTAGCAGGAAGGAATCGGTCACCATTAGATAGCAGCAAGAAACAAACCATCAAAGTATCACAATGTTCCCGATCATGATCTGCACATCCTGAACTGAACCGACTCTGAAGTCTGAACACTAGCAGATGCTTCAGCATGCTACAACTGAAGAATAGCAGAGATAATTTTGGGGGTTCCAGTGGAGAACGGCATTAGCACAACAAGTTTGATTATTACAGTATTAACAAATTTCGATTACTGAGCTGCATAGCATGAACTGAACTGAACACTTGGAAGCCTGAGTACAATAGCAGATTCTTCAGAACCGGTGCACTTTATTTGATTATTCAGAACCGAATGGTACAAAAGTATGTGAGGCAGTATCCAGCGCCTGGTTAGTGTGGAGTTCGTCCGCCGTGGTTCGTCGGAGAAGTTGGTGCGCACAAGGCGTTCGTCCGGGTGCCCGGCTGCCGGTGGCCACACAGGGCATGGGAGGCGTGGCCACACGTAGCACGTCGCGCTCTCGAACCTTAGCCCTTCTGGAGAGTGGGCATGTACGAGAACGTATCACGTGAAACCAGGAAATTGGTGCACCCAGTCTTTTGGTTGACCACCTAAAATGTTTTCAAAAAATCTGTAAAAAATTGGACTTGATATTTTGTGACTAGCCATATCCATGTCGTGTCAATGTTCAAACTATTTTTTTCAGATTTTCTGAAAACATTTTAGGTGGCCTACCGAAGCGGGTGCACATGGTGCACCAATGGCTCTGTTGCACTGCTTATGTTTTCGTGCATGTACAGCCTAAGTTCCCTTTTCGCAAGCACGGCCACAATAGTCAATAGACTACAGCCCTAGCATAGCTATGGTATCTTGCACCGAGAGAGGGTGACAAAGTTTGTGAGAATGTCTGGCTTGACCTCCGATCGACCATTTTCTCCAATAGAACCATGGAAACTTCCATTCTCCAAGCAATATAATTTTAGTATAAGCATGGAAATTTATCGTGCTACAAACAGTTCAACTCCCATAGAACATGCAAATTTTCCATCTTACTTACATCGTCACTCTTTTTTAATAATCAGTTTTTTTTTTTTTTGCAAACACGCAAAAGCTTGCGTGTCGACTTAGATAGAAAGAAAGGCAAAAGCTTGCGTGTCGACTTAGATACAAAGAGTTTGGGGTATAGCGATTCCAGCACCGAGCACGGTGCGGTTACAGCTCCGAGATTACAAGTGGGGCAAAATAATTAGTTTACATATAGTACTCTTGGTAGGAAAATAAAAGGAAAATAATGGCACAAAGAATCGAGAGTGAGCCAGGACGAAAGAATGACGCATGAACAATACATCCAAGTTTCATTAGTCACCTACGCCATCCGTTTCAAGGATTCACAAACTGTCGATGAGTTCCCGTGCCCAACGTTGAACGGAAATGGGCAAGCCAGCCGGCCAGGGTGTCATTGACTAGAAAAATACAAAACTGCTCCAGGATTTCGTACTCGCAATTAGTAATGAGTGCACTACTGGCATCGCTCTGTCACGATTTTGATTTTTTGAGTTAGTTGTCTTCTTTCACATATACAATTCTGATTCTTTTCGTGTTAAAAATAATAATATGTAGAGATTAACTTTTTTTCATTCCTTTTGGTATTACTATTGAAAATCACTCAAAACATATAATCATGTCTCGTAATCACACGTTAGAATGACTGATGCGGAAATAAATGATCCTCACCAAACTTTCTATTTAACCACCAGCATCGCCGACATGTAGGTGAACACCAGGATTTGAATCCACCAAAATCGTGTGTCATGGCGAAATTGTGTTCACTATCACTTCATGGTGAAATAAAGAAGTTCTTGTAATTTGATTGTGTGTTTGTGTTCATATCACTGTTTCATCTCCGTTTTTATTTAAGTGTTATGTGTTTTTTCAGAATCAAACTTTTAAAAGTTAGACCAAATATATTTGAAAAATATCAACATCTATAATATCAAATGTATTTTATGTTGATTTCTAATAATTTAAATTTATTGTATAGGTGTTTATATTTTTCCTATATAGCTGATAAAAAATAACTTTGACGAAACTCATAACATAAAGTAATTGTGAATGGAGGTCAATCATACTCTATCATGTGTTGTTGTTTTCCTTGTATCACAGGAGTGGTTAATTTCGGTCGTGTACGAAACCACTAATGGAGCAGGAGCGGAGATGACAATGGATTCTATGAAGGAGACCTAGACGAAGTGGTTAATTAGGATAGTGGGATGGAGCCGTCGACGACACATGAGTGAGAACAATGGTGAAGCTATGGAAGGACACATACGAAAGGGATATTAGGGCTGAGCGTGTTCAACCGTGTTGAGATGAGGGGAGGAGGCAAGGTACAAATTTATGACTAATCCTGTTAGTGGTATGGCAAAAAAAAACTATAAGATGTAATTGAATGGATATTAGGGTTGAGTGTGTTCATCAATTTTGACAAGAGGGGAGTAGAGATGTAGTCAAAAAAGCAACATAGCCGAGATGACACCACCATAAACATGTGGCAAACATGTTAACTCAGATCATCAACACCATTTATCCTGTAGCGAGCACACTCGACAAATAGTCTTATGCAAGGAAAGAATTATTGAGAAGAATGATGGCAAACAATGTAACAAATCGACATCTAAAATATAGATATGAGGGAAAACCCAACATGGAAATATCCATAAAACCCAAAATGCAGCGCCACTCGTGGAAAAGGGAAAACCAATCTTGGCCTCCCCACATCCCCCCCCCCCCCCCCCCCCCCCCCCACCCCCCCCCCCCTACAACTACACTACTGCCCCCGTCACACATTGGAAGATCTGAAGAGGTCGCACCACACACCCATATTCCTATAGCCTCTATATATCCCCCCACCCCCCGCCCCCAATATCCTTCCCCGCCTCACGCTCTCTTCTCCACGGACCCCCTCCCCACCCCACCCTCTGAACACTCCATCTTCCTCCTCCCGCATCGTAGTTAGATTATGGCGAGAGAGGCAGGGATGGATAACGTCAATGACATCAACAACAACAACGATGGGGAGGTATTTCCGAATAGGGGAACCGATAACAACGAAGAGAAAGGGATGGCAGTGCAGTCGCTGCGGGAGGGCATAGCCAAGGTGCAGAGGATCCTGGAGCACAACCGGATGCTGCTCGAGGAGATGGGCAGGAAACATGAGGCCGGTGAGGCTGGCGGCCTCAACCGCTACGCCGCCCTAACCTGTGAGTTCAACAACAACATCGAACGTCTCACCATCCTCTACACCGACCTCTACTCCTCCTTGACTCCCTCCATCACCAAGGACTCTTCTGCCGATGTTGATGGCACCACGGAAGGTTCCACAGAGCTGGACCCTCCCCAGTAGAAGAAACAGACCAGAATCCCATCTTCTTCTATATTTGGATTTAGATTTATGCGCCCTGGCGATGGCTGGGGCTCAGTGGCAGTCAGGCTCGAGACTTTTATTTTGTTCTTCTTCTTTGGTTTCTTGATGTGTTACTTTTATTTTGTTCTTCTTCTTTGGTTTCTTGATGTGTTATTTTAGTGATGGGCTGAGCATGTGCATCATATTATCATAAATCAAATAAATATGTAAGCAACATACTTTATCAATATGTAGTAGTACTCCTATGCAAGCAGTATACTACAACAATTGAATTTTCCGCGCTCCTAGCAGTTCAATTTCAATATAAACATGGAAATTTCTCGTGCTCCAAACAGTTCAAGTCCCATAGAACATGGAACTCTCCCGTATTCTTTCCATTCACATAGAAATATGGAAAATTCTCGTGTTCCAAATACTCGATTCCCATAGAACGAAACATGGAAAACTCCTACGCTCCAAAACGTTCAATTTCCATAAAAACATGAAAATTTCGCGTTCTCAAACAGTTCGATTCCCATAGAAACAAGAAAACTATGTCTCCCAGAGATGGCGAAGTCTAACATGAAGATGAACCGTTTGTGCCGAAACACATGTTCTTCTTATGTTACCAGTTTACATGATCACTCTTTTTTTAATAATTAGTTTTCATTAACACTCTTGGTAGAAAAAAGGAAAATAGTGGCGCAAAGAACCAAGCAGAGAGAGTGAAGCTAGGACAAAAGGATGAGATAGAACGCAATATAGCCAAGTTTCATCATGCACCTACGCCATTTCCGTTTCAAGGTTTCACAACCAGCCGATGAAATCCCGTGCCCAACGTGAAACAAAAGCAGAAACGGGCCAGCCGGCCAGGGTGTCGCTGACCATAAAAATACAAAAACGGCTCCGGGACTTCGTACTGGCAGTTAGTAACGTGCGCACTACTGGCCGGTGGTCCGGTCCTGGCGTGTGCGACTTGATCCCTGCGCCTGGTTGGCATGAATTTCGTTCCAAAGAGCAGCTGGAGAGCTCGTGCTCCGTGCGCGGATCGACGGCCGCCGACCTGTCCGGGAATGCGGCATGGAGTTCACTTGGAAGATTGTCCGCAAACTTGAATGCCACATTGCCGTCATGACGTGGAGTGCGAGACCGGTAGCGTTTCTGTCATACAGCCCGATATTTCAAGGTGCATTTTGGCTGGCCTCGCAATTCACGAGAAATTCTGATTTTAGGTGTTAAATGATTGCTTTCCCACATGATTCTGATTTGTGGTGTTAAATATCATAATATGTAGAAACTAACATTTGTAATTCCTTTTGGGAAACCACTGAAACACCCAAAACATATGAACAATTGACATAGTGATCGTGAGAGTTTTTTTAAACATGTACGATAGAGGGACTTACTATATAGTTGTTTCAAGCTTGCCGCATCTACTACAAAACACTATTTTGATTGCCATCAAGTATATTATCTGCATGGAAATAAAAGAATGAAAATACGTAGTGAGACATTACTGATTATGGAGTATCCTGATCAAATGATATACTCGGGGTTCTCATCAGTGTCAGCTTTCTTCTTTGGCCTCTTATCACTCTTCTTCGCTCCATCAGAAGCTGCTTGGTCCTACAGACAATCACACCAATACTGAGAAGAGGCCTGTCAAACACAACCTCTCCACCTCCTTTTGCTCCGCCTTAAGCTTATTTCCCTCCTTATCATTTGTCTATCACAGAACACACTTGACTTAAAACTGCTCGCATGAAACAATTCGACTATCCATTTTGTTAGTGCATTTGTGATTTTTCCTGGATTAAACTTGTCCAAAGATTTCTTAATATCCAATATTTTACTAACATACGGGATAAATTTCCAAAGTTTTATCACTTACAACACAAGTCTGAATCCATCAAGAGAATATACAATTCTGAAAAATACAATGCAGGTTAGCAGGTATGACGTGGTGTGAATATATTATGCATACATGTATACAATTCTGAAAATTACAGTGCAAGTATGATGAACGGGATAAACTTCAATACTAAATCGTCCATGCCGATGGTTCTTTTTCAAAGGATTAAGGATGAAGTAAAAAACTTGATTCTCGCAAGAGATACGCATTTAGGAAAGATTATTTCTTAGCACGCATTCATGTGACTCTTTTCCTTTTTTGGCCTTGGGAATCTCATGTTTGTTTCTCCTATATCAATATAAATGGCAAACCTTTTACCTCGCTTAAAAAATAATATTATGTTATGCATACATGTATATTCAGTTGGGCACCTTGCCTGTACTATAATACACTGCATTAGATCTTGGCCCCCATGTGAAATCTGAATCTGTAGTATGCTCAAGATTAAGACTTTGCAGTTCAAATATAAACTAACAATATAAAAGGGCATAGTTAGTTAGTTGACACTTGGGAAACAGCAAATAATATGCGACCCTGTAGAAAAGGATTCAGAAAAAACAGGGTGAGCTACAGAATTCACGTGTTCATTTTGTTGAACTTGATTTCTCTGCCCATGAATTCTGAGGTCAGTGGATGAAATCTACGTCTCAAAAAGATGGTCCAATAGAATTAGAAAGATACGCTTAAACACGAAGAACAAAAAAACAAATAAATGGAAGGAGTTGAATGCGATGGGATGCAATCTGCTTCTTTCAGTGCCTCGGGTTTGATATCATGGTGAAGGCCGTGCTGCTCCTCATTAGACTCAGTGGGGACGGGTCGATGCACTGCTGTGAAAGCAAACCTCCTCATCCTGCTGCGCTCTTCCTCGCAACTCCTCGCACCTGCAAGAAGGAGGCAAGACTGCCATGGAGGTAGGGAGGAAGCGCTGCGGCCGTCCTTGACGCCAGCGCGACTGAAGACGGCGGTTGCACTGGCAGAACCAGCATAATATCTGGTGAATTGACATGGAACGACACAACAATCAACTAATATGCCAGAAGGAAAAACCTTGAGAACGAAAATCAACGAGTTCGCTATCGAAAAAATTACTTCATGGATCCTAGATGTCCGTCCATTCCGAGGATGTTATCATGCCTATCAACGCAGAAATTATGGACAACAATAATAAAAACAGAAGGGAACGACTATATGTAAGGCGCCTTATATTTGGCATAACCGTAAGGCGTTAGGATATTTTTTGTTAATCACCTAACTCATGCATGCATGCGCATGGCCGGTACGTACGGGATGAGAGATAGAATAGCCCTCCTTTGCATGCATGCACAAAAATCCAAAAAAGCTGATGTCATCCCGCATTAAATGCGAAACTCAAAAATTCAAAAAGTTTTGTAGCCCAAACCGTTTATCCGATTTAAAATTCGTTTTCACCGTTGGACTAGTCGCGACGAGATCTTCGAAACTAGATCCCATGTCGATATGTTCCGACAACTTTTTTTTTTGCCTAAAAGTTACCATCCCGTAACATATAAGTTACCCAGCCTTGTATACCTAAGTTACCCACCATATTAGCAATTAGTTTTTCGGTTGAAATAGAACCATTTTTTCTCGTTCTTTTAGATCTTTACGAGCTTTAAAGTTACCACATTAATTTGATATGGTAAATTTATCATGCATATGTATTAGAATGATAACTGTCGATTTCATAGTGAAACTACACATAAAAAAGATGGACATTGTGTTCGTAACTATTATTTAGAGGACATGGTAACTAAATCGATTTCGTGGATAACTACATCATGAACACATGGATAACTTCATAAGTACTGAGTGGGTAACTCAATCAATATTGGGTGGGTAACTATTACATAGAGAGTATGGTAACTATATTGATTTCATGTTGGATAACTTTACCATGAAAACACATGGGTAACTTTATCAGTACTGAGTGGGTAAAATCCATAAGTATTGGTGATAACTATTACCGAGAGAGTAGGTTAACGATAACAATTTTGTGGTAGATAACTACACATGAAAACACATGGGATAACTTTATCAGTACTGGGTGGTAACTATTATCGAGAGAGTAGGGTAAATATAACGATTTTGTGGTGGATAACTACACATGAAAACACATGGGTAACTTTATCAATACTGGGTGGTAACTTTATCAGTATTGGAGTGGTAACTATTAACGAGAGAGTATGATAACTACATTAATTTTGTGGTGGATAACTACACTAGAAAACACATGGTAACTTTATCAGTACTTGGTGGTTAACTCTATCAGTATTGGGGTGGTAACTATTACCGAGAGAGCATGATAAATATGGGTAACTTTATCAGTACTGGGTGGTAACTTCATCAGTACTGGGGGTAACTATTACCCAGAGAGTATGATAACTACATTGATTTTATGGTGGATAACTACACCATGAAAACATATGTGATTTTATCAGTACTAGGTGGGTAACTCCATCAGTATTGAGTGGATAACTATTACCGAGATATTGGGATAATTATATCGACTACGTGGTGAATAACTATATCATGAGCACATAGTTAACTCCGTCAATGCAGGGTGGATAGCTCCATCAGTACCGGGTGGGTAACTTAATCAGTACTGGATGGTAACTATTATCGAGAGAGTACAGTAACTCTATCAATTTCGTGGTGGATAAATGTACCATGAATATATGGTTAACTCCGTCAGTACAGAGGATAACTCCATAAATATGGGGTGGGTAACTTAATCAGTATTGGGTGGGTAACCAATTACATGGATTTCGTGGTGGATAACAATATCATGAACATATGGTAATTCCATCAGTACTGGGTGGGTAACTCCATCAGTACTGTGTGGCTAACATCATTATTAGTACTGGCTGGGTAACTTCAGCAATACTAATTGGTAACTTTATCAGTTCTGGGTAGGTAACTTTATAAGTAATTGGTGGGTAACTATTACCGAGACAGGAGGGTAACTATATAATGAACACATGGGTAACTCTATCACTACTGGTGGGTAACATTTGCAGGACCTAGGGGCGGGCGTTTGGTCATGCCGAAATTTCGGTCTATTTCAAATTTGGTCTCCAAAAAACAAAGACAAGAATTTACTTTACTTGGAGAATGTGCTACACGAAGATTTCGGGTACCCAACATTTCGGGTTCAGGTTCGGTCATGACCGAATAATGTAGTGGTTGTTATCAGCACAGAATTTTGACATGTTCTTTAGAAAATTCGGCCACATTTTTGCTGTAATTTGGACAATATGCATTCAGCAGGACTAGACAAAAACATGACCACAAATCCACAATATACTAGTCTGATCAACATTTAATAGTACCACAGTTCACACACATAATAAAGTTCATACGGTAGGTCGCATATTTGAAAAATTTAATGGTCACAAGCTCACATGCTCACGGCCACACACAAACATGAAACATATGCAATAGGAAATTTCGATAACAGCACGCGAAGGCCAAGCTATTCATTGTTAACTGTATAGAGTAACGGGGCATCTGTGACTCCCGTGAAGGCCTGAACACCACTCTCTCATCTGCAAGAAACATGTTCGACCACGTACTGATTAGTAGCTTCAAATATCTTTAAAAATCATTGTTACTACTTACTAGCAAGCCGTGATACATCATGAGATTAGGAGAATTAAGCTGGAAAATATAAACTAAGTACTTTCTTATAATCAAGCATATAACCAGACATATTAAGTATTTCTAATTAAGCATATAACAAGGCATACTAAGTACTATGTCAATATGTCATATCCGAGACAACCAGTTTAGTGAAGACATTGATCTGCATTAACTTAGTTTTCGCCACCGTGTGATGCTAAAGAATGACTTTCCTGTACTTTATATTACGAAGTGTAAAACTGAACCAAACGTGGTAGCTTTACTTCGTAGTAGAGGCTATTTGTGATTCCCCTGGCTTGTTGCTCGTAACGGACCTGGAGAATAGTTTGACAAGTTCAATTATTATAATGCAGTGAGCGAGCGGATCATGTACAAATGCAGACCTGGTAGAATTAGAAGTTGAAACTTGTTCTGATATTAGTTCTGTGCCTAAAGTACACGATTAATCTTAAGATTGTTCTAGTTATAGCTAAATCTACAACAAAGGAGAAACACTAGCATGTATCTCCCTCTGTACTCTATACATCTATCTCAGTACAAGCAAATATCAGCAAAATCTCTCCATCTAGCAGCTAATGCATACATTATCTAACATATGGTAGATTTACAACCACAATCATCTTTTCTAAAAAAAAGGTACTTCCTAAATGACCAAAGCTATTTTTCTGTGCGGCCTGCACCTTGATAACCATTTTTACATGCTTGCATCACTTGGAAAAATGTGTGTCTGCAGACTGCAGACATGTCGCTGCTCACCTTGTAATGAATACTAAACTGGCAAGCAGCCCTGTACCTTAACTGAAACAGCTTGGTTTCCATGGCGCACGACAATTGTTGTTGCTTCTGATCAAGAGCAGATCCTCTCCCCTCGTGTCTTTGGCTGCTAGGCTGGCGTGAGTTGAGGCTGTGTGGCCACCCTCTTCAGCACTGCTGCGAGGCGGACCAGTACATCGCCCCTGAAGCTCCAGAGCTCGTTGGCAGATACACCTTCCTGCGGAAAAATTCAGTAAATATCAACATTCGTTCGTGGCCCTGGCGGTCGCCATGGAGGTCGCCGCTTGGATCGAGTCGATGTTGGGCAGAGTGTGAAGCACCTGGCCGCCGGCGACTCCAGTCTCACCGTATGGCTCAGCTCAGAGGACGGCGCTCGGGTCGGCCAGCCGGGAGCCCATCCTGCCGCGACTCCTCCTACCACCCCCGCCGTGGCTGCCACCAGGGCCGAAGGGTCCGCCGCCGGAAAACAGGACAAGAGGAGAGGAAAGATTTGTGGATGCGATTGCAGGGAAGAGAAGAGTGGGGCAGCGACGATTTGGTCCGATTCCGGTGACCATATGGTCAGATCCACCGCCCGCTCGATCCATGGCGATGCGGCGCTCCAGATCCACGCCAGCCTGAGCTCGAACGCGAGCTCGTCCGCCTCGAGCGTGTGCTCGCCAGAGCCCTCTGCCGCGTCGGGAGCAGCCACCAGGCGACGTGCGCTCGGAACCGCGCGATGCTCGCGATCCACCGTACATCCGCGATCCAACGGTTCGGATTGCTGCGTCGAGATAAGCCTGGTGTAAGGCGCCTGCTGGTTAGATTTTCCGAAAACAGAATCAGATATTGTGCGAGAGAGATCGTGGGTCAAAATCAGATTCATGCCGCTACGCCAGGGCTGCTGCTGTATCATAGGTGGGGAAGAGCCGAAGAGAGTGGTGGGCGTGGCGTCGGCGGCACAATCGACAGACATCACGGAATGAGGAGGGAGAGGCAAACGTGAGCGAACCCCAGCCCCTTGCTACCTCTGCCACTTGAGGTCCAATGGAACCCGCGTCTCCCAGGAACGCTAGCCGCCATCGCTACGTCTGGCGAGCCTCTCCGGTGGAACTCCCGCACCTTGGGTTTCTGAACCCTACTGGGATGGGATCCCGCATCCTACACCAGTTGCATGACGTCGACGAGAAGGGAGCTGCGGTCTGTGGCTTGGGCGGGCGTCGTTGGCTCGTCGCCACGAAGAGGGAAGAGGAGAGGTGAACTCGAGAAGTCGCAGGGGCAGGTTAGAGCATCTCCAACCGGAGATCCCAAACCCGCCCTATACGTCCGGGCGGACAGCTCGAACAGAGTTTGGGCCAAAAACTAGCACCGAACTGCGGCCTATAGCCAGCCCAAGCGTTCAGGCTGTCCGACAGTCCCCAAAACCGAGCCCATATGTAGGGCGGGTTTGGGGCCCTGACGCCCTGTGGTCGCTGACACCGTGGCCCCAAGCTTGACCGCCCGTCCCAGCGGAGATGTGAGCATGATCGGTCGTCCACTCGTCCGCGACTGAACCGGTGCCGCTCGCATTCATGGCGCCGGTCGGCTCTCCGCCCGAGGAGGGCATCTCCGGCCATAAGAGGCGGGCCGGAGCCGAACCCTAGCAGCACACCTCCCTCCGCTGTTGCGGATCTCTTTCCTCCGCCCCATCCACAGCCACCCACTCTGGCCCAGCCTCTCCCCATCCACATCCAGCATGCCTCGCCGCCTTCCAACTACTTACGCAATGCTCACCTAGAAAAAGAGGGCGGAGATCTAAGCGGCGGCGATGGCCAGCGATGCGGCAGAGGCGCAAGCGGTGGCGGGAGCGCAGGAGGCGGCAGAGGCGCACGCGGCCGCAGAGACGGAGGCGATGGCGGACGCGCAGATCGGCGTAGTGGAGCTTGACGTGGAGCCTGTATTTGTCACAATGACGGTGCGGAGTTCCGCCAACGCATGGAAGAGGGCAGAGGCGGCGGCGGAGCACGCCAGGTTTCATGCGGAGGTGGTGGAGCACGCGCGGCCGAGCAGCAGCTCAAGGCGAAGGCGGCTGACCATATTCTCATCTGTCAGCTCATGAACAGGTCCGGCTTCGTTCATGAGCAGCTGAAGACGGAGGCGGCGATCAAGGAAGGCCGCACCGGCGAGGCAGATCCGGCCGAATCTGCTTCTCTCTTCTCCGACGAGGACTCCGACGGGGATACGCCCGTGGGTGACAACGAGGGAGGCTCCGGCTCAGGCATCGGGGTCATCGTGATCTCCGATGACGAGTAGTATAGGGTGTACATATAGCGTAGTATGAGTTGCATGGCTTTGTAGTATTTTGGTATCTAGGAAATGAGGTATGTGGTTGTAGAAGTCTAATTTTAGGGGTTGTTCGGTCACTGTCCGCAGATATTTCGAACGTGTCCGCAGACAAATTTAGGGTCAAATATGGGATCTCCGGTTGGAGATCCTCTTAGGGCGCAATGTGCAGGTGCGGTGGCCTCGTTATATGGGCTTTGGTGGCTTTTTAGACCCAATTCACCACATCAGGTCAATTTCATCTTCAGAATACAACATCCTAGCGACCGATGTGGCCCAGTGCGGGAACTGATGGAAATCCGGCGGCCAAAAAACGCATGGGTAGCGCAATCGAACGGCCGAAAACGTCCAATTATGAGGTATCGTAAGGGCATGTGCAATGCAAGATGCTTAGAGAGGTGTTTAGAAAAACAAACTTTTTTCGTTTAAAACACTCGGGCTTATTCACACTAGGCACCATACTACACAAATAAGCACCGGTGTATAAGAAAAAGTTTGGTTTATTTTCGTAAGCACCCTTCTAAGCACCCTCCATTGTACATGTCCGAGAGAGCTCCTCTTTGGTGCAGCTCATTTACTTTTGTGGTCCCCACCATATTGTTCTCTACTTCTGCAGCAGGGGCGGAGCCAGGATTTGAACTTGGGGGGGGGGGGGGGGGGGGGGGGGGCAAGCGAGAGCGCGATACTTGATGTTATGGAAAGCAAGCTCGGCTACATCAGTATGAGCGAGACGTGTATAGCTCAAGATAAACATATTCCTTTTGACAATAGTGTGCAACAACCATCCACTATGTCATTGCTAGGTCAAGTATAGTAAGATAGGTATCGAGTCTAAAACAAAATAATATCGACCTATGTTTGGGGTAAGCAAACATGTATATGTATCACAAACCTATGTTTGGGGTAAGCTAACATGTATATGTATCACAAACGAAAAATTGGCAAGCAAATTGTCATATGTTTGGCAAGAAAATATCTACTTTTCATCAGTTTAAATATACTAAAATGTCACAAAATTCTGAATTTTCAGCATTTGGCCAGATTCGAGATTGAATCAATTGCAGGAAAAAATCAATCTACTATATTGTTTCTCATGGTTTTTAACCAAATAAGTACAGGTAAACTGAAATACAACAGGTTGAACTTCATAAAAAAACATCGGCTATAAGTACCTATTTTGTTTATTACTGTGCGAGTGTGATAGATTATGATCATACGATGCTAAGCATTTAAGTATTCATTTGTGCAGTAAGTACTTTATTATGCTAGTTAATCTCGCAAATAATGTTTTCGTCGTGTTCATCTAGATTTACTAAGTTAATTCAGAAAAACTAAGCACTTAAATGGTTCTAGATTAATTTTATTTCAAAGACATACTCCTTGTTTCCATAATATAAGCCTTTTTGGCAAGTTTATCAAGGACAGGCAACCGAATTGGTTGCTGTCATTTCATTAAGACTTGAAAAGGGGAGAGTTTTACAACAGCTTTACAACTTGCCGGCCTTGCCGCCCACAGAAACTCTACGGACTACTCCTCGCGATGTTCTACCTCACTACCGGCTACTCTCCACATCTGTAACTCATCTACTGCATTTCTAACAACTACATGCACCAGGGCACTTCTACCCTCAAACACCCTAGCATTTCTCTCAAGCCACAGGCGTCTCATCCCTGCGATCATCATAGTAGCCAGCTCTTTTTTCTGCTTCTTCGATTTTCTCTTTAGTGTTTTGCACCACCATCTTCTGACGCCACTCCCTGCCACCTGTGTAAGGTTTGGTATACGTACTTCAGTGCAAAATCTGAACCAGAAATCCCGCGAATAGGAGCAGGAGGTCATAATATGATCCATTGTTTCTTCCTCCTGATCACACAGGGTACATTTTGCTGGTCCTGGAAGTCCTTTTCTCTGCAGCCTGTCAGCAGTCCAGCATCGATTTCTCATAACCAGCCAGGCAAAAAGCTTCTCCTTTAGCGGTGCTTTGCTCTTCCACAATGCCTCAGCATAATCAGCAGTTGTCTTCCCGTAGAAGAACGCTTGGTATGTGGATGATGCAGAATAGCTGCCATTTGTGGTCAGCCTCCACCTGCAGGTGTCTTCATCTTCAGTTAACGGTGGCAAGTCCTGGATCGCCATCCAGAGCTCCATGAACTGTGCAATAGCTTGGACTGTGAGTACACCACGGAAATCATCTACCCAATTGTTATTTAACAGGGCCTCGGCGACAGTTCTTCTTTTTGCCCCTCTAGCACGGACGAAGGGAAAGAGATGTGGAGCGATCTGGGCAGGGCTTCTCCCCTGTAACCACCTGTCTTCCCAGAAATTCAGTCGATCACCCTTGCCAAGAATACAGCAATTCGCTGTTCTGAACATCTGTTCTGCCTCCTTCGACAGTCGGAACTGCAACCCGGACCAAGCTCTCATAGGACCAGCTTTTTCAAGCCATCGCCACCTTACCCTTAATGCGTCATTCAGGAACTTCAAATTGTGAATGCCCAGGCCCCCAAATTTTGTGGGCATGCAGACCTGGTCCCAAGCAACTAGGCAATGGCCACCCTTTGCATCCCCTGCACCATGCCACAAGAAGGCACGGCAGATTTTATTAATCCTCTTGATCACCCACGCCGGCAGATCCAAAGACAACATGTGGTATACAGCGATCGCAGACAGCACCGTTTTGATCAATAGGAGTCTGCCACTCTGAGTTAGCATCAACGTCTTCCAGGTTGCAAGCTTATTTGCAATGGCATCAATAAGAGCCTGTAAGTCACCTTTCCTTAGTCTAGTCAAGGAAATCGGCAGCCCCAAGTATTTGCAAGGAAATTCCACCACTTTACAAGGAAACGGTTGGATGATCTGCTGAATGTCCACATCCACACAAGCAATTGGCGCAATAGCACATTTTTCCAAATTGCAGACAAGGCCAGAAGATTGCCCAAACAGGTCCAACAGAGCTCGTGTTGCTGTCAGTTCATTTCTTGCTGGTTTTAGGAACATGGCAACATCATCAGCAAACAGAGAGAGTCTATGCCTAATTCCCCAACGGTCTAGACTCTGGAACAATCCTCTTTCCTCCGCAATACAGAATACCCTGTTCAGAACATCCATGATAGAGATGAAAAGTATGGGGGATACTGGGTCACCTTGCCGGAGTCCTCTGCCATGCCAGATTTTTTTCCTGGAGTACCATTAATTAGCACCCTTGTGTTGGCAGTGTTTAGCATTGTGGTGATCCACGCCAGGCATCTAGGTCCCAACCCTTGCTTCTTCAACACTTGTAGCAGGAAAGGCCAGGAGACGCTATCAAAAGCTCTAGCAATGTCAAGTTTCAGAAACAGGGCAGGGACTTTCCTTCGATGGAAGGTTTTTGCTGATTGATTAACGAGCATGAAGTTGTCCTGGATTGACCTTCCCTTAATGAAGGCGCTTTGGTTAACCTCAATCAGAGAGTCCATCTTTGGTGCTAGTCTGTTTGCCAATGCCTTAGAGAAATTTTTTGCAATGCCATGCACTAGGCTGATTGGCCGAAAATCACTAATATCCACAGCACCATCTTTCTTTGGCAACAGAGTGATGTACGCCTGGTTTAGCCAATGAAAACTTCTACTATCATTACAGGTCAGGTGTTTGATTGCATCCATCACATCGGCCTTGATGTGCTGCCAACAAACTTGGTAGAATCTTGCTGAAAAGCCGTCAGGTCCCGGCGCCTTGTCAGCCGGCAGGCCTTTAACCACTGCCCAAATTTCTTCCTCCGAAAAATCAACTTCGAGTTCCTCTAGGTTTAAGCTGGGTATATTGAGAGCATCCAAGTTGAGCACCTCCGTTCTTGGTTTGGGTGTTCCGATCAGGTCCACAAAGAAATCGGTGGCCATAGTGTTCATTTCTTCTTGCTTACTTGCCTCCAGATTTCCTTTCTTCAGCTTGAACATATGGTTTCTTCTCCGCCTCTTACTAGCGTGAGCATGAAAGAAGGAGGTATTTGCATCCCCTTCCCTAAGCCAGGTTAACCTTGACCTCTGTCTTGCAATAGTGCGCTGTAGGGACGCCAAACCAAGAATTTTCTTTTTGAGTTCTCTTCTAAGCCATTGTTCACCATCCGACAACAACCTGTTGTCCGGAGCAGCATCAAATTGTCTCACCACCTCCTGTGCCAACAGCAGCTGTTCCTTGATATTGCCAATTTTTCGCTGCCCCAGCTAGTCAAAGCTCTAGCCGTGGCTCGAAGCTTCAAATGTAACTTGTGCATAGGATCAGTGGCCTCTACAGGAGCCTCCCAAGCTGAGATTACCACGTCATGAAAACCTGGCATCTTGGGCCAGAATGCCTCAAAGTGGAAACGTCGTTTCTGTTGGAAGCTAACATTAGTCGACATCTGGATAGCGCAGTGGTCTGAGAGAGATGAGGAAAGTGCCTGCAGAAGGGCATTGGGGTGTGCCTCGTCCCAATCTGAGGAACAGAACCATCTGTCTAGTCTTGCCAATGTAGGAGTGTCTCTTTCATTGGACCAAGTGTAGCGGCGTCCAGTCAGTGGCGCCTCTGTCAGTTCCAGCTCATTCAGTAGTCTCCTGAATCTTCCCATCATACGATGATTTAGCCGACTGTTATTTTTGTCCGCTGCATCCACTATCAGGTTGAAATCCCCAGCAACGGCCCAAAGCCCAGGGCAAGCAGCCCTCACATCTCTTAGCTCATCCAGAAAAACAGGTTTCTCAGCATCCACTGTCGGCCCGTAAACAGTTGTGTGCCACCACTTGTTTCCATTGACAAAATCCACCCACAAGGTGATGCTGTAGTTATCAACTCTGGGCGAAGAAACAGTGACTAGATGGGATTGCCAAGCCACTAGAATTCCCCCAGCAGTGCCGGTGGCAGGAAGAAAAGCATACTCATCATACCGCGGACCCAGTAATTGATTCAAGGTGAAAGTTAAACTAGCTTGCTGAAAAGTATTACATTATAAAACAGAGCTTGTATTATTTTTCCTCCTTATTGGATATGAGTTTTTTCCGCAGAATCTCTTGTACCCATAAAATAAATGCAATCAGTACGTTGTAGGGAACTTTCCTAATTTGATTCATATTCTTTCATGTTATACCATGATAGCCGGTCTTGGCTGAACCATGATGCAATAGTTGCATTCCAGACAAAATCATTCGTGCCAAATATCGAGTCCTCCATGTCCGTATAGGCAAATGCAACTGTAATAGCCAGATAAAAAGAGGTATGTATCAAATGAAAGTAGGTGAATGTAAAGGACTGACTATAAGAACTTGCAGAATAAGATAAGGCCATAAAGAAGCACATCGATGCGCCAATTCGTATCAAACACTCTACAAGTACAATAAATCATGATACTAAATCTAACTTTTCAGTTCGTCATCATAATCCTAATGAGCATTCTCAACCCCTTCAATCACATTGTGACGAACTCTCCCCTCTAGCAGAGTACCAGAACAGGGCTCTAGATTCATCATGGCATGGCGACGGCTCTGTATCGTATTTTCCCAAAGAGAAGATTGGTGTCGTCTAATTAGGTCACACAATTATTGGCAAAGGGGCGACACGAGAGGGCAAGGGGGCGGCGGCGCACCCCTGGGCGCGGCCCACCTGATTGTGCCATTGCCCTTGGTGGTGCCCCCCCCCCCCCCCCCCACCCCACAATAGTTATGGTGTTTTTCTATTTTACCTGATTTTGTCGCAACTTCATTGTTGACCTTTGTTGCGCATGTAGCAATGGTATAATATTAAAATGAAACATACAAAAATTATATATATGTTTGATATGTATCGCGCCTTTTTCATGGAGCAGAGGGGAGTGGGGGAGAGGCGTGCAAAGGAGGCCGACAAGAAGGATATGGAGGCGGATGCTCAGGCTGCATGTCTGCATGCTGTTGTGCTCTCGTGGGTTCTCTCCAAACTGCTCTTCCTTCTTTCTTCCTTTTTTGAGCAGCTCCCTTTATTTGTTACTGTATTGATCAAGCAAATTGTTTGAATATTGCATATTCCTATCACACAAATTTATGTTTATTGGGTCTTGCATCCTTACCGAGGGGGAGGGCATTTGCCCCCCTCCCGTGACCCTAGTTAAAAACGATGGTGTATTTATTTTAATTTAATTCGTCATACCAAAATTTTGGACCATCCTCCTCCTCCACTGAGCAAGGTACATTAAAAAAACCCTATGTAGCAGCAAACTAATTCACCAGGAGAAACGTGTAGAGGAGATAAAACGCCTTCTTGAGTTTATTGACGCGGTGACAACTGTCACCGCATGTTCACCTTTCTTGGCAACCTTGTATACTTGTTCATAATGAAGGTTTCTTTTTTGATACCATGTAGGAGAGTGGCATGCATTTCACTAAAAAGAAAGATTATTACAATGCCAAAAATGGCACGACTGATTTAGTTTGAGTAGGACTGCCTAGTTTTTCACAATAGCTTTAGCTATTCGACAGAGGATCTAAATTTTCATTTTGGTTCACAAGAAATAATATTCTCGTTTGTTTCCTTTCAGCAATCACCCAAAAGGACATTAACATCAAATTACTTGATTGCACTACTTCAGTATGACGCAATTGAAGTGTATCATGGAGCTTCTACAGAATGCGAAAGGTGCTGAGAACGCTCGTTATGATTACAACGACCCACCAAAAAGTTAGTTTTAATACCATGGTTGCGTATTCTCGTTGCATTGCATTTTATATGAATTGGTGCAGAGATTTGCTTCTCTGTGGGACACGCCGTTTCGGGTCACGGGTGCAGATGAACCCGTTATGTAAAACATTTAAAAAAAATTAAAATGTCAAAAAAATCTAAAAAAAAAGATATACATCAAGACATTTTGCGTTAACACAGAAAGTTTCGCGGAGAAAAGACATTTTTGTGTGCTGTGCAAAAAAGGTGAAAAAAATGTCTCGTACAAAGTCATTTTGGAGCGTCCGAATGTGTTTTTTTACACAACCCACAAAAAATGTCTTTTCTTCGCGAAGTTTTTTGCTAACATAAAATGTCTTGAAGTATATCCGGATGTTTAAAAAATGACATTTTAAAAATTACTGTTTAGGCAGTGTGTGCATCTGCACCCATGACCCGATATGGATTTCCGTTCTCTATGTTCTTATCTTATTATGCAAGTTCTTATAGTATGGCCTTTACGTTCACATGCTTGCATTTGATAGATGCCTATTTTTATCTAGTTATTATAGTTGCATTTGCCTTTGAGAACATGGAAGGTTCATATTGTCACAAATAATTATGTCTGAAATTCCACCGGAAGAGCTATGTTTGGAATCCAGACTGTCCACCATGGTTCAAGAGGAAAGAATAGGAACCAAAGAACGAAAGCTTCTTATCGGTGATACGTAGCTTTTATTGGGTACAATGGATCCTACAGGAGAACCCAGAGCCAGTGAAGTTTGTGTGAATACACGGGAGTATATATTTCGGTCTAATTCACTTGTCGTTCTATCAAGTCGGCAACCCAATTGTCCCTCCCTTTCTAGTCTGTTCCACATCTGACTTCTAACCTTTTCTTTTTCATGGTAATAAAGCGGTATTATGCGACTTAAACAAACTACCATACCGAGAGCCGTAGGATCGTTACTCCATGGATCGGATCAGAGGTGGAATCATGATCAGCGACTTAACTCGTTTTTTCACTTATATATCGCCTATCGTTTTTCCTTGTTTTTGTTAAGCTCAGAGCATCTCCATCATCGCTCCCAATTGGCCTACTGGGCGCGCCGGCAACAAAACGGCTCTCAGCGGTGAGCCAATAGGCCGAAAGTTGCAAGCAGGCGTGCCGGCAACGCAGCACGTCCGATATTGACGGGCGGGGCCGATGCGCCAGCGACTCAGTGGTCGCAAGCGGATTAACTGTGGCAACGCCCGTTTTAATGACGTCGCGGCTCAGCAGCGGGCGCATACGACGCAACTTGTCGAGCGCAGTACTGGAATGTCGGGCGGTGGTGCAACGTCATCAGCGTCAATGCAACGCGAGCAAGAGGATTGGAACGCGTCCCAAGAATGGCAGCGCTGCATCCTAAACGAGATGCAGCGCTTCAGAGGAGGAGGCGGAGGACAACGACAGCGACGACGACTGGGCAGAGCCGGAATGGGACGGGATGTAGGCCGCCATCGAGGCCTCCCTCCGCCGCCGCTAGATCAAACCCACCACGCTCGGCCACGACAACAGCGACGACGGTGAAACCAGAAGCCTCAGCGACGGCGATAGCAGATGAGACTTTCTACTCAACGGCCGGAGATCATTTAGACATGCAAGACATGCCACGCCGCTACCACGAGACTCATTTTTCTCGATGCTACCGTGTAATGGGTTTCGCCGCCGCCGGGATATGCCTCCTTCGCTTACGTCGGCTCACAGTTTGTTAAATATTCGTTTGTGAAATTTCGGTTAATTTTGTTAAATGTCCTTCGAAATATCGCCGGTTCGTCCATACTAGAGTTTATTTCTTTTCCCTGTAAAACCTATTGAGAACGACACGCTGCTCCGCAACGCGTGTCAACACGTCCAATAACAGTTTTCCAACACATTTGTCAGACGCTGGACGCGCCGGTGAAGATGCTCTTGTACAACGCTAGCTAGCTGGCTTGCAGATAGCGACCTTGCTTTCTGGAAGTGTGCTACGGTAGCCGCTGAGAAGCGGCTGGCGCTTGGTGCCGCAGGTTTCGTAGCGGCGACCGATCCGGCCCGCTTAAAAGGAGTTTGGCTAGCTTTAGAATATTGATACTCATTTGCTCAGTTTGTAGCGGGCCTAAGTGGGCCGCCGCTTGACACCCTTACGTAGTGAAGAGAAAACCGTGGGCCGGCCGTCGCCTCCGCCGGAAACCGCCCGAGCCGACCCATTTTCCTTCGCTCCAAGCAAAGCCGGCGTGATCATGTCCCGTGCGTCCGTCCAAAATAAGCCATGCCGGAACTCGGCGAGCAAGGGGCCAACTGCGCCGCGGCTAAAGATCGTCTGAGCCCCAAGCTACCGATCAGATCGCCCATCCCGTGGCACGACGCAACGCCGACCACCCACATATCAGTTTTTCTTTTCAGGAAAGGCGTGGTGGATAAGATTATTTCTTCAGCCAGAGGCGGCCACTTGCCAAGTTGCAACTATTTTTATTTAGGTAGATTCATTCTACTGTGCATAATGGAATGCGACTAAATTATATTTAACCTGGCAACGAATTTTGTAAAATTAATTTCTTGTACCCATACTTGGATACTTCTGCTGTTGTAGAATACTCGGGTGGCACGCTCCCATTGCGCGGGTGATACTACATGTTACCTTCCCACAAACATACAGGATTTGATTCTCACTTGCATATGCTCCCTATAAAAAAAATTATATTTTGAAATGTCGAAAAAACTCCAAAAAAAAATTAGGAACATACCTCCCCACGTTCTATGTGTGCACGTAAAGTTTCGGGAGAAAATGATATTTTTGTTCGGCTTGTGTAACAATGACAAAAAGATATCTTGTGAAAAAAAGGTTATTTCAGCACTAAAATTTGTCTTTTTCACATAGGCAAAAAAAAGGCTTCATGAAACGACTTTGTGAACATATAGGCTGCGAAGATGTACGCGTGAAAATGTTTCAATTTTGTTTTTGCATTTTAAATATTAACTAAATGATGCATATGCACCCGGTAGTCAAAACACTGCTCCACGGACATATACTCCGGTTTGTTCAGAAATTCCGGTTTGTTCAAAATCAGCTGAATGCTTTCTTCAAAATTCCGGTTTGCAGTGAGCACGGTGGAAAAGCAACCTACCGCCAGATGTGTCGGCAGGCTACTCGTATTGCAACCATATACACGACGCCAAGCGAAAACAAACGGAAGACGAGACAATGGATGCGTGACCCAAAAAAGTCAAGGCACATTCGTCATCAAATCCAACCAATGAAGAATAGATCAAAAGTTTCACCCTAGACCTAGAGAACATATGACCGATGGTGCGTCAAATTCACCGAAAATCACTGCCGAGATCCAGTGATCCTCCTTTTAAAATTCAAAAATTTATTTTTAGTTCTCCAATTTTTTTTATTAAAAAAGCATACAAGTATTTATACATGTCTAGTGTGTATGATCAAATTTGTATCCAAATATATTTTTTCCTGATGTGACCTGCACAAAAAGGACAAATGTTGGAAGATTTTTTTTTGTGGCTTTTTTAGAGCCGCAATTTTTTATTTTTGTGCAGCCTACAATAGAACATATTATCTACCAAACTCTACAGATATGTTGTTAACATGTGTATGTATACGTGTATTTTTTTAGATTTTAAACTTTTGAATACCATTTTCGGGTTTTTAAAATATCGAGAACACTGGAGTTCGGGAGCCAAAACACCTCACACGAAATTCGATGCCTACAATAAGGGACAACGCTTATGAACCCAGTCCAATGATTCAGCTGGATAAGAAAATATTGTTGATTTACATTCAAAAGCTCCCGTGTTTTCTCCATTAGTATCCCTTTAGTCGTAAAGCCTAGATAAACCATCAATTATCATTATGCATCATTACTGCTTAGATCGTTATTTAAATTGTCAATATTCTTCATTTTTTTCACGGTTTTTAAATAGATAAGATGCTTGTTTTAAAATGGAATGTGTTTCTTCGAACCTTGACTATGCATAAAAACATCTCATTGAACTTTAGTGCTTGTTTGATTCAAACAAATTGCATAAGATTTATGTAGGATCTATGTCTTATGTGTTTTTGAATATCCTGCAAGTTAAAGCTCCTTATGGAGGACAAATTAATATTCGATGTAAGGAGTTTGTACCGGATACCATTCGTATACACGTAGTTAGGATCTCTTTGATTCAAAGATTCTGCAAAGGAATTTTGAAGGATTTAAATTATTAATATATTTTTCTGTGATGTTTGTTTGATTTGCATGGAAAATATTTTCCAATGTAATCCTTTGCACAAGATTTCATAAGAAACCTAACATCCATCTGAACCTCTTTTCAGAATCCGTTGATTTTGCTGTGAAGCAATCAATATTTGGCTAGTGATTTTGCTTTTACCCGACAAAATAAAATATACCGAGCCACCATATGTCGTACTCTCTGTTCTGCGACCTTTAAAAACACCCCTGTCGCTCACTCCAGCCTTCACCTACCTCGCGTGTACGACCTAATGACCTACACGAAGCTACACACCGAGAGAGGCAGCCACTTGGATTGGACCACCATGACCGCCACCTCGCGACCACAGCCGGTCACCCACGGCAACGGCACCGCCAACGGCACCCTGGCCCCGCCCTCCAACGGCGAGTCCTTCGCCAAGTTCTTCGAGTGCTGGATCTTGCAGCAGACCCGCGACCTGGCCGCGCTCCGCGCCGCGGCAGCAGCGACGACGCCCGCCGGCCCCGAAGGCGATGCCGACCTCCGGCGCCTCGTCGACCGTGTCATCGGCCACTACGAGCACTACTACCGCGCCAAGTCCGCGTCCGCCGACGACGACGTGCTCCCATGTTCTCGCCCTCGTGGATCTCGGCCACCGAGACG
Organism: Poa pratensis; assembly: GCA_947311845.1. Classification (NCBI taxonomy): domain Eukaryota; kingdom Viridiplantae; phylum Streptophyta; class Magnoliopsida; order Poales; family Poaceae; genus Poa; species Poa pratensis. The sequence goes on from CAMZMU010000088.1 coordinate 29,784,571, forward strand.
CTCTACCTCTGGTGCGGCGGCTGGCGCCCCACCGCCGCGCTCCAGCTGCTCTACTCCAAGTCCGGCGCGCAGCTCGAGGCCAGCTCCCGGCGTTCCTCGGCGGCGGCGGCCTCCCGGACGGCGACCTCGGCGGCCTCTCCGCCGAGCAGCTCCAGGCCGCGGACGAGCTCCAGCGCCGCACCATCCGGAGCGAGCGCGAGATCGATGAGGCCGCCGCGAGCGCGCAGGTATCTGATTAATCGATTAAAGATTCGTTCTTGGAGGAGCCTCAGACGCGTGCAATGTGCAACGTACGTACGCAGGAGTCGCTGGCCACGGTGAAGATGGTGGAGCTCGCCGGGGGCGGCGGCGCGGAGGACGGGATGGAGCGGGAGATGGAGGCCAAGGCGGAGGGGATGAGGCGGGTGCTGGAGATGGCGGACGGGCTGAGGCTGGAGACGATGCGCGCCGTGCTGGCGCTGCTCCGGCCGCCGCAGGCCGTGCACTTCCTCGTGGCCGCCGCCGAGCTCCACCTCTCCGTGCACGACTTCGGCCGCCGCAAGGACGCGGCGGAGTGAGCGGCGCCGTGCCATTTCGACGGGCAGGGCCTTGGTTTGTTTTGTCAACGCGAGGTAGCGCGATAAGCATTGACCGCGCCGCTCTCCGGGTGTAGCCTGTGTAAACGGTGTTCTGCCACATTGTCAAGCTGTCGTGATCATGAGAGGTCAGGCCAGGGAAGTTAGGCTTTTAGCTAGTACAGTACTAATATTTGTGCTGAATTAGGGAAATGGATGTGTAATTTTTAGTGTCTCTGTATTCTAAAAGAGAGATTAGTCTCTCTCCTACGCACATCTCAAATTTTATAAAGGTCTCCAGTACTGCAATTGTTTCTACCACACCCAATCGTGTGATAGCCGAATCAATCAATGAAGAACACCATGAAACAATGTGATTATTAGTATTTGCCCGGGTTGGTTAACAAACCATACATAATTGAACTTGTGAGAAATTCAACATCGATGATGATCGTGATCCTTGGCTAGGAAAAAGATGATCATGATCCTTGGTTAGATTGAAGGCCATGTTTGATTCAAGGGATTTTTGTAAGAAATTTGGAGGATTCACATCCTTTGTAATTTTTTAGATACTAGTTGTTGTTCGATTTATCAGACTGGACCTTATAGGCCGTGCACTGGAATTGATTATTGTGCAGTGGTAGTATGTTTTTCCGGTTTCCCTCAATATGATAGTCTATGAGGTCAACGTCTTTTGGCCATAGCTCCGGAGTATGGCCTTCTCCGGTAGGGATTTTTTTGGTGGTGGCTCTTGTCGCCAACGAGTCCACGTGTACGACATCGCTAGCGTTGACCTATATCTCGCGTATGCTGGTTAAATTAAAAGGTTCATGTAGTGTTCTAGATTATTGACCCATCCCTCCTTCATTCCAAACAATTCTAGTTTCAAAACCGAGTTTCAATTGATTTCTCTCATGTTCATCTCAGTTTTGATTCAAATTGTGCATGGTAGTCCGTACATTATCCAGTATCTATCTGATTTATGGTATAGTTTTTTGCAATCATTTGCACTACTCCCTCCGTTCACTAATATAAGGCAATGGGCCTCTTTCAATTTTGACTACATACATACTAAAATGAGTGAATCTATGTACAAAATAATTCTAGATACATTTGAATCAAGAAAATTTAAAATGATGGGTCCAATATCTTATACATTAGTGAACGGAAGAAAGGTTGTTAAAAGATGGAAAACTGTTGTCTGGCTTTTAGCACTGGGCTCTCTAGCCCAACTACCTCCAGACTCGAGTGAACGCAAGCCCAAATTCTAGATGTAAGGAGATTTGTTGGACCTAACTGCAAAAGCTGCACCCCGCTCCAAATCTCGCGCGCACCACAGCCATCTCCGGCGACCACCGGCGATGCGGTCCTCCTACGCCGCCGCCGCTTCGTCCTCATCGCGAAAACCATCTCCCACCACCACTGCAGCTCCCACCGCCCGTATACCACCACCCCGACCTGCACCGGCGCCCTCGCCGCCCAAACCTAGCCCCGTCTCCGATTCCGACCCCTCGTCCTACTCCTCCTCCGCGGACGAGACCGATCTCTCCACCTGCGACGACGCGACCAAGTCCATCCTCTCCGCCTACCTCTCCGTCGCCGGCAATGGCGCCGACCTCTCCAAGGTCGGCATCTTCCTCAACTCCGCCGCGCGCCGCCGATCACTGCCGTGCCTGATCTGCTTGGACCCGATCCGCCCCACCGACGCCGTCTGGTCCTGCTCCGCCTCATGCTTCGCGCTCCTCCACCTCCCCTGCATCCAGTCATGGGCGCACCAGTCAGCCACCGCCGCTCCCTCCCCACCTGGGGCTGCCCCAAATGCCGCGTCGCATACCCCAAATCCCAGACCCCCACCTCCTACCGCTGCTTCTGCTCCAAAACCGTAGACCCTCCTGCCGACCCATGGAACCTCCCCCACACCTGTGGCGACGTCTGTGAACGCCCGCTCAATTCAAATGCAGGCTCCGGTTGCGAGCACACCTGCCTCCTGCTTTGCCACCCCGGGCCTTGTCCGCCGTGCCCCACAGTTGTCCCTAACGCTCGGTGCTTCTGCGGAGCGCACCGCGAGCCCCGGCGCTGCGCGCATCAGCGTTATTCTTGCATGGGCAAATGTAACAAACGCCTTACCTGTGAACTCCACCGGTGTCCGGTGGATTGCCATGATGGGCCCTGCCCGCCCTGTGCGGTAAGGGGGGATCACAAATGTGAGTGTGGAGAGACAACGGTGAAGAGATTGTGCTCTGAAAGGGTCTTCCAATGCATGAGGGAGTGTGGTGGGATGCTGGATTGTGGAAAGCATAGGTGTGAGAGGGGATGCCATGGTGGAAAGTGTGGGGAATGTCCGCTACGAGGACGGCGGACGTGCCCTTGTGGCAAGAAGGATTATCCAAGTTGGAGTGTGATATGGAGGCCGCCACATGTGGATCGACTTGTGAGAAGCTGCTTGGGTGCGGACGGCACAAGTGCCCTGAGCGGTGCCATCGTGGCCCGTGTGACGTGACCTGCCGTCTTGTGATAAAGAAAGCCTGCCGCTGTGGTGGTCTGAAGAAGGAGGTACATATCCATTACTCAATGTTAGAAGATAAATCGATTGATTCCAAAATGCAAAACACAATTAGCACCAAATTGGTAGAATTTATCTTCAAGTAATTGATACATGTAGCAGCCAATTGTTGAAATCTACATTTTCCAGTGAACCAATAAAAGGCTTGTATGCTTCAAATCGGTTTTTGACTCCAAAGTTTACCCATTGGATGCATACTAGTTAACATAAGTAGTAACAGTGACTAGCAATTGGTAATTTTTCTCTCTCCGTAATCTGGTCCACTAGTAATGCTATAGCTCGTTAGGTATAATTATATGTCATTGCTTATTAGAAAGTAAATGCTTAATTCCCAAATTCTTGTGATGCATTGTATCAGCTTCCTTGCCACCAAGACTTGACCTGCGAAAGGAAATGTCAGCGTTTACGTGCCTGTGGACGCCATCCTTGTAAGCGACGTTGTTGTGTTGGGGATTGCCCACCCTGCGCAGAGGTACTTCTTGTTCTTCTTTTATGCATTATTTTGGCTCCTTTCAAGCACTAAAGGAATCTATGTTTGTAGACTTGTGATCGAAGGCTCAGATGTGGCAATCATAAATGTCTCTCTCCATGCCACAGGTATTGCCCTAATCAAAGATGCATCTTTTTGCTTGTCACTTGCTATTGTTTAGTTCTACTTGCGTTGCTACTTGCGTTCAACCACACAATAGATTTCAAAATATAGTGGCGCTTTGCTCTGAAATAGTCACATTTAGTTTTTGGATGGAAATCTCATGTCTGTAGTTTCCAGGCTGTCTTATTGGTTTATTTTTCTGAAACGGAATTTCTTGTAACAATTTGTTCCTTTTGTTTACCAGAGGTGCTTGTTCACCTTGTCCTTTGATGAAGACCATCTCATGCTTCTGTGGGAAAACATACTTTGAGGTTGAACTTGGTAGACTCTTAACTTCGTTTTTCATTTCGTTATACGAGTTATATTTGGTCCTACTACTTCCTTACAAAAGATGATTAGGACTTCACAGAAATAATTAGCATGAAACACCTGCATTCGAATCATTTTTACGTGATCTGGTGCACTCTCCTTATGGTTAACTTTTGCTCAGGTTTGATTATACAGTACATGTAAATCCTCAGTGTCTCTCCCAACTCACTCTACTTTAAATTGCTAGTGTCTTAAATAGTTATGTCATACTTGCTAAGTCTCACTTTGTAGATTAACATGCATAATTCTATTGTAGGTTCCTTGTGGGACCGAGAAGAACCAGAAACCTCCCAAATGCTCAAAAAGATGCAATATAGATCGCCTTTGCAGACACAAGCTTGACTGCCGGGTAAACTGTTCCGCCTCTTTTCTTTCACATTGTCATTACGTATTAATGATAATCTCTTGATAACTTTCATTGCTGATTGCCATTACAAGGGTATCTGCCACGTTGTTGTTCGGAATTTATTCTGGTGAATTTGGTCGCATGTCATTTCTGCGTACTTGAATTAAGTCTGCTATTATAGATTTGTCCTCAGAATTTACTTGACATATAATCTCCTTCCTTTAGCCCCATAAATGCCACTATGGAGCATGTCCACCTTGCAAACTGATCTGCGGTGAAGAATTTTCTTGTGGCCACAAGTGTAAAGAAAGGTCAGTGTTTAATTAATATGCCGAGTGTGTCATTGCAGCAGTGTGCCAAGAACTATAAATTGCTCTGATGTCTAACAGTCTTAACACTACTTAGGTGTCATGGCCCTATTCCTCCACCGAACCCTGAGTACACACTTAAACCAACGAAGAAGAAAATGGAAAAGCATATAGAGTGTACGCCTGGAACACCATGCCGACCATGCCAAGAAGTTGTTCTAGTGCCATGTTTTGGGCAGCACCTAAGCCAAGAACGTGCAGTAAGTTCCCAACAACATGGGCATCCTTTGGTCAATTTGTGCCTCCCTCCTTCCTCCTCTCTCGCACACTCGAGCATGCACACATGCACTTGCACTTGCTTGTACACCATATTACAGGAACCATACATTTTTTTATTCTTATTTTTTGCAGATGCCTTGCTCCAGAAGCAGGCAATTTCCCTGTCAGAATTTATGTGGAAACCCTCTCCACTGTGGCAATCATTATTGCACAAAGACTTGCCATGTGTTAGAGGTCCCATCGAGTCAGGGTAAAGCTGATACCATATTATCTCTCAGTAGGGAGAACACACTTGCTGAGCCTTGTGAAAGATGCAATCTTCCTTGTCAAAGGGTCAGTTCTTCTTTCTTTCCCTTTGCAATACCTTCAGTTTGTCTGATCTGTTTATAAATTTTGATGTGAAATGGCTATGCAATACCTTCAGTTTGTCTGATCTGTTTATAAATTTTGATGTGAAATGGCTAGTTTGCCTCCACATCTTTCTTTTAAGCTTGGTGCATGATGTTTAGTCTTAATGCTTCTGCCAGACGAGGGATCCTCCTTGCTCACATCCTTGCCCTTTGCGTTGTCATCTGAGCGATTGTCCAGCTTGCAAAGTCCTTGTTAAAAGATCATGCCATTGTGGTGCTATGGTACACGCTTTCGAGTGCGTGCACTATAACAACCTAAATGCCAAGGAACAGCTGAAAGCAAGATCCTGTGGTGGCCCATGTCATAGGTCAGTTACCGATTCCCGCTTCCTAATTGTTTCTGTTATAACTGTTCAAATAAAAAAATGTTGCACAATTGTCAACCAAACTTCCATAATTTGATTTATACCTTTTTTTTTACTGAGTTCTCGGACCTGTTATGTATGGCACTGTGCAGGAAATTATCAAATTGCCCCCATCTGTGCTCAGAAATATGTCACCCTGGTCAATGCCCGTCAGTTGATAAATGCATGAAAAAGGTGCGACCTCAGCTTATATTTAGTTTGAAATAACTTGTAACCTGGTAACCAGCAAGTGATCTAGTGTTTGATCTGCTTAGCTGACGAAACTGTAGATGAGAATTTTTTGAATATATCGCTTCGTTAAATTTAAGTGAATTATAATTTTGCAATTTGAAGATATACTTCTTTAGTCGTTTTGATTCCTCTACCTATTTGATATCTATGAAGGTCAATGTACGTTGTGCATGTAACACCCTGAAAAAGGAGTGGGTATGTCAAGATGTTCTCAAGGAGTATGGTAGGTCTGGTCGTGATCCAAAAGAAGGACCTAAAGGACAGTATGGAGTTGGCCTACTTGCATGTGGTGAAGACTGCACGAAAAAAGTCAAAGTTTCAGATCCAGAGTTGCATCTCCGGAAAGTTCAGGAGATTAAGGTACCAGACCTTTACCATCGGAACAAAATTTTGTAATGGATGCACTGTTTTTTTCTGTGAAGGTTTTACCAATTCCACCAGACCCTACCATCATAACAAAATTTTGTAGTCCATGCACTGTTTTTAACTGTTAAGGTTTTACCATTAAACGATTGGATTCTGAGGTTACGTACTGAATGCGTGCTTATGTGCTGCAATTTCCATATAGAACCCTGCTGCAGAAGCTGCAAACATGCCCAAACGCAGGAAGAAGCGCGACCGTGGAGTACAGGAACCTGTTCCAGTTTCGACATGGCAGGTGTGTAAAATATACATATAGGCTGGCTAGGGCATTGGTCTGGCTGTAGTATCTGCTCCTTACAGTGCACTTACGTTTTGCAGAAAACCAAGGGGTATCTCCTGATATTATTGCTAGTGATGATTGCCATAGCTGGATTGGTCATGTTGGGAAAAGTTGTGTACCAGATTTCAGATTGGATGAATGAGATGGAAGAGCAGAAGGCCAGGCAAAGGCTTCTGAGGGCTGGAAGGTTGTAAAAAGTGAAGTAAAGAATATAGATGGATTGTTGATCAATTTTGAGATGTAGATTCATAAACTGCTGTTGACTGCCGCCGGTCCAGTTTTTGAGGCATGTAAGTGAAGGATGTTGTTGTTTGCCCCTTCCTTGTATCAGAGGAAAACGGCTTTGTATTGTTTGAATTATGTTGTTGTTGTTGAGTTACTGTAAATGAACAAATGATGTCAGTAATGTATCGACGGTTCAAAACACTTACGGGCGTTAAGAATCATGTCATCTACCAAAATGATGTAATTTCTGCTGCAGCTTCAGCAACATAGTGTCATCGTGTGCGTTTTTTGTAAGATATCAAATACCCAGTTTGGAACAAAGCAGATACTACAGCTGTAACACAGATCAGGGGTCTCAGAAAAAAAAAAGTTTGGAACAAAGCAGGCGACATGTTCAACTTGACTTCATGTTTGCAATTTTTCTTCTTGTGCAAGAAGCTGAACACATCTTTGCAGGAACACCTAAACCCATGCACATTTCTGTAGCCCTAATCAAGTATAAATTGAGTGTCGCTACTGAATCAAACGTTCTGAAACCTGTCTAAAAACGCTACTCCTGTAAATATCAGTAGCAGGCCACCAAGTTTACTTGGCTCCTGAACCAAAATCGCCTCCTCTCTTTGGCTTTTTACCCTGAAACATGGTGCAGATGCTGCAGTCGACCTCTAGTCCATGCCACCATCAAGCATCAACGCCAACAACAGCATGCTATCTCCTTGACCCCTCAAAAAAGGTGGATTCTTCCGGCCGTAGCACGAAATTCATCCTACGGTATCAGATGCCGTACGTGCTCAAAGCTTAACAAAAGGCTCCAAAATGTACTCTTATTTTTCTCCGCCGCATTCTCTCGGCCGTCCAACGCACAACGGCAGGCGCCAAAAGGTCGGATTCCGTCTTCACTTCTCTATCATCACAGAAACCATAATGCCTCAGCTCAGCTCGGTTCTCTTCTAGGCTTCTACCCCTTCTACAGCTACATATATAGATGCCACGCTCTGCCTGAACTGCTACACTCCAGTTCCAGAACAAGTTCAGAGAGACTGACCATGGGGGCTGCACCGTCGCGACAGGAGGAGCCTTCCACCTCGTGGCGCACCAATGATGGCCGTGCCGTGCCGACCATGGCACCCAGCGCTTCTACCACCTCTGACGCCACCAACCAGGCTCAGTCCAAGCGAGCGCCGGCGCCTCACATGTTCCAGGAGATCGTCGCCGGGGAGAAGGCCACCGACGTTGCTGCGCTGGAAGACCAAGCCTCCACGGGGATCCTCTTGGCCGGGAAGACAAAGGTCCGTTGATTTCTGAACATGAGCTGCCATGATATATGGGTTGTCATGAGTTTTGATCCCTGTTTTTAAACATGGTTTGTGGTTCAAACTTGCAATGAATTATGCAGAAGTACTGGGTGGATGAGAAGACCAGGCACAACTGCTTCATGCTGCTTCCCAGAGGCCTGCACATCACCTGGAGCGAGGACCCCAAATACTGGACCTGGCAACCCCTGAAAGAAGGAAGGTAGTTATACTAGTTAAGCATCAGAACATGTCTAATATGTTTACATCAGGCCATTTTCATCCGTACACAGATCTTGCATCAGGAATCAGTACATACTAACCATGCTGTCTCTGAACCTGACATGTCACCACCAGTGATGCCGAAGCCGAAACCGAGGCGGTGGCGCTGCAGAACGTCTGCTGGTTGGAGGTCCACGGGAAGCTGGAGCTGTCCCACCTCACGCCAGGAGTCACCTATGAGGTCCTCTTCGAAGTGATGCTAAACGATCCAGCTTATGGTTGGTCGACGCCGGTGAACCTCCAGCTCAAGCTCCCCGACGGGACAGTCCAGCAGCACAAGGAGAACCTGCTGGCGAAGCCCAGGGGGGAGTGGCTGCAGCTCAAGGTTGGGGAGGTTAAGCCGCAGAAGGGGCAGAATGGAGAGGCTGAGGTCTCCATGTTTGAGTATGAGGGTGGGCAGTGGAAGAGGGGCCTCCTCATCAAGGGCATCAAGATCATCCCAAAAGAATGATTTTGGTTCGGTTTTACATGGTCGTTAGCTTTCGTTTGTCGACTATGCTAAGATCAGTGTGTTGCAGGGAATAATAATATCTGGGACGCTACAAAGTTCAAGTCTTCCGAACAAATCTTCCAACATTTCTTGAAAGAACCTAAGATTAATTACCTCAAACATGGAGATTTATACTTCTATAAATCTGCATCACAGTCAGTTTTTCCAATTTAAATGGTTAAAATCTCAGGACAGACAGGCTACTTATTACTGTTACTGAGTGATACAGCCAATGATGGTCATAGATCAGGATTGGCACCACTGTCAAAGAGTTACGATCCAGCGCAAATCATGTTTTCAACATAAATTCCGTGTGCCTGAAGACCCATAATCTTGACCAGCCGCCATAAGTTCACGGTAAAGAGAAAGCATGGACTAAGGCGAATTTTTCCAGTGTTCAAACAAGTCATCAATGCAAATCAGGAGTAAGTTTAGCACAAACTATCATTAACAGGCAGGCTTTACTGACAGCCATGGTGGACAAGGTGTGAGTAAAACAAGATGAAACCAGTGACCTAGCTTAGCTATCAACAGAAATACCTTGTGATGTCAATGAAGAATTCTGAATTTGGAAGCACCAAAGCAGCAGAACAGGTGAAAGTGATTTCCAAAATGATGCTGATATGAATATTCGTAGCCACTAATAGTAATCCAACTTCAGTGATCTCCACTCACTGGACATCCCCTCCTACTCGTAGCCACTAATAGTAATCCAAGTTATCACTATTTACAACGCTGCAGTCAACAGCCGAAACAATATGGCACGACGGTAGCAGAGCCAGTCACACACATCAGTGACCGACCAACAAAACAAAACGACAGTCTTAGCTAGTGCAGCAGCAACTGCTTACAAGCTACAAGTCGTAGTATTTCTGATCGTCCAGGCAGATCACATCATCCCTTGCACCCCTGGACGACGCCGACTCTGGAGAGGACTCGATCACTGTCAGCTTCTCGTCCAGCTGGTGTATCTGCTTCTTCAGCTTCTCCCCGCGGTCGGGCAGCTTCGACACCAGCGTCTGCAGCAGCAAATCACTCTTCTCATCAAACAACAGATACGCAAGAAAACAGTGTTGCTGCTAGCGTGTTTGCAGGGGCGTTATACCGTGTTGGCGAGGGTCTTCGACAGCCGGTTGATTTTCGCCTTGATCTCCTCAGGGCTCTCTGACTTTGTGCTGTTTGCGGCGGAGTATGCTCTCGGAGTGAAGTCCTTTGGCTTGAAAGCATGGGCAGCCCTGCATGAGAAATACAGTCGGATCAAAGTCAGCCCGTTGCACTCACTCGCTACTAGAAAGATTGACAGCAAGGCATACCCATTGGCAACATAGTCAGATGAGGATGTCTTGTTGTACTGTCTGGCCATCATGGGCATGCTTGGGGGCTTGCTGCAAACAAAAACAGAACGACTATCAGATATAAGCCTTGGTAAAGAAAAAACTTGCGAGCAAAAAGAACATGATGTATGAGTGTGTTGAATTCAGTAGTGGTAACCTGTCCAGAGCATCGTGCTCACTCAGCGTAGGCAAGACTGCAGTCTTGGTAAATAGGAGGCTGTGATTGCTCACACCCGCTATTCCTTGTTGCTCAAGAAATTCTATGTGCTCCCTCATAAACGGTCATCCCTGCAAGACGCAGTACAGGGAGACAAACTTTTCAAAAGAGAACATGGAATTATTACCAACTATAGCTACCAGGGATCAAGAAGCTCCATGTCCAGGAAATTCAATTGAAAAACAGCTGTCACATTTCTCTTTGCTACCCCATATCATTATATCGTAAAGTACCAAGTTATATCAAAATATCTTCATAATGGAACCTCAAGATTTCGTTGTGCATGTTCTGCTACATTAATACCAGGTAATAATCAAAATAAGTTTCATTTCAAATTTATGATAGAATGTAAGGAACCTCGGTTACTCAAATAAAGTGTTGATATCACTTATCTAAAGAAGAGCCTTTTAGGCAGCCCGCTAACAAACTTTTCACAGAATCACTCAGTCAACTCATCAAAATCAAAGTAGCTCTGCCCACAATTAATAGAAAAAATAATAATATCTTACATGACAAGTTGCTGTCCGTGCTCTTCTTGCAATTGCTTTTGCGTAAGGGAAACATCAAAACCTTGTTCTGGTAAACTAAACATTTCTTGCATGTCCTGAAGATACACAAAAGAATTAGCCATAGTATCCAGTAGGACATACAGCAAGCATTAACAGGAAACAGATTGGATAAGAAAGGTTATCGGGATCATTACCCTCTTGCTGAAGTAACGTGTTTGTTCTTTCTGCTCTGTGGCTGTCCTAAACAAAGCCCCCTTGAAGACCTAGAAAAAGCATTATGTGATTCAAGTATAAAACTTCAATCAAGCTAGAAGTGTCATATTAAAAGCATTGGAGTAAAATTTCTAGATCATATTTCAACCTGCAATTTATATATCTTTTCTTCAATGGTTCCACACGTCATCAAGCGGTATACAATCACATCTTTGGTCTGCCCAATTCGATAAGCACGATCCACAGCTTGATTGTCCGTACTGTAAAAAGAAGATTGTGTAAAGCAACAAAAAAAAACTAGATGTATGAGGCATTATATGAAACCAAAAGAAAAACGCTTGATCAGGAAGTGCAACTGTTTGAGTACCTTGGATTCCAAGCAGGGTCAACTACTATGACACGAGCTGCCTTGGTGAGTGTAAGTCCAAGCCCACCAACTCGTGTGGTCAGCAAAAATATTTGTGCTTCAGAACCCTCTTGGAAATTCTGGAGATACAGATGCATAATACATAAGCAACATAACGGATACAGCTGAGTCCATGGTACAACACAACAGCAGTAAAGTGAATGCGTGAATAGGAACCTTCACAATCCGTTCCCTCTCCTTGGTAGTGCCATCAATGCGTAAGAACTTGTACCCCTCCAGTAATATAGCTTCCTGTTGCAATAGTTTAATGTGTCAAATAAATAGGCCAAAGTTTATGAAAGAGTTCAGTTTTTTAGAAGTAGGTACACAAACGTCTAAGACTGGGTGACAGCAAGGTGGGCATATTTCATGTATGGCAGTTTGTGGAGACAAAAAAGAATTGAAGTAAAACAACAGTATATATCACAAGAAAATGGCACGCACGTGACGCACATCAACGCAAAAAGAATTGACATGAGGAGAACAGACCTGAATAAGGTTTAGCATTTTACAAGTCTGGGAAAAGATTAGAACATGGTGTCCCTCTTCAAGAAGTTTCCGCTGCATCATTAGATAGTAACCACTTGAGTTTACATGAACAAATATTCCATCAGGTGTACAACACCAAATATTGCTACCATTACAGCCATGCATCAAAGAAAATGCTTACCAATAAGGACTTGATGAATGATAATTTGCATGAGATTTCCTCCTCAACTTGCAGTGCTTCATCATCATAAGCCATATCTGCAAGGTTCATGGCCATTTTCTGTACCATGCCCATATCCTGATTATCTAGCATTCCATCCATGCCTTCCATGCCTTCCAAGATGTCCTCAGCGGCTCTCTTAGTCAATATCATTGGGTGGTCGCATATTTTCTTCAATATCTGTTGAAGACTGAAAAACATGAAACAGACACAATTGCACCAAATAACATGTACATGGTAAAAAGCTAAATTAAAGGATGCAATTAGCAACTGCCTCTCCCACAAATAATATACTACCTTCAAATTATTTATGTTATGTATATTTTGGTCTAGCACAGGTATTAAGGAAACCAGTAGTAGTATGAAATGACAACTGTAGAGTGACCAAGGATATACTGTTTTGGAATAAGAGAGAATCCTTCCTTAGAATGTGTGTTTAACAATACATGATGAAGAGATATACAGATAAATTAGGGCAAAAGAGTGAAAAGGTCAATTCCATATGCATGCCTTATACTTTGATAAAAGATTGCAAGATCTAAAGTCATAATTTGAATCAGAGTGAGTATATATGATGAGCATAGTATGAACATAACTGAACGAGTACATGAAAGCAATGAGAGAACAAATAAAGATAGGCAGAATCGGTGCAAAGAAAAGGCTTTGACTCTGATGCTTACCGTGATTGCAGCCAATGGTGATCCTTGCATCGAGTTATGAACTATGTCACTGTTCAGAAAAGCTTCATATAGTTTTCTCTGCATCCAAAAGAAAGACAGATCGCAAGATCATCATTGGCCAATTACTCGATCAGTTTTACATTCAATCACACGAGAATTCGTACCTGGCAAGCAGTTAATTTCAGCCAGACAATTAGCTCATTCTTCTTTGAAAGTTTTTTATCATCTGCCGAACCAGTATCAGCAAACACTTCACTTTTCATGCGACGCAAGAAGTATGGCTTTATCCGCTCTCTTAATTCCTGCCAAGAATATTCAAGTACCAAACGAGAGAAAAAACATATTACAACAGGTTTAGTATGACATGGTTCAAGAATTAATCTGGACGAATTAGCAACATTTAAACAGCGAAATCCAGCAAACTGAGATGTTTTGGTCTTGGTCGCTTGCCCTCTAATATCTCCCAACTAAAAGTTAGGCTGGAACCTGAATGCAGTTTGTACACATTGCTTCCGCATACCACATGTCAAATCAGAGATGAATGGGCTACTTTCTTAATATATGGATACAGTATGTGTAATATAAAATCATTTGATCTCCAACTCGTAATTTTTTTAAATGGTGATAAATACCATAATGTATTACAGTACCCAAATGCTAACATAAAGGAACAACTGATTTTCTTAAATCCAAATAGTAATAAATAGACAAATGTCAAAAACCATGTGGAAATACTAATGTTTTCTGGCCACAATAAGAGGAAACAGGGCTTAGTTGTCATCTATATCTTGAACACAAACAGAGAAAAAAGATTATTACCTTCGCTACATTCGAGCCTACATGCTTCTCTCGATTGGTGGCACTCTTGTCATTTCCTCGAATGATAGCCGATTCATATCTTGTTTTAAACCTGCCATGCTCTCGAGATGTAAATAACAGTAGATGGTGCAAAATAATGGAACAATGTTTATGTAGAAAACAAGAGAGAGTAGGTCAATTACTCGTCCTTATCACCCAAGACTTCTGGGCAACAGAAATAGAACAGCGCCCACATTTCCTGTAAGAATATACATGTTTACTTGAATTTGTAATAAGGAGACAGAGCATATAGGAGCATCTACAGTACGAGGTATTAAGAATTTCAGGTAGTTGGTACCTTCAAATTATTTTGTATAGGTGTTCCACTTATGACGATGCGGTGGACACAAGGTATTTCAAGTAAACTTTTGGCCCTTTGTGTACTTGGGTTCTTGATAATATGTCCCTCATCAAGAATAACGTAGTCCCATAACTTCCCATCCTCGTCTTCATCAGCATCATTATAAAAGTCACCTCTTATCAGCTTGTCATACTTTCCTTCCATGTTACCATTGTAGAAGTCGCCCCTTATCAGCTTGTAATTGTTCCGGACAATGTCGTACGTAGTCAGTAGGACACCGCCATCCTGTAGAGTATGACAGGATATCCTTTTAAGTATGTTGGACAACAAGATATCCTTTTAAATAGCTCATGTGAAAATGAATATCTGCCGACTCCCAGGTATTGGAAATTTCAAACACGGAAGAAGCCAAGATAAGAATGAGTATGTTAATAATAGGAAACCAGACCTTAAATGCGTATTGAAGCTCAGAGTCGCGAACTTTCAAGCTGGTGCCAGAGTAGCTGTGAAAACGAAAAGGAGTCAATTAGTACTGATTGACAGGATTTGGCCTCTATCAATTTGAGGAAAAAAATATATAAAAAGCAGATCATACTCTCTAATCTTATATTTGAGGCCGACAACTGAAAGTTCCTTGGACCAATGATCGAGAAGTGTCTTCGGCGCAACCACTAACACTCTCCTGATTAAACGTGAATGAAATAATCCAGCCAGGAATGCAGAAATCTACAACATAAGAATAAGATGCAAGTAATCATCAGCAAATTGCACCACTTCATATTCATAATATACTGTGGCTGAAGGAAACAAGTGTGAATGAACTTTGCAGCAAGGATATAGCTAGGAAACAACACACAGGTAGAAACAAAAGAAGTAATTCCTTTGAGGGATGATAATTGCTTTCAGTTCCGCAGATGCAGAAGAAACTAAATGGCACAAAAATGCAGGTGCTCAAACAAATTTGTATGTACTCCTACCTCAAAAACATAAAGGTATTTGCCTTGTTATAGTCAAGCTGACACTTGATGTGATATGATTATTAAAACCGGAAGCAAAATGATACAGACCTGCATGGTCTTGCCGAGCCCCATGTCGTCCCCTAGGATCCCTCCGGTCCCCCTGCAATGCAGAACCCAGAGCCACTTGAGCCCCTCGCGCTGGTGGGGGTACAACATCTTGAAGATGCTCCCGGGAGCTTGTATGGCTTGACCATTACGCCGCACCCGGTGGGCTCCATCTTGAAGTCCTCCGTCTTCTCCCAGCCAACATCCTCCTTCTTGCGGTTCTCCTTCTCCTCCTGAATGGCACCTTTGTCGGTGAAGGCAGACTCGAATGGCGATTTCTCCACCTTGACTTCCCTCCGGACCACCCCTTTGGCCGCCTTCTCACGGTTCTCCTTCTCCTTCTGGCTGGCACCATCGCTGCTGTCATCTTCCGAGTCCAGGAAGGACGAGGGCTTTGACACACTCTTGCCAAACTTGTTGCCACCGGCACCATAAGCTCCTGCTGCGGTTTTCTTCCCCTTGTTACCGGTCTCCTCCTCCTGGCTGGCAGCAAAGGCAGACGCGAATGGGGTCTCCTCCTCCTGGCTGGCAGCAAAGGCAGACGACGCGAATGGTGTGGCTGGGACCTGCGGTTTCTCCACCTTGACCTCCCTCCGGAATGCTGGAGCTGGGACCTGCGGTTTCTCCACCTTGACCTTCCTCCGTACCACCGCCGTGGCGACCTCCTCGTCGTCAGAGCTGGAGAGGTCGACCACCTTGGCTTCCGTCTGCACCACCGCCGCGGCCGCCTCGTTGCCCCGATGACCCTCGTCCGATTTGGGATGCGGCGGCGGAGGGGAGGAGGAGTTGGCGGCGTCGTAGTAACAGTCGGAGTCCTCCAGGCCGTCGTCGTCAGAGGCGAGGGCGCAGGGCAGCGGGCCGGGGTCCCGCGCCGCCGGCCTGGGGTTGTGGACGGACATGGAGTCGAGGCGGGCGGTGAGGTCGTCGAGGATGTCGCGGATGCTGTCGTCGTCGTCGGGGGCGGCGGCGTCCGCGGCAGGGGGCGAGGAGGAGAGCTTGCAGAGGCGGCGGCGGCCCGCCAGCTTGACCTTCCTGTCCTCCTGGGGCTCCGCTCCTTGCGCGGCGGCGGGATTGGGGGGATCGGTGCTAGGGTTTTGTGGCGGCGGCGGGCGGGGCCGGCTCTGGGTGAAGCGGAGCAGGCGGTCGTTGAGGCCGTTGGGGGTGGGGGCGACGGCGGCGGGGGTGGGGTTAGGGTTCCCGGGGGAGGTGGCGGCGTCGTCGTCGTCGTCGTCGGAGAAGCTGAAGCACGGGGGCGACGCCATGGATCCGGCTGGGTTGGGTTGGATTGGATTCGTTGGATTCGATTTCGATCGGAATGGGGGTGGGATGGGATGGCGTCTGAGGTGAGGCTGTGAGGGGATGAAGAAGACGAGGAGGAGGGCGGCGGCGGAAGCGAATGGGGAAGGGGGAGAGGGGAACGGCTGCTTTTCAATTGCTTTGTATACTTTGCTTACATAACCGTACTCGCCAGACACGTGTAAGCATCACAAAGCCTTACATTATTACTCATTACTTTATTACTCAATATATTAAGGCGTTACACTTTCGCGGCCTGAGAGCCGCTCGACCACTGTAGCTAACACTGTAGATGTCTACAGTGTACAACAGTAAACGGTGGGTCCCACACGTCAGCCTCACAAACCGCTCGGTTTTTTTGCAGAGAAGCACGCGGGGGGGGGGGGGGCGGAAATTCAATACTCTTCTCAGAAAATCCGGTTCCAGGGACCTGGTTGCAATTTCGCGAAAAAACGGGTTCTTTTTCGTAAAACGACCGCATAACACCCCCTCCCCTCTCTCTCCTCCCGCGCGTCGCTCCGGCCGCCGCCGGCGCCGCCGCCCCGCCCCGCCGTTCTGCTCCTCCCCGTCCACATCCACGCACACGGCGCGCTCCGCCGTCGCCACCCCTCCATCCTCGCCGTCTTTCGCGTGCCGGGACGCTGCGTCACTGCGGCAATCGTGCTCGCCGTCCTCGGCAACCGCGGCCACCGATTTCGCCGCCGGCGACGCTCCGATGGCCTACAGGCGGCGGCGCCGCCACCTACGCGTTGCCCGCGTCGAGGCGCACCCGATGAGCACACGCTCGCGTCGCCGGACGCGGCATTTCGGCGCCGGCGTCGGCATCACCGCCGCGGTTGCTCCGCCCCGTCCTGGCGTCGGCGTGACGTCGCGGAGGCCCTGCAATGGGCAGTGGGCCGCTTGCTGGGCCGAGCTGGCAGCTGTGCGGCCCGCTCGGCCTTTTTTTTTCCTCTTCTGTTTTTCTTTTCCAAAAATCTTTTATAACTTTCCAAATTCAACTCAAAATAATTTCTAACCAATTTCTAACAAACTATAAAAAAAAACAATTTGAAATACTTTGTGATCTTTTCCACCTTATTTGAAATATTGGAAAAAAAATTATTTTCCTCTTATTTTCCCTTTTTTAAAAAACTTTTAAAACTTCTCAAATTCAGCTCCAAACAATTCAAAACCAATTTCTTGCAATTTCTACAAAAAACATTCAACCAACCTCATTTCACACCTTCACGACATTTCAAATATTATGTATTTCGTATTTTACTTCCGAACACAAATAGTACCCACAAAAAATACTTTGCGACCTTTTAAAAACTATTTCAAATCTTGAAAAGCTCAAATGCTCATTTCACACCTTGGTTAGAAATATCAAAATGAAAAAAAACAAATGTAAATATCGACAAATAGTACTTATCCATTTTGCACACTTCTGTAGCTTTTCAAAAGAAATTACAAGCATCTTTAAATATTCTAATTCAGCAAAAATGAATTAAAAAACATTCACTCCAACTATTTGGACAATTGTATAGATTTATATTTTTAAAAAAAACAAGTATGGAATTCACCTAAATATATGTGCATATCCATTCATATAGACTTAGAAAAAGGAAACATCTTAAAACGTTCCAACTTGCTTAAAAATTGAAAGTGTTCTACACTATATGGACAAGACATTTCAATTTAACCAAAACTTCAGAAAAACAACAACAATATATCTGCTCCAATTATGTGATCAATTATACAGAGTTGAATTTCAGAAAACGAACTTCCTAATTATGGCATTTCAGTTGAATAAATGTGCTTTAGCACTCATTATGGACTTATAAATTAGAAATAGAAAAACAAATAGACACATTTTTAAACATTCCAATTTTCTTAGAAATTGTACATACTGTAAAATGTATCATATTTTTCCCTTCACAGAAATAATTTCACAAACCGTTATATTTCTTACGTGTTGGTGTGCCCTATTTAACTAAAACAGAAAAAAATTGTAAATGTAACCTTCACCTGCCAAATTTCAAAATATTTAAACATAGATTACTTTTGCATTTGCACCTTCACAAATTTACAATTTTCCTACCAAGCATTCATCAATATGACAAATATGTCAACATTCACCAAAAAAAAAAAAAAACAAAGACACCTACTATTTACAGCACTTGATCAAATTTCAAGTTTGAAAACTTCAAAATTCCAAATACCCTTTAAATCTAAGCATTCAAAAACCACAAGAAAATAGTTCACATGAGAAAAGCTTTTACCAATTTTCGAATTTTAAAAATTTGTAAATACAAACTTCTTCTTTTTTATTCCAACACATTCAAATCGAAACGACTTTTCTATGTACATATCTTCAATTTTGAATTTCACCCGCCAACGTATTCACAAATATGACAAATATGTCGACATTAGCACACAAAAATAGACGCTTACTACTTATGCCGTACGACTAAATTCCATGTTTGAAAACTCCAAATTTTCCAATGCTAACATTTTTTCCTGACTATCCAAATTTTGCCATAATTTTGAGGGAACACAAATGCATTTTTCCTAATTTCAGTTAAATATTCACGACGAATTCCCAACCTCAGCGACGCCGCCGCTCCCGCCCACCCCGTGACCAGGCGCGTCCACCGCGCCCAGGCGCACGCTCCACACCGCGCGGATGCGTCGCCGCCGTCGTCGTCCCCGTGGGCACAACACGGTCATTGATGACATCATTGCGACGTCGTCAGTGGGCCCGGCCTGTCAGTGCCTCATTTTTTCCGCCTGGAAAAAAAACAGCAAATAAAAAAAACTGACAGGTGGACCCAGTTTGTTTAAAAAAAATTCAGAAAATAAATAATACTGCAAAATTAATAATTTTGAATCTATCCGTCGAAAAAATATGAAAAATATATCAAATGACCACAAAAAAAACTACTTATAACATAATGCAAACATATTTACAAAATTTAATTCGGCGAATATTTGCAAATAATCAAAATTCAATTCCTCCAATTACGAATTAAATTCTAAAAACTGTACATTTCCAAAATTGAATTGCACCGCAACAACACGACATACAAATTTGAATATATTTAATAAATTTAGATGCCCTCCACATCTAACAATTTTTAAAATCTAAACGTTTTTTAGACGTCAATTTTTCCAATTACAACAATTTCAAAATTTGAACAATCTCTAAAAATCCGACCATTTTTAAAATGAAAACTTTTTTTGAATTTCAATGATTTCCAACCTTAAACAATTTCAGAATATCGCCATTTGCAATTTCGAAATTAAAAACACAAACCATTGCGCACAACTCAAAAATAGATGAAATTCCCAAATTCAAAACAAAAAACAAACTTCCAAACAATATTACCCACTGTAAATTCAAAAAAGAGGAAAAAAACTAACACAATAATTTCCATCCGATAAATGTTTAACCGCATCAGATAAATTAACGTGAATTTCATCCTTTTCTAAAACATTTTTTTAAAACCGTTAGATTTCTTACAGGTGGAACCATTTACTACAACAATTTCCAGAAAATAAAAACCGTTCAAACTAACTTGCTTTTTAAATTTCAACAATTTTAAAATACAGCGGGTGCGGCGTGTCGCCGCACCAAATTCCACTAGTAAAACATGAGGCTATGTCGTTTTCATGTGTTCCTGGTGAATGGAGTATACTAACATCACCATGGCCGTGTGCAACAATCGATGGAGAGGCCAAGGGTCATCCTACTTTTCAAAAATATATATCACTAGAAACACTTATAATTAATTCTTATAGATTCCAAAGTAACTCTGATTCTAAAATCTTTCCCTTGGCTATGAACCTCCTTTTATTTTGGATTGAGTTAACTTAGTTCTTTTGAATGAATCTGAAGAAGAAGAATAAAATCCATTAAAATATTTTTTAATTCTCAAATTAAGTAATAAAAATTAAAGAATACAATCCTTGTCGAATTAGCAAAGATTTTGTTTTGAAATCCTTTCATTTAATTAGCTAGCCTAGCATTTTTCTATGCTCTGATTTCTGAGGCCAGGATTAGCTTGGATATACCATTTAAACCGAATTTCCTTTTTCCAAAATAGAATTTATCAAACAATTCATGACTCCGAGGTTCAACCCAATCCATCTTTTCTTTCTTTTTCATTCGGATACTAATAAAAGGATTGAAAAGGGTCGAATTGTCATGTCACAAAGAATTATATTCCTCGCATAGCAATAACTAGAATAAAAAAAATGACAAAGCATCTGGAAATAAACGATTAATTCCTTAAAGAGTGATGTGGTTGTGTTTACTGTCAACGGTCGTCAGCTTTTGTTTATCAACTATGATAAGATCATTGTGATGCATGGAATAATAATATTTGGGCTGTTACAAAGTTCAAGGCTTCTGAATAGATCTTCCAGAATTTCTTTAAAGAACATAAGATTACTTTCCTCGGGTGATCTCAACCTCTGAGTATCAAGTATGTGATACTTCAAATTACATTGTCATCCAAGTGCTAGGATACATGAAAACAAAAGGCTCACTTAAATGGGAACTATGTTCTGATATCTTAATTACAACAGTGGAAATGGGAATACATAAATACAATTGAAAATAATTAAGAATGAGGAATAAGCAACAATAATTGAACAGAGAAAACCTGCTCATCTGAAAATGTCGGAACCAGACTTGAAATTACACAGTATAAGATGGCTTCATGCCCTGATCTTCTCTTTTAAGTGACAGAAAGAAACTAAAACGACTGAATGCTATCTACAGGCCGAGGCATGGGCTTATCTTGCAAAAAATGCTCAAAAAGCTTCAAGGCCTGTCGTGGACGATGCAGGGGAACCTCATGTCCCGCACCTCGGACTGTCACTAAGGTCAAACCTTTATACACTTGGCACCAACCACCAACCTAAGCAAGATCGACAGTATTAAAGAATGATGAGTACAAGTGTAACAAAATGAAAACGGATTGAAACTGTCAGTAATGTTGCAGACTAACCTCCTCGTCCTGGTACCAGGGATACCAGTTAGTGACGGTCGGAAGATAGAGTGCATCAATGGAGTATCTTGTAGCAGTGAGGGGTACTACGGAATCGGCATCACCACTGTCAAGTTTCACAATTTAAACCTCATAAGGACGGACGGGCTACTTAATACAGTTGCTGAACCATATAGTCAATGATGATCATAGATCAGCATTGGCACCAACTGTTAAAGAGTTGCTATTCAGCGCAAACCATGTTCTCAATACAAATTTCATGTACCTGAAAACCCATATTCTTAGGCCAGCTGCAATAAGTTCACGGTAAATAGGAAGCATGGACCTCGGCGAATCTTTCCAGTATTCAAACAAGGGATCGCTGTGAATTAGGAGTAAGTTTAGCGCAAGCTACCATTTAACAGGCAGGATTTACTGACAGTCCTAGTAAACTAGTTGTGAGTAAAACAAGATGACACCAGTTGAACAAACCTGCAGCCGGTCCAGGCATATGGTATTCCGGTGACATTGGCATGAAAAGCTTTCTGCACTTCCGGTAGATTATAATACTTCGTGGAGTACACTTCGGTACAGGGATCATATCCTCTTGGTATCCAGGGCTACATTTGAAAGAAAAAAATGCTGTTAGGAGGCAAATTATGAAATATTATATTTCATAAGAATCCCAGACGTGCCTGAACAATACTTTCAACAAAGTCTAATTCTAGTGGTGAATGAGCTCACCCTATGGCCCTTTATTAGCCTCCGCTTATGAAGCGAGGACTTCTTACAGGTAGGTGTGTAGATGCTGTATGCATCGATCAAGCCTTCCTCGTCATAAGCTACATCAAAAATCTTGTTGCATGCCTCGGAAGCGTGCGCAGATGACTCAAAATCACAGGCCAACTGCAGCTTCTGATAGGTGTCATCTGAGATCAGCCCGTGCGTCCACCAATACTCGAATGTTCCAACAAAATCATGGTAATCATCGATAACCGCATTCCCAACCTAGAGCAAGCGACTGATTATATATAATCATTCTGTACCAAGAAAATAGTCGGAGACATTATGGGAGCACCAGATTAAATAAGAGCTCAAGAAGTTCTGACCATGAAGCCTTTGAAGTTCAGGATGGGCTTCTGGATCCCTTTGTTGTTTCTGTACACTAGCTGAGACAACTGAGGGACATAGTGCCCTGAAAAGAAGCCATTGCAGCAAAGAGTAAATCATGCTGCAACACAAAACCATGTACTAGATGTGATTGACAGTAGTGCAAAATGCAGAGCCCTCTATTCTAGAATTAACCGGTCGATTTTGGTGGCAGCTCACCTCCGTAGCTCTCTCCGGTGATGTAGAAGTCGCGGTGCTTGTACTGCGGAAACCTCTCCAGCCAATTCACCAAGAAAGCGTAGGAATCATGAGCTGCACAGCAAACGACATTGGTATGTTCATTCAGCAGAAGACATCCGTGACGATGAGAGCAAGAACAACACTACTAGTACTCTTGATGAGTAGGTGGACTGGTCCAAAATTTCACCTGTCTTGTTGTCGCCGGCGGAGTACAGATCGGAGGTGGTGTTGGAGTAGGAGTAGCCTACGCCGGCGGGGGCGTCCAAGAACAGCATGTTCGCCTCTGAAACCCAACCATTCCGTGCCAATTGTCAAGGAAGCTACTACACATTATTACTCGCCGATTGAATGGAGAAGAGGAGGGAGGAATCTACTTTTGTTCCAGGAGTAGGGGTTGACAGAGAGCGAGGCGCCGTCGGGGTTGATCCGGAAGGCGCCGAGCTCCTCGGAGGCGCCGTAGCCGACGGAGGAGCAGCCGGGCCCGCCGTTGAGCCAGAGCACGAGCGGCGCGGAGGCGGGGTCCGCGACGGCGGCCTCGATGAGCCAGTAGAATAGGGCGCGGCCCGCGGCGGCGTCGACGGTGACGTAGCCCGAGTACATGGAGAAGTTGACCTTCGGCTGGCCCGGCAGGAGCGTGATGCGGTCGGCCACCGCCGCGGAGGCGGACGCGCGGGAGAAGGGGAACGCCAGGATGGCGGCCAGGACTAGGAGCACGGCCGCCGCCATTTGGCGCGCTCGGTCGCGGTGGCTCAGTGGAGGACCAGAGGACCCTGTGCTGCGAGCGAGCTAGTGAGCCAATGGCGACCTGTGAGACTTCAGAGTTCAGACTTGAGGCGGGGGTTGGTTTATGGAAGCGTGGAAGGCGTGGAGTGGTGGTTCGGTTTAATTTTGACATTTCTTGCCAGATCGTGTGGCGCGTACCGCTCCAGCGTCACCGTCAGCTCATCATTGTCCATGGGTCATCTCAATTTTTTTTTTGAAAGCCCACGTATATTCAACAACATACCACGTACACAGTACACAGTACAGAAAAGAAATACAGAAGTTCATACGTAGGGGAGTCAGAACCTAAGCAAGCTTCAGCGTCTCCACCGGCATCGAGGACGAAGGCCGCCGACCTCCTTCTCACCACGCCCCGAGAGCACCTCTCCTGTTGAAGACCGCCGCAAGAACCGTCCGCCGCGCAGCGCCGGAACCTAACCCGATGAACGAGCACGGCGAGTGCTCTTTCCCTCCAGCTACACCACCTTGCCGCAGCCGTCTTCACCGTCGATGCAGAGGGGAGCCACCGAGCTCGCCCAGCTCTGGATTCCAGCCGCCAGATCCGCCGCCACCACGGATCTGACTGGAGGCCGAAGGGCTCGAGCACCACGCCGGGCCTCGAGCCCCCGCAAGCCGAGCGCGACGACGACAGGCCCCGAAGAGCACCACCGCCGGAGAAGGTCGCCTCGACACCAAACCAGCCGCCGCCAGCACCAACTCCTCCAAGGCGCCGCCGACGGGGACTCCACCCTAACCTACCGTATGTACAGGCCGGAGACGGGGATCCCCCACCCTCCCGCCGCCGAAGCGGCCGGCGGAGGAGAGGAATCCCACGCCTCAGCGGCACGGACGCGGTGGCTCGGCAGAGATCGCCCAAAAATCGCCTTCTTCGCCTCTGCTACAGTGACGGGGAGGGAAGGGATAAGGCAGCCTATGCTTGAGAAATTTTGGGTCATCTCAATTTTTATTTTCTTATTAATGGAGAATCAAATGATCTGATTCGTGTGTAAAATCTCTCGATTGATTTGATTCGTGTGTAAAATTTCGACACCGAGGTTCTAAAGTAGGCCTTCATTTAATCACTTATGACTCCTTTGATGTTTGTACTGAGGCTAGATATTAGACATTCGGGAGTTTCCGATCTTGAATATCCGAAATCAACTTGTTTAGTTGTGCTGGATATTCAGCCTCGATATCGAGCCAGCGCTCGGGACGGCAAAAGAAAGGTGAGCTCATGTCAAGGAGTCGTAAGAGCATCTCTGGGGTTGCTGCTCGGCTTTACGGTTTCTGTTCTACCGTGGACGATCCCAGCCTGTAAACCGAAAAACACAAAGTTGTCAAATTCATCACAAATATGTTAAATTCATCACAATTCCGACATAAATTTAGCAATTAACATAGTTCGACAAATTGCAGTTGTCTTGAAATATGTGATGTTAGTTAGTTCATTTGTCTCTCCTCAATCTCGGCCTTGCGCATCCCTCCTCCCAGAGCATTTGCCACTTTTCTTTCTTCTCTTGAGCTTTCTTGTCGGCCAATTGCTGCTTTGCCTCTAATGTCTTGGCCACCATCGTCTCATTTGATTGCACCATTTGATCAAGCTTCTCCCTCAAGCTTGATGCCTCGGCTAGCTTCTTGACCTTCTCCTTGGCCTTCTTGTTGCCATCGGCCTTGTTCTTGTTCCTCCCTCCACTTGCGGCATCATCATCATCATCTTCTTCGCCGCCACCACCATCAACGCTATAGTGTAGTTCATCGCCCTCGGTCATTTGATCGCTGACTCCTCGACCTTCTCCACCTCATCGTCTTCACCGCCACCGCCATAAACGCCACCGTCGGCCTCGTTGTAACCGAAATTGCCGAGAGGAGGTTGTTCAATGTCAACCGCCCCGTCATTCAACATGTCAACGAATGAATGCGTAGGTACATCATAGAATGGGGAGCTACAAATTTGGGCCACAATTTCACAAAACAACTCAAAATTGAAGCAAAGCGGAAAAGAGTTAACATGTTCTGACCTCGAGGCGCCGACGACGTTGGCGGGCAGAGCATGCATTCCGTCAAACATGTGAGAGGAGGCGGTGGGGTTGGGGGCCGAAGAAGTCATCATGGCAGTCGCAGTCGCATTGGCCTGCTTTTGCTTCCGCACACCCGCCCTCTTCGTTGGTGGCTTTGACCCGGTCGCGACGGGAACTGAGGGGGAAAGAACAGCAGTGGCAGAGGCAGCGGCTTGGGCCGCGCCGATGCTACCAAGCCTCTAGCGCTTCACGGAGGTGGAGGCCTCCGTCGGCACGGGAGCGGCTGCGGAGCTAGCAGCGAGGTCAGCCCAGCCTGCAGGATCTGCCGATGACGCCGTCGCGACGGGGATGGTGACCAGCGACGGATCGGAGGAGTTCATGGCGACGCTTGTGGGCCACGGCGAGGTCGACCGGAGCGGGGAAGAGAAATCGGCGGCGACAGCGGAAGGGGAGTGGTTGTTGGCGCGGCTGAAAGTTCACTCCCGCCAACGAAATGGAAGGATACGGGGCACCCTCGGTTCGGCGGCCGAAACCTAACTTTCTCGGTTCCACGGGGCGAATTCTCAGGCGCCCTTAAGAAAGTTTACGGTTCTGCGAGGTTTACAATTTCTATTATGTCCGTTTTCTGGGTTGCGAAACTGTATGCAACAGTTATTTTACAGTTCTACGCGTTTAGGGTCACTGATAGATATTCGGGATTTTTGATGATTTGCCCCCACTTTACATCTGAAATTTGATTATTTACCACATGAAATGTTTCAAATCGTCAAATCCCCCGAGATATTGGCACCGCGAAGAGGTACGCGAGACGCAGACCCTCTGTTTCCTCGTTTCTCTTCTCCCCGCTCGACCTAAGCGGCGCAGGAGGTACACGCGCCTCCTTCCCCGCGACCGGCGGCGCGGCTAGGCGCGAATCCGTCCGGCCTCCCGCTCATGTTCTTCCTTCTCGGCGCCGTCTCCTTCTCCCGCCGTCTCTCCCTCCCGTCTCATCTTCCTCTTCTTCACTGCTGCAGGTACGGATCGATTCGAGGAGCTCCGGCGGCCGGCGCACTTGAATCCCGAGCTATAGCTTCCTTGGTCTGGTACGAATCGATTGGTCCTCCTCCCCTACTTCGCCAGACCCTTCCCTGGTTTGTGAGGCAGTTTGTAGTGTTTTGGGAACGCTTGCACCTGATGGGATCGTTTGCTTGGAAATAGTTGTCTGTGGCCAGCTGAGGAGAGTTGTCTTGTTTAGGTGTTACGATTTATGACTGTAATTTCTACTGTTGGGACTGATGTAGAATTCGAGGTGTTGATCTGGTTGTTCATGTAGTAGCATGTTGTAGTTAGCCTTTTGGATGAATTGCTCA
Organism: Poa pratensis; assembly: GCA_947311845.1. NCBI lineage: Eukaryota > Viridiplantae > Streptophyta > Magnoliopsida > Poales > Poaceae > Poa > Poa pratensis. The sequence continues at coordinate 29,811,619 of CAMZMU010000088.1, forward strand.
TGCATTGCTAAAATTTCCAAGTGCTAGTTTCTGTAAATTAATGTCAATGTGATGTGCTGAACTTTTGAACTGCTGTTTTGGTTAATATGCTTGTAAAAAATCCAGCTTTGATGATGCTGAAATTTCTGAAATCACAAATTTGTTTACATTCTAGTTGCAAAATGTCGGAAGAGTTAGACTTGGTTAATTATGTATCCGAAGAAAACAAAAGAAGGAAGAGGAGAAGGATTGTATTGATGAAACAATACTTTGAATCCACTCTTCTTGCGATGGCATATCTTAGTACACAAAGGGTACCGAGGGACTTAGGGACCTTTACCGATGATGAACATAAACTCTCTCTTCGAAAGTATTTGTTAAAAGATATGTATGATGGGACTGAAATTGCTTTGCTATGATCAGCTTCGTCTAACAAAAAGAAACTTTCATGACTTGTGTGCTATGTTGCGTGAGAAATGTGGCTTACGGGACATCGTGTATGTTGTTGTGGAGGAAAAGGTTGCCATGTTCTTGCTTGTTGTTGGTCATGGTTTAAAAATGAGGTTGTTGCGAGGGCAGTACAGATTAGTCATGAATGGAGACAGCTAAGATGGCGTATTCTTAGTTTTTTCTGTAAGTTGCTACAGGTTCTACCAGATCTAAATCCGCAGACAAATTAGTGATTGCTGCTCGGTTGTAGGGATGTGCATTCAAGATTCATTTTCTGAGTAATGACCAGTGGGCATGACCCTTTTTTTACATCCATTTAGTGAAGCTCCAGGGTGTTAGGCTTGCTTGTTGACTTACATATGAAATGGAAACTTGGATATACATAGCTGCTAGCTTAGGATTGTTTAAACTCGTTATACTGAATATGTTTGGGTATAACTTTGCTTGTAAACCTCCTTTACTACTGGATTTTTTTTTTTAAACGAGGCAAAAGCTTTGCCTTTTATATTGATAAAGTAGAAGCAAACAAGTAGGACTAGGCCTAAAAAAGAAAAAAACGTACAACTCGATCCACACCGGCCCCGAGGCCGCGCCCCCACACGGGTCGACGGCCAAGTTGCCCAAGCAACCACGGCCGACACCAAAACCCCTCAACGCAATGGCGGAGGGGAGAATCCGGAGCCGCCGCTCTGACATCCACGCCGGCCCCAAAGCCGCGCTCTACACGGGTCGACGACCAAGACGCCCAAGCAACACAAGCCGACACCACACGACCTCGACGCAACACGGCGGAGGTGACCTCGACGCTTCACAGCGGAGGCAAAACATCCGGAGCTGCCGCTCCGACATCCACGCCAGCCCCAAGGCTGCGCTCCATACGAACCGACGACCAAGACGCCCCAACGACCAGAGTCGACGCTCCGCCACCTCAACGCAGCATGGCGGAGGCGAAATCCGGAGCCCGTAACTACTGGATATTTGTAGTGGTGGATGTCTCCGCACCTGACATTTATTCCTGAGCCCGTAACTACTGTGAACCATAAGACTTTAGATGCATCCACACCAGGCTATCTTATTATGAGTGATTACAGTGAAGAAAAAATTTCTTTATGTAGTTACTTAGCATATTTTCAAGTTGAGTAAAGTCTGGCAGTATAATAACCTTGCGATGTGTGCCTTTTCGTTTCATTTTTGCAGCTTCTCTGGTGGAGTGTACTCTAGATCGTTAACAGAAGGGTTCAAGAAGTATGCTTATATTAGTAACTGAATGACCGAGCTTGAAATCTGATTCACCCATTACCCAGGAAAAACTGTTGAAGCCATCCAAGCGTGTTTGGTTACTGATTCCATTGGATTGCAGCACAGTTTTACTTCAACAACAAAATCAAAGGGAAATGTTGGTCGTGCACTACTGGCCTTGGCAATGTGATAACCTGCACCGTTGGGTGATACAAGTGACCTGCTAGTATGAGAAGGAATTAAAGGACTGTTTCAATGAGCATCCTACTAGACCTTAAGCATCTCAAGCACATTAGTTTGCCGACGAGGACTGTCATTTGCAAATGCCTTCTCATAGTGATTGGCCTTATCGTACTGAGAGCAATTATCTCCCCTTTTCTTGCCATAAGCTCGTCTGACAAGAGTTTTTATGAGTCAACAACCCTTGACTTGTTCACTGGAGTTAGGATAAATAAGTTTGTTGAGGTCCCACAGATTATATGGGGATTGAACAATCAGAAGATTGCATTTGCCAGAGCATGCTTGACGGCGAAATTCCTTAACCGGTCCCTGCTCATGCCAAATCTGAGTGCTTCACTTTTCTACAAAGAGGTTGATTTGCTGAAGCCTATTACTTTTGACAAGGTGTTTGATTTTAACAAGTTCAATGCCCGTTGCCATGGGTTTGTAAGGCTAGTCGGTATTCAGAAGTTTCAAATCATACTGAGCCTTTCAAACTCCAAAAGGGAAGTGGCAGGAGGTGGACAGTGGATAGAGACTTGGATCAACTGCAACAGTCCAGATTGGGCGAGGCCGATGACTCTGAAGTAATTCATGTCACTGGGAAACATCCGTTTCTGTGGCCTGACCATTGGCCAGTGAAAGACTATGCCAGGATCTTCGATTGCCTTACCTTAGCTCCTGAGATAGAAATTGAAGTAGTCAAGGTCATATCCAAGATTAAAGATGCAGGGAGAAAAGCAAGACACGAGGCTGCCGTTTCTCATAATAAGAAGAGGGTAGATGGTTCAGCAAATCTGCCTGTGCAGTACATTGCTGTTCATATGAGAATAGAGAAAGATTGGATGATCCATTGCAAGAAATGGGAGCAGCGGTCCAATTCAAAGGAAATCTGCAGCAAAGGAGAGATCATTCATAAGGTCTCACAGATCACTGACCTACGCCGTCCAGTTGTAGTTTATCTTGCAGTAGCCGACAGCCTTCTAGAAGATGATTCAGTAACCAGTGGTTGGAGGGTTGGAATGATTGCTTATGAGAAGAAGAAGCTTGGAGTTACTGACATATATGATAGGCAGCCTTATCTCATAAAGTCCGCTATCGACTTTGAGGTATGTGCCAGAGCGGATGTGTTTGTTGGCAATAGCTTCTCAACATTTTCCAATCTTGTAGTGCTGTCTAGAACAGAAAGGCTATATAATCTCGGGAAGGCAAGCTCTTGTGGCGAGGATCTTGGGCTGTCTTCCTACGCGTACAATATCGTCGGAGATGATGGTGGGCCACAGAGATGGATGACAGATATGTTGGACGCAAGCCTTCAACGCTTAAGTTACGGAACAAATAACGTCTCCTGCCACTGACCTTTTTAACACACGTAACATCTGACGGAAACACAACAGCAAGATAGCTTTTGGCCGAATCTTGTCTAGAAACAAGTAGGTGCAGCGGCTCGACGGCACTTTCCATGCTAGAATCTGGACATTCACACTGGCATGTTGCTGCACTTATGCAATGAGTTTGGCCAAGTGTTGCCCGTGAACTCTCTCAGTGTGTACAAAAGCTGTTTCCCGAACAGCATCCTGCTGAACAGATTTTTAGTTTCAGAGCTAAACGTTGTGTGATCCTACCTTGTGTGCATTCTATGGTTTATTGAGAGCAGCTTGCTTCGCATTGTCGAGAATTTGATGCTGTTCACGTGGCACATATGTATGAAGTGTGTTCATTCGTTTAAGCTTGTTCCGGCATATAAAAAGTTTAAAACTCTTGATTCTGTAGCGATCTGTAAATTTCCTTGATAAAGATTCTTCTTTGGATGTTTTTCTTCTAAAAAAAACGACGGGTCCATGGAATCAAATACCCCCTCCATGGAATCAAATGCTCCCTCCGTTAGATACATCCAAATTTGGAGTTGGTTGAGACATCTTTTTATGAATGGATGGAATCTAAATTTGGAGTTGGTTGAGACATTCTTTTATGAACGAAGAGAGTACATTATATATCGACAGCTATTGCGACAGAAGGAGTTTTTTATTTTATTAAAAAAGCAGAGAGAATTGACCGGTTCATATGCGGGGAACCGGCCTAAAATCATTACAAAGCGATGCACCAATGTCGTCATGGAACACGACCACATTGTGCACCCGGCTAACCTGGCCACCCACACGGAGCACAGACACGCCGCCGAGAAGAGAGACCATCGTCGAGGTTGCAATACGGCGTCATCGTCATCACATCTCCACAAGTCAGCGACTCCGACTTCACCTTCCGTGACCATCAACAAAGCCCTCGTCGCAAGCACCGTCGGAAATCCACGTCGGCCCATGCCAAACAGTCAGCCCACAGTGTCGAGGAAAAGGCAGCTCCGACTTGAACGGAGAGCATCACTGGAGAAAGTTGCACATCTTACACCGACTAGATCCGCACAACAGGGAGATCCATGCATCAGTACAGCCGATTAGGTGGCATCGTTGCCATCGCGCCACCCCGTGACGCACAGCTCCAACTTCACAGGTTCACAATAGTACGCAGCAGGAACCCAAAAGACAGGCAGGACATACGGTGACGAAGACGTGCCGCGACCCGAATCCACTCACCACAGAAGGTGTTTTTGATGTGGGGAAAGTTCAAAACTCCTGGGATTCACAACTTGACAAGGAACAAAAGTGGACGGTGGTTTCTGCGTACATAGCTGGTTCATCCAATCCAAGGTCAATCAAGACAACCAGCAGCAGCATGATTCATGACATGTTTAGAAAGGTGTAATCTGCCTGACGTCTGAAGTTTATTTGCTGAGCCCAGATGAGTGAAAACATGGCCTCTTTGGCTAAACAAATATATCTCTGTAGCTTCCAAGTGTCTTTGAACCTGTAGAAGCTAGCTGCAGAAAACTCTGCTTTTGTTCAGATAATGTCGTGGTATTGTGCACGGCATTGCCATCGGGAGATAACTTTGTGTGTGGAGCCTCAAGTTGCAGACGACAACGCTCGCTCGGGACCGGATACGAGCATGGGGAGACCGAGACGTACCCAAGTTCGGGACCCTCGTGTGGAGGTAACACCCCTACTCCTGCCTAGCGATGTATATGGATGATCACAGGTGCTCTCCTTCTCGGGTAGAGCTAGGAGATGATGAAGTGAATGAATTATCTAGGAAGCGAACCCCTTCCATGGGGACTCCGGGTTCCCTTATATAGGTGCTGGGAAACTGGTTACAGAGTAGCTACTGGGTAGCGGGTAGGGCCTGCCTAATCAGTCATCCACAGTGTGGGGCTGCCTGACGTCTGCAACATGACTGGGCACTGTGGACTGCGTCAGCCACGCCGGTCAGTGGATTAACCGGCTACCTCAGGTTTTGTCTGTACGGATGATTGGACAGTGCACGCTGTACACCGTACACGGTACACTGCGCCTGGTGTCATCGGTTGACATTGAGAGCTCGGTAGGACACCGAGCCCATACCGCCTTGTATTCTTCTATTCATCTTTTTTTTTTTGAGAATTCCTGATCTTTTACAGTACAGCTGTAGTATCTGAACTCACGCACAACTCACTCCACACACACACTCAACACCACACGCACGCCACCTGTGCGCAAGCTAGACCTAACCAACTATACTAACTTCTGAGCCTCCGTGAGCCTAGACCTACTGGGGAAACCCCTGCGGTGGTGGGCACACCACAATACCTCTGACTGAACCACGGCGGAATTGGCCCAGAAGCTGGAAACTGGGCAGACTGATTAAGGGCTCAGTCCCCTGAAGGCCCTCCACAAATTTGCTACAACGTGAACAGTGCCGCGCAGGTGAGACATCCAGGAATTCGCTCCCGCAGGAGTCGAACCCTGGACGGGCTGGAGAGCCACCGCTCTCACAACCACCACGCCACAGCGTGGTCCATTCTTCTATTCATCTTGACTAGAGATTCTTGGGTGCCGACTAGCGGGAGGAGCCGGTAGCTGACACCGAGTAGCCGGATGTAGAGCAGCAGCAACCGCCTTCGAGTTGCCGGCTGGGAGGCAGCCGGTGATGCTTTTTCGAGTTCTGACTACCACCCGGGGGTGATTCCTCCGACAGATAATCTGAGAGTAAATCGGCCAGCTATCCGAACCTGCACAATGCAATGAGGCCAGCCGCTAGTTTCCTTCTGGTTCGATGAAAAATGAGCATATGCTCAGAGAACTTGCTCCATATGGAATGGTTAATTTTTTTTTCTTGGACAAAGATGCATCAGTAAACTGTATGGACAAAAGGACATCAGCAAACTATATACTTAAATTAAGCCCAAAGTTGTGCAACAGTTATGCCACCAACCTTGGTTATGTAATCACTCCTTTAACCTGCTATGCAGATGAACTCATCTTGATCTCATTAAGCCATCATACTAGGATCTTTGAAGTGAGATCCTAGCACTACTAGGAAAAGGGTTATAGGGAGGTTGGCATTCTGTGGCGCACCATTAATTGGTGCGCCACAGAATTATTTCTGTGGCGCATGGATGCTCGTGCGCCACAGAAATTTCCGACTTTCTGTGGCGCATCTTTTGCCCATGCGCCACAGAAAGTGAAAATTCTGTGGCGCATGTCCACAGATGCGCCACAGAAAGCCAGACTTCTGTGGCGCATGAGACACCATGCGCCACAGAATTCTGTGGGTCCCACGTGCAATCATTGGGCCAAGGTCCATCTGGGGACATTCTGTGGCGCACCGTGGCTGGTGCGCCACAGAAACTCAACTTTCTGTGGCGCATGGTGTTGGATGCGCCACAGAAAGTTGGGTTTCTGTGGCGCACCAGCCACGGTGCGCCACAGAATGTTCACTTTCTGTGGCGCATCAAACACCATGCGCCACAGAAAGTTGGCCCAGATCTACAAAAAGGTGGCACCACCCTTTCCCCATGCATGTGACCTTCTTCATCCTCCCATCTAGCTCGAGCTCCTCCTCTCTCCCATGCCATTTTGACCATCCTATTCTCCATTATTTGTTATTAAACCTACTTTATTTGATATATAATTGGTGAGGGCTTGGGGAGAGCCTCCATATATATTCTCCTCCTCTCTTTTTGTCCACTATTTTCTCTCCATCACCACACACTCTCTCTCATCGATCACGGTCACGTCTCGGCAACGGATCTAGATCTACTAGGTGGGTATTGTTGGATGGATGTTTGTTAAAGGCATGAGAAACTTGTCGGCGGGCGATTGTGTGTGTGGTTTGCATGAAGCAAACTATTGTTGAACGGATCTATGCATGAAACTTGTGTGTGTGGTTTGCATGAATCTTTCATGTTGTTGCTTGCGCCGGCGTGGTGCATGGATGTTTGCCGAAATGTTGATTCATTTCCATTTCGGTAAATTTTTGCACCACATATGTCCTACTTTTAGGGGAAGTCATGCCGAATTTTTTCGTCGAACATTTCCGACTTTCCGACTTCCCGCATGAGAAGCTTGTATGTGTGTGTGCATGTTGCGGTTAATTAATTCTAATTAATAACACATACTCTATATGTATACCGCGTAGGCGACCATGGTCATCAAGATGAGCTCCAATCGAATCAACAACTACAAGGAAGAAGCGAAGGCGGAAATGATCGGTGCAACGGGCGCCAGATACGATGTCCGTGTAGAAGTTGCAAATTTGTGAGATGGATCGACCCTGATTCCGGACAATTGGAGGAACACCTGCTCAGGCGCGGTTTCATGGAAGGCTTCAACCAAGCGCCGACAGCAAATGTTGCGCCTGAAGACGAGGGCGGGCAAGATGATCGTGACGAAGGAGATGCCGACGGACATGGTCATGATGGTGGTGGAGAAGACGCGAACACGCCGCAGAGCTCGCTAATGTCGGCCTTGATGGAGTCTCATGTTCAAGAACTGCTCCTCAAGAACGCGAGCACCGTTAGAGAGAAAGCCAAGCTGGCGCAAATGGAGATAGACGGGAAGACTCCGTTGTATCCTGGGTGCCGGCCACAGGATACGCGCTTGCAAGTAACGCTTGATGCTCTGGAGATGAAGTCGGGAAACAAATGGACCGACGCGAGCTTCAACAAGAACATGCAATTCTTCCACGAGCGTCTTCCCGAGGGGAACACATTGCCAACTAGTATCGAGGAGGCCAAGAAAGTCGTTTGCCCTCTTGACCTACCGCACGTTAAATACCACGCCTGCATCAATGATTGCGCAATTTATCGGGGCGAGTACGAGGACAGAACCACATGTCCGGTGTGCGGCCAAGGACGGTACAAGAGCCGTGGGAAGAAAGTTCCTCGAAAAGTGGTATGGTACTTTCCTATCACTCCCCGTCTGCAGCGGTACTTCGTGGACCCTAAGGAAGCAAAGCTCATGCAATGGCACGCGGAAAGGGAGAAGCCCGAAGAAGATCCGGAGAAGGGCAGGATCCTTACACACCCTTCAGACGCTAGCCAGTGGCAAGAGTTGGACGCCGTCGGAAATTTCGGAGGCGACGCAAGGAACGTCAGGCTCGGTATGAGCACCGATGGACTCAATCCGTTCGGCAACCAGAGTAGCACGCATAGCACCTGGCCCGTGTTTGTATGGCCTTACAACCTTCCCCCGTGGTTGTGCACGAAGCAAAGGTACATACACATGAGTATTCTCATTCAGGGGCCGAAACAAGCAGGTGTCCACATACATCTGTATCTCGCGCTGTTGAAAGAGGAGTTAGCCACGTTGTGGGAGACGCCAGCCCGTACGTGGGATGCCTACACTGGAGATTATTTCGACATGAGAGCCGCGTTGCTCACGACGGTGCAGGACTATCCTGGTTGCTCATATGTATCGGCCCAGGTAGGCCACGGATTCTGCGCATGTGTCAGGTGCATGGATAAGACCCCGCATCTCCAGCTACCAAGGAATCCCGGGTCTTCGAAAACCGTGTACCCAGGGGCTCGAAGGTGGCTTCGCATGGATCACCCGTGGAGAAAACGCGGTGACTGTTCAATGGTAAGGACGAGATCGAAGGAGCCCCGAGCCCGAGGAGCGGCACAGAAATCGACGAGCTGTTGAAAAATTGGGAGGAGTGCCCCGCGCCGGGAAAGAAACGACCGAAGGTAGATCCGCTGCTGGGTGTATGGAAAGCGAGGTCTGTTTTCCACGACTTGGAGTACTGGAAGGTCCTCAAGACGCCACATAGCCTCGATATGATGCACATTACGAAGAATGTCACCGAGGCTCTGCTTGGCACTCTTTCCAACATGCCGGAAAAGACCAAGGATGGGACGAAAGCAAGATACGATCTGAAATGGCTTGGTGTCAGGAAAGATCTTCAGGCTCCCGATAGCGATGACGATGATGATGATGATGATCAGACGGAAGGGACTCAAGGTCGCCGCAAAAGGGTAAAGAAGAACACTGTGGTGCTTCCCGCTACGTGCTTCACTATGAGTCCGGAGGAGCTCGAGCAATTCTACATGTGTCTCCTAGGAGTCAAATTTCCTCATGGTTACGCGGGGCAGATAAGCAGATATCTGGACGGAACGAAGAAGAGGTTTAGCGGGATGAAGTCTCACGACTGTCACGTGCTGTTGACGCAGATACTTCCCGTTGCGATTCGAGGGATAATGGACGAGCACGTCCGTGATACGCTGCTTGCCCTTTGCAACTTTTTCGACGTCATCAACAGGAAGTCGATCGGCGTGAAGCAGCTCGACAGGCTAGAGGAAGAGATCGTGCTGATACTATGCGAGCTCGAGATTTACTTCCCGCCAGCATTCTTTGATATCTGCGTGCATCTCCTTCTCCATGTCGTTGATGACATCAGGCAGCTCGGGCCAACGTTCATGCACTACATGATGCCGTTCGAAAGGATGAACGGTGTCATGAAAGGATACGTCGCAACAGGTCCCATCCAGACGCAAGCATGGCCAAGGGCTTTCTAACCTACGAGTGCATCTCCTTCTGCCAGAATTATCTAAGCACCGAGAACCAGGATGTTGGTCTCCCACGAGGAAACACTTCGGCAGGCTCAATGGATATGGTCACCGAGAGGGCACCAGCTCAACCTTTGTCAGCATGCAGGGTCGAAAGGACGACTTCGACAGGGCTCACCGGGTCGCGCTACAACACTTACAATTGATCGAAACTTGGGTGGAACAGCACAAATGCTTACTCGAGCAACATTACATCAAACTGGGCCGGCCGAGGAAGAAGGGAGACGTAACCAGAGCGCACAACTCTAGCTTCACGCGTTGGTTCAAGCAAAAGCAACTGGAGCTAGCAAAGAACAAAGCACCATCTACGGAAGATGAAAGACTCATATTCTCCTTATCACGGGGTCCCTCGCACAACGTAAAGACCTATCAGGCGTACGACATCAACGGCTACAGATTCTACACCGAGGAAAAGGACAAGAAGTCGGAATATCAAAACTCAGGAGTAACTATGCTATCCTACGGCGATGAGGAGGCTACTGTCAAGGAAAGATACTTCGGAAGGATTGAGGACATATGGGAGCTCAACTACTGTGGAGAGTTGGTGCCAATGTTCCGTGTAAGATGGGCCAAGGACGTCGTCAAAGAAGGCCGGTATTTCACCACCATGGTAATACCCGATGCCAAATCGAAGAACGCCTCCGCGAAAAATGAGCCATGGGTACTCGCTAGCCAAGTTGAGCAATGCTTCTTCATTACCGACCCGTCAAAGCCTAGCCGTGTTGTCGTGAGGAGGGGCAAGAGGAGCATCATCGGAATGGAAGGAGGCGCCACCGAGCAAGACTTGGACAACGAGCCAAAGATCGAGGAGGAATTCGACAAGTTCTTCGACATGCCTACTACTAGTACACAAAGAAGGAAGACCTCCCTACCTACCAAAGGTTGTCCGTTCACGCGAAGAAATCTCAAGGTCACCGGCCTAAAGTTTTCAACCGCGAAGAAGGGAAAGAAGAGAATCTAGCTCGCGGAACCGAGACGAAGAAGAGACTTTTTTGGTGTATTTAATTTGTGTGTGTGTGTGAGACAATGCAAGAGTTATGTATTCAATGAACTAAATATGTATGACATTGTGTGTGAGACAATGCAAGAGTTATGTATTCAATGAACTAAATATGTATGACATTGTGTGTGAGACAATGCAAGAGTTATGTATTCAATGAACTAAATATGTATGAGACATATTGTAAGAAAAAAAGTTCAGCAAAAATTGAGACAGCCAGGATTCGAACCTGGCTGTCCATGTTAGTTCACTACTATTGAAACCAATAGGATGATTGCTTGCTAGTGTCAAGTAACAGCAGCACTCCCTTTTGACCTGCTAGCCCAGGACATTCTGTGGCGCACCACTTAGCGGATGCGCCACAGAATCCTAACTTTCTGTGGCGCATCCCTCCGCGGGTGCGCCACAGAAATCTCGGGCCTCTACTTACATGTGGGGCCGCCCCCTGTTAGGCCAGATAATTCTGTGGCGCACCACCTAGCGGATGCGCCACAGAATCACAAATTTTTGTGGCGCATCCCTCCAGCGGTGCGCCACAGAATTCTGTGGCTACCACTTACATGTGGCCCCGCGGCCACGACGCGCTCATCAGGCCTCTCTTCTTCGAAAATTTTCTAAGTCCTCGACGCGCGCGCGAACCGCCATCCTCGACGCCGCCACTACTCCCCGCCGCCGTCCTCGACGCCGCCAGTACTCCCCGCCGCCGTCCTCGACGCCGCCAGTACTCCCCGCCGCCGTCCTCGACGCCGCCCCCGCCCAAACTCGCCGCCGCGCCATCCCTGCGCCCCCGCCCAACCCCTGCTCCCCTGCGCCCTCGACGCCGTCCTCGACGCCGCGCGGAGGACCTCGACGCCGGCGCGCTCGACACCGCCGTCCTCTCCATCCCCTCCCCGAGGTTGCTGCCCTCCCCCTGCATCTCCCCTCCCCTGATCCCAAGCCTACCCTCCCCTCCCCTGCCATGCCTCTCCTCTGCACACTAGGTGCTTGTGTTAATGCCTAGGCTAATTTTTTTGAATTTCAGTACAATGGTTGTTGATTGCTTGCTGCAAATACTTGCTGCAAACACACTAGTTGGTTCTAGTGGTGTTAGGAAAACTTTGGAGACCAATTTTTTTTGAAAATTTTGCTAAGTTAAATTTTGTCACTGTTTTAACATGCCTACAAGAATGCCTTCAATTAAGGTTTTAGATGTATTCAAAAAAATATTTCTGGGGTTTAGCATGAAGTACTAACTTAGTACAAGAGATCCATTAAGGTACATTTTAAATATGATCAAGATTTGATAACTTTGTAAGCCTCCAAAGTTGGTACTTTTTAACTGTTTTGAAGATGCATTTTTAGTTGCTGCTAGGTGCTTTTGCTGCTAGCTGCTTTTGTGAAATGTGTGTGGTAGATGCTAAATCATGGTTTTGTTAATTTATTGCAGCACCACGAGGAGCACCTCCACCACGCCGATCTCGGACCCGAGCCTCCCTTCCCTACCCGAGGTAGTTCCTCTCTCCCTCGATGTGGATGTGGATGTGGTGATGTATGTGCATGAGGATATGTGTCCACGACCATCGTGTCGTGGTTGTTTGTGCTCCGACCATCGTGTCGTGGAGATGCCGGCCGGCCGAGATGTGGATATTTTTTGTGAAATGTTTGCAGGTACCCCGTGAGGCCCTTGAGATTGCCGGAACGTCGATTAACTTCCGTTCCGGCAAATTCGGGTACTCCATATGTCCTATTTTTAGCAAAGGTCATGCCAAAAAATTTCGTGAAATTTAGCATGACTTTGCTAAAAATAGGACATATGGGGTATTGCGGCTAATGCATGGGCCGGGGTATCTTAGTACTAAATTAAGTGATGCTTTTGTTATATTTGTTGTACTAACTTTTTTCCTCTTTTTCAATGCAGTGCAAACATGTCCTCCGAGGCCGGCCCTTCTAAGCACATGAGCGTCGAAGAACAAGCTAGAGAAAAGAACAAGTCGTTCTGGGAAGTGAACCCGGAGATGGAGGATGCGGAGGCCGCCGAACTGGCTCGTGACGGCGATGGTGACTTTCTGTTAGAGATGGAGATGGAGGATGCGGAGGACACCGACGGAGATGGGGACGCAACCACCACCACCGAGGGCGGCGACCACACGGATGTCGGGGGTGGCGACCACACGGATGGCGGTGGTGGTGGTAACCCGACCGCTAAGAAGCTTAAGAAGCAGAGGAAGGACCGGACACCGAATGCGGTGGCCCCGTCACAGACACGTTCACTAAGGTCTCCTTAAGTGGCCAACCACAGGAGCCTAGGAACATCGCAAGCGGGTACGGCATGCAACTAGGGTGCATCCTCCGGGAAACCGTGCCGATCACCACGTATGACCTCAGGAGCAAGGAGAATGAGGCTTTGCGCACAGACCTCCTCAAGAAGCTTCACCAACGATACAATTTCCCGGATGATGGAAACAAAAAGGTGGACAACTACGCCATCACGAAGATGAGCACCGCCTTGACCAGCTGGAGAGGCCGGGTGAAGGCGAAGATTGACAAGGGTCTTAGCTGGGCGGAGATCAGTGCCAAAGAGCCGTACATCGACATAGAAGAGTTCGAGGCATTCAAGTTGTCCTTGGCATCTCCGGAGGCTCAAAAATGGACCGAGTGGGGGAAGAAGATGCGGGCACTGAACTTAGGTAACCACCGTTTGGGAAGCGGCGGTTACGCAGGAAAACAGCCCGTTTGGGACAAGGAGGATGCCGAGGTTGCGAGACTTGGGAAAGAGAACGTGGCATAAAATCACGGACGAGCAAGTTAGGAACTTTGTTCGGTCCCGCTACTATCTGAAGCCGGGGACGGGGGAATTCGTTACCGACTATCAAGATGTGCTGGATTTCGAGAAAACGCTGGTAAGGAACTTAATTACCGCGGATATCTCAAAGTCCATTTGCGTTGATTTCTACATGGGTTCACGTTTATTTCCTTTGTCCGCAGGAGGCAGTTGAAGGCTGAGGCTGAGGCCGGCCCGTCGTCCCAGGAGGCTCAGGCCGGCCCGTGGGACACGACTTTCAACCGGGCGATGAACGTTTACAAGGGGAGGGACAAGTCAAAGCCGCCGACGTCAGCTGGCCGTGTGACCGGCTTTGGTACGCATGAAGTTCATCGAGTACTACAGCACGGACCCGAGAAGAAAAAGGAGAGGAGGAAGCCGGCTAAAGATAAAGCCGAGGTTCTCGAGCTAAGGAAGAAGCTGGAGACACTAGAGAAAGAAAAGGTGGACTCCAGCATGGTGGACAAGCTAGTGGCCGAGAAGGTGGACGAGCAGCTCCGGAGTTTCTTACCCCCTGGTTGATGGAGGGGTTAGCTGCTTGGAATGCGGCAGGTCGACAGGGGCCGATACACGTGCCCAGCTACGCCGGCAGCACCTCCAGCAATAACGTGTCGCCGGTCCTGGTGACCCCACCGGTGCCCCCTGTCGTGGATCAACATACACCAAGGCCGGAGAATAATGATAATGCGCACGAGCGGCCGGAGAATGATAGGCCGGCCGCCGGCACCGGCGCCCTTGTCTCGACATTAGCCGAGCTCGACGCCATCACCAAGGTAACTAATTAGTTAGTCCGCGACATCTTCTATGACTATATATGCCTTTGATGACTGCCATATCTCATGCATGCATGGTGCCCAACATGTGTTGACTCCCAGGACATGCCTTGCATACTCCTGCATAGGGTGGGGGCGGCGGCGAGTTGAAGGAAGTCGCAACGGCCAAGATCATACAACCTTTGACCCGCGATATGCACAACACCCGAATGAGCGAGGCCGTGATGAAAGTCAATGTGAGCGAGGTACTGCCTGAGTTCCGTGACATCGACCCCCCCACGCAACCTCCGGGAGCCGAGAAACACATGAAGCTTGGCGAATGCGGGAAGTGGATGATGGAATGGCCGAAGACCCAGATTCGTCTTGGGGATGTTCTTCATGGGGTCAGGCGCACCGGCGGCGCCACCTCGAGGCCCCGGCCCCCGGTCGTTCGGCCCCCGTCGAGGCGGCCACAAAAAGCTGTTGCGGATGAACCGGCGCCACAAGCAGCCGTCGCCACCACCCAGAAGGAACCGCCGGTCGCCGCCACCACCGGCCGGAAGCTACCGCCGGTCGTCGCCGCCACCAACCGCCACAAACAGTTGTTGGGAACGTCTTCACCGCAACCGTCCAAGGTTAGTTCTGACTTTCCGAATTCCCCGACTTTCCGACTTTCCCGACTAACGGATGTGCTATTGTTTATGTTTAGGACAAAGCCGTTGCACCTCAACTTGGTGGCAACGACGACAATGAGGAGGAGGAGAATGATGTCAACGTCGATGACTACATCAACACTGGCGCCTGCATGGATGGTATGTACATGCCTCTTGTGGATGAAGAACCCTTCCGCGACCACCGCGGTCAACCTGCTCGTCCCACTTCATGCACACAACGCCTGGCCTTCACCGACACGCCTCCGGATGCCGGCGATCATCAAGCTCAACCGGGTAACATTTTCAGCCCTAACACACTGAAAGAAACTGTTAAAGCGGGGTTCACTTCACCCCCACAATCCACAGAGATGAAGAACAAGAAGAAGCACAGGAAGAGAAAAGGATCCTCCACCTCTGCGAGCCAGCCAGCTCCTAAGATCCGGGGTCTTGAAGACACGATTCCACCCCGTGCGGATGGCTTCCCCCGAGTTCATGAAGCTGGTAAACCTATCTTGTCTGGGGACTTGCTCCGCCTTGCAGAAGGACCCATGATTGCCTTGCAGGAATCTATCTTGCATCTAGAGGAGCTCCTTCTTAAAGACAAGCAGCCGAGTTACCCGGCGTTCGCGGTCAAGGTGCCAAAGGAGCTGGTGGACTTCGTCCAGGAAGACCCCGCGGATGTGTTCTTCATAGCGTACGAGGACATCTTCAAACTCTTTCACACTCAACGGCTGGACTATAACATGGTCCGCCTATATGCGCTCGATGTGGCGATGAAGATCAGGAGAGATGATACCCCGTACGTCGCGATAGTGGATCCCTACTACATGCGCGACAGCCATCTGGTGGAAGGATCAAAGACACGGGAAACGGCCACGGAGTACCTCGTAAGGGTCATGCTGGCCAACAAGAGGAAGAACGCCCTTCTTCTGCCTTTCTTTTTCGAGTAAGTACACATCCGCTCGCCACCGTCGATCTTATGCCTTCTTGTACATTTCTTCCATCGCTGATCCTTTGTCCAACATTCTGTTTCAATTGTGTTGAGCAGGGACAAGTACTGCGCACTCATCTACGTATCCCCGAGGTGGTCCATTGCCACTTATTTGGACTCGGGGAATAAATCCACGCCGAGACGATACACCAGAATAAAGGGTGTTCTCGATGACGCTCTCGAGGCCTATGCCCAAAAGGGCGGCCCCTTCCATAAGAAGTCGGAATTCTTCACGGAGGACAACACACACAAGTTCCAGCATGGGACCGGCTTCCATTGCATCAAGCAACTGGATGGCAGCGTGAAGGAGGCCTACTACGCCCTCCATCACCTTAAAGCGATTGTCCGGGATTACGAGAAAACGAAGATTCCATCTGGTCTCGCAGAATACACCAAAATGGCGGATGCTCTCACCGATGCTGATTACAGAACAGACTTCCATCGCATCCGGCTGCAGTTGTCAACGATCATCCTCGACGATGTCATTCGCAAATCAGGGTCCTTCCACTACCCCAGAGGTATTATAGAAGTGCATGTGTAGGGTTATATATTATATATATGCTATGCTATGAAACCCAAATAGGATAGCCATATGATTTCCAACCATGACAATTGATTGATTGTCTTGCCTCTCTACTTAGATGAATAAATTATACTCTATTTATATCACTAACCAATATATATCCCAATCCATCTTCAGGGTTGTGTCAGAGGGATATCGAAGAACGACTAGAGGCACAGAATGACACCAGGGAGTGGAGACGAAAGAAGGCTTTCTACCGTTCCCGGCGCCGCTCAAGAAGAGGACTCCATGATCATGCATGCTCCCGCGCGCTCTTGCTCACCATCATCGCCGATGTGTACTACATTTGATCATAGTTAGGCGGCGAACACTTGATTTGTAATGTGTAGTGTGAAATGATGAAACATTCGGCACTTTTGTGACTATGTGTATATATGTATCTCGATCGGGCACTAAGTAATATGTGTGATGACATATTGATTAATGTGTTTGTCTGTTTATATACCTGTCAAATATACCTGTATTTCTGTATAAACCTGTATAAATCCTGTATATACCTGTATTTGTACAGCAAAATGAAAAAATACCGGTATTTCTGTTTCATATTTCTGTGGCGCACGCTTTTTTTTTGTGGCGCACCACTTTCTGTGGCGCACCAAGGAACAGTGCGCCACAGAATTCCTCTGCATAGGGGTGCTGCCGAGCTATTTCTGTGGCGCACCGCGCTGGGTTCTGTGGCGCACGCCCTGGGTGCGCCACAGAAATAATTTTTGTGGCGAGAATTCTGTGGCGCACCCAGCAAACCTCCCGGTGCGCCACAGAAAGTAAAAAACGTGCGCCACAGAAAGGCCTTTCTGTGGTAGTGTAGACAGTAGTTTGGATTCTCTAACTCTTACAAAATTCATAGATGAAAACAAAGTTGGTGACAACAACAAAAGATCCATGCTTAGTATTTAACAACGGTGTGACTTGTAGTGAATAAGTCCAAGTGTTACACGCCACTTAAAAAAAAGTTCCTTTCGTGTGAATTTAAATCCATGCTCATGCCAGCATAAACAGTTTGCTGATACATTATACTAATGGTTTTTAGGGAAATAAACTAAAGGTTATTTGGTGTCATGCTGTAGTAGCTCAAAATATACCTTGAGAATACACAGGGTTTTGTCCTACCTTGTACCTATATCGTTCTTGAACATCGGCGTAGTTCTTAATAACCAATCGAAAAGGATTTTTTACATGACAAGAAAGGCACAAAGCAACATAGAACATGACTAGCTAGAGATCGTGCACAGATCAATGTTGACGCTTACACCTGAAATTACGGATCATCAGCTCCATATTGTCATATGTTGGATCATTCTAGTTCAATAAAGGTACAACATATATAGGCAAAGGACATGATGAAACAAAATCAAGACATGCAGATTACCATCTACCTAGAGGATCCATCCCATATATGAATAATAATGGTGTTACTTTAGGTCTTGCATCACATCCTGTACAATTTTCTCTTCTTGTTCTTTTGATTGGACGCTAGCTTGACAATGATCTCGTTTAGAAGAGATGGATAGTTCGTGGTTATATGCTTCCAGCCATCAGTCTCCATTACTTTATTAAAACACTCGGGAGATTGTACTTGGATAAACTTGAAGCACGCCTCCTTCAATTTGTGGCAGTGGTGCCGCTCGGCTAGAGCAAGAATGGACGCCACCGAGCTCACATATATGCAAGCGGACAACTGTTGTTCACACATGAACTTGAGCCGTTGGAGATCGTATCTATCTGCCGCTACAAACAAGTCTTGCATCCACATTATAAATTCTACCGACTCCTCCACTTCTTCTCCTTGTTTAAGAACTTGTGCTTTGTCTTCCTTCATGTTGTCCTCGATATCCATCTCGGGGAATGAATCTGTGTAGATGTACCTAAGAAAAGCCGCAAACACTTTTGCTTTCATGTCTTTGATCTGTATCACACTACTGGACGTCGTAGTGCCCTCAACTGCCATGGGACCAAAGAGCTCTTCCTTGAATACTTTTGATCGGGCTGCAAGCACACACCGGTGCGCAGGGAACATCTCGCCGCCGACCTCAACGTCACATCAGCACCAATCTTGCCTTGAAGGAGATTGTTAAAATGATCATGTATGTCAGAGAGGGTGCCATCGGCATCATCCTTGGAAGCGCTCTTGAGATCATTGCAAACCATGATGTCGCACCGGATAGTGAAACAGTCATCCTCCAGGTAAGCCAATCGTTCAAGGGCATCTCTTTTCATAAACCTGCTGTAGCCCCTACCAGGAGCTTCGACGGAGAAGCTGGATGTTTTGGCTGTACGGAAGCATATGGGGTTTTGACGCTCAGACTCGTCGACGAAGCTAAACATAAACTTGGCCTCCACGGGATCTTCATCAAGAAGGTGAATGAAGAAAGAGTAATAGTCGGTACAGCTAGGGTTGGCACCGTTGGGGTAGTAGGAGATGCACCATCTATGGCTTCCTGCAATGAAAGACCCGGATGTGATGGCCCTGCCGTTGGGCACCTCTCGTACGGTGCGTGAGTAGTCTCTGACCACGAGCAGGTGGTACGCGGTGGTGGTGCCCATGCCGACGGCGTCGACGGTCGTCGTGGTGCAGCGCCATCCGTCGGTGACGACGGACACGCCGTTGAACGACGACATGATGATGAAAGTCCGCCGCCGTGTGAGTCGCTCCTCCGATGCTATACCTAAATAACACAGCAGGCATGCGTTGAATCGATGTACAAGGACGAGCTTTATTGTTAGCTCAATGGATCTCCTATAATTCCTGGTTGAATCGATGTACAAGGAGGAGATGTACCTGGCATATCTCTAGTATACTTTATAAGCTAGTATCATATCCCAATTCCAATTAGAAACCGACCGACCAAGCCATCCTTTTTTTAAATGGAGACCAAGCCCAGTGGCGGATCCAGAAAAAATTTGGAGGGTGGGCACACAGCAACAAAAATTTCGCAAAGCGATTTTTTTTTGCCAAATTAATAGTATAAAGAGGCAATTGATTCACAAAAGTGTAAATCAATATGTATTTTTCATATCTGCATGATTCCAATACAAACATAAACAAAGTCTTACATGATGAAATATAGCATAACAAGATAATTACATCACTGAGATTTGGTAACTCTACGTTGTCGCGTCCCAATTAAAGATTATTCTCATTTTTAAACACCATAAGCTATTTTATTCATTTATAAACATAAATCACCAATTCTAAAATTTGTGCAGTACCAATACATAGTTAGCAATAACACAAATTCACAATAACAGAAATCAATACTGAATTTCTTTTTGCTCTTCGGTATGGGGGACACAAACACAAAATGGAGAGAATACCTTCTCCCGTTCTGCTTAAAGTGAAAGTGTATCAATAAATTTGAAACGAATCCAGCTAGCTGCTGGCCTAGTGCAGCAAGCGTTGCTTGCCTGCTCCTGCTCTGTGTCCGCGCCGGCAAGAATGGGGGGCTGCATGCCGGCAGCGGCCGGCGGGAATCGGAAAGGGGGCAAGCCAGCAAGGGGTGAGACGACGGTAACCACCAGGACTAGGTCTCCTTTTCCATTCTCCTTCGGTCGAGAAACGAATCTGGAGATGGACGAGTCAGCGTTTCACGCACAAACACTGGAAACAGTAGCGAGACTATGTGTAGTGAAAGTACTCCCAAAACTCTGGGTGGGCCACGGCCCACCCGGCCCACCCGCTAGGTCCGCCCATGACCAAGCCATCTTCTGGGTTAACGCCGACCAAGCCATCTTCTATCTGGAAGGGTATACAGAATAGCAAGAGACCTAAATATATCATTATATCTTTTTATCTCAAATATATTTACTGGTGAACTGGAAGGCTCAAATTGGAGTAAAGCTTAGATTCACAGTTAGTTTTGAAGGACAGTAGCAACAAGCACATAAATAAATAAATAAATAAATAACGAATAATAACAAGTTTGAACTGAAGACTCCTAACAGTAGCATGGAATGGAGCACATGACGGCAAGGACAGCAGTCCTCTTTGAAATCAATATTTCTCAAACGCAAGACAAAAACCGATATAGTAGTGTATTAGACTTGCAAACAAACGTCAAATACCTGAACCAGCTACTGGTTAAGCCAACAATGTTGACTTGACTATAATGAAATATAAAATAGTCGTGAAATAAAAGAGTTCCACTGGAGTGATTGCCGAATGGATTTAATAAAATAAAGTGTAACTAGTAAACTGAGTACACCCACATCAAGGATTTCTTTTTTCCTCGAAAACACATCAAAGTATGTGTCATTTGTATTAGAAGAAAAGCACCAAAATAGTGCAAGTAAAAAAACAGCCTTAGCTAAGATACACGCCGCATCAAGGATTTCTGAAACAGAAAGGATAATGCAAACTGTTGAAGGCACTGACAAGTAGTGGAAGACAATACCACAAACCCACAGAAAGGGTAATGCAAACTGTTGAACACACTGACAAGTAAAGTGATGCTAGTACAAGTGAGCTGTAGTCTTCCGGAAGAAGATTCAGGTGTATTGGGGAACTGAAAAGCAGGCAAATCTAGAGAGGCCAGCCGCGAGCGCGGAGGCGAACAGCCCGGGAGGCCATAGCTCTCAGGTTTGCTCGGGCAGTAGATACTGCGTTCTGTGGCTGCCTTTCTCCATCTTCAGTACCGAAAGCCGTCATGAACTCCTCCTGTTGTAACCTGTATGCCAGTGCAGAATCATCAGACTGGCCTGACACCCTGGTTTCAACCAACTGTGACGCCTGGACAAAGCTTCTTCTGCTGCTGTCTCTGCTTCTTGTACTCCTACCCCGTGTGTCGAGACTCCCACTGCTGGTGTTCATGCTTCCAGGGCCCTGCATGCTTCTTCTGCTACCTGGAGTTACGAAGCTCCTGTTGGTGTTGCTGCTTCTAGTGCTGTCTTGCACGGTGGAGCTGGTACCGGCATACCTACTTCTCATGCCACCTTGTGTAAAGCTGCTGCTTCTTGGCACGGTTTGCTTCACATCATCGTCCATACTTGCCGAGCATGATGCAATCGAGGTCCTCCTCGCCTCAACTTCACTAGGAAATAGGAGTTGAATGGTGTTCCAGAGTACTGTGTTGATAGTGCAGGACCTTGAATTGCTGCAGAATGACACAATTTTAGTTGAACCCGTGGTTGTTCTTTCTATCATATTTGGAAAAGTGCAAAGACTTGAAGCTCCAACCCTTACCTGATTAACTGACGGCATTTCGGACACCGCTTTCCACACTTAGAGGCGGCATGTTTTAAGCATTGCATGCAAAAGCTGTCCAGTGAAAGGAGCAACAGTGCTATGAGGTTCAAGAATTCAGTCTTCGATCTCTAAATTATAAGGCCAGGGATGTCTAAAGCATTAAGTGAGATAAGAAGTTACTCATATCTGCTCCAGCTACCATGGATGCTAATCTTATTCACATGGTATTGCAGAGTTATAAGCAAGTCACATGTAACAGATAAATTGGAAATATACCTGTGACCACAAGGCGTGGTGCTCGGCTCAAAGCCGATGTCCAAACAAATCTGCGCAATTAACATCAAACACTAATCAGACCCAAAGATTATCATCTCCATATGCAATGACAATATACCAAACCAAAGCAAACGAATCGATCTGTAAGATGCCCTTACAGCGCAAGACAGCTCCTCCCTTAGCCGATCCAGACACGGCAGCTCCCCGGTCGCCACAGTTTCCTTGGCCGTCTCCTTTTCCTCCACCGCGGAAACCTTGTTCTGCTGCTCCTCCTTTTTCTCCTTGCTGTCATCTGCAGATTCCCAAGTCAACAACACCAGATCGAAAACTCACAAACGGGCAGGACTGGCGCGGGGAAGAAATTACCGACCTGCAGAGCTATTCGGCTTGTCGTCGTCGTCGTCGCTGAGCACAAGCGTCACAGGCGGCATCGGGATCGCGGCCGGCGACTGCCTCCACGACCTCCGCTTCCTGCAGGAAAGGAAAGCGTTGATTCGGATGGATCAAGAAGAATCCAAGCAAGCAAGAAAAGAAGGCGAGGAGGAGTTGGTGGGTGCGCCCGCGAATTGAGTACCTGGTGTTAGATCCGGCGCTGCCCCCGGCGGAGGCGGAGGAGGGCCGCCTCTTGCGCCGCGATTCGCGGACCGGGGTGTCCTCGACGACGAGCGCCGCGAGGAGGATGGACTCCTCGTCCCAGCCGGCCAGCTCGGCCACCGACCGGAACCGGGGACTGAGGATCCCGGCGGCGGCGTTCTTGGCCTCCGCCGCCGGCGCCGGCCGCCGGGGCGCGGTATTGGGGCTCTCCGCCGCCATGCTTCTTTCTAGCCGTTGGGGAGTTTCGAAATGGATTGGAAGATGTCACGGTCCTACCTGATACCAAGCACAGAAGAAGTCCACCAAGGAGCTGTTACCAGGTGACGTCGACAAGATGGCGCGTTCCAAGCGTGAGAGGCGGGCGAACGCACGTTACAGCGGTCCGGATTGGACGGCGTGAGCTGGTGGTGTAGCTAGCAGGTGGAGCCCACGACACCAGTGGCGGAGCCAGCCGCAAACTACTGTGGGGTCGGCCAACTCATGTGGGGTCTGACTGTGTTGATAGGAGGGACCAATGCATAAATATGTATAAAATGAAGGGGGTTTTCAGAAAAGCTGTGGGGTCGGCGGGTCGGCTGACCCCACAGCTAACACGTAGCTCCGCCACTGCACGACACCCTGCGTGGTGGTTATCTTGGCTTGCGTGCCTTCGTCGTCATTTGCTTTTGGAAGCCAAGAACGAACGTCTCTGTCGTCTCCCCTTGCTTCTCCTCCCAATCCCCTGCTTCTACTTCCCAATCCCCTTCTCTGAACCTTTGAACCACTGAGAGGTGTATCCTGAATCCTGTATCCGGAAGTAATTAAGCAGTTGGGGTTCGTGATAGCAACTAGGTTCCTATCATTTGGTATCAGATTCCAGAGTTTTCGCTGCCGTTTTCCGATTTTCGTTTTTGAGATCGAGATCCATCGGATCCTCATCGATTTGGCGTGGATCTTACCAGATCCACACAAAGCGTCGTTCGCGACCGCCTGCGGTGGGAGATTTCTCACGAAAAATCGTGTGGAGTGCTCTGCACACCACATGTTCGACAGTTTGCGTCGATCAAACTGGCAACAGGAAAACCTCAGACAAGGTGGGATACCTCGGCCAGGATCGACACGATGGAAGCCAAACTCGATCGGCTTATGGGCCTGATTGAAGGATCGGAGAAGCGAGTGGCGTCGGAGTTGCAGGCGATCAAGGACGCCGTGGACACGCTCAAGCCCGACATCTCGACGTTGCAACGATCCGTCGCGGCTTTGCAGCCGGAAATGCAAAACCTCAAGGCCAACTTCGACACATGGAAACCGGAGATGGAAAACAAGGTGGGCGATCTCGGTGTGGCGATGACGGATCTACGCCGTCAGTTCGACCACATCACAAAAGGGGTGGGAGCTGGCGCGCTGGGGCATCCGCCCGGCGCCGCCTCTCCAATGACGGGCGCATCTCCGTCAGCGACGCAGCTCGGCGTCCACTCCGGGCAAGGCCACGGCGTGAAGCAATTCTCCGGGGTCGTGGTGGTGGAGGACTCGACTCCTCCATCACCCACCCCGGTCACAGGTCAGCAAAAGTCACAGTCACTCCTTCCGTTCGATCCAGGCGCTAGTTCATCTCAGGTTGCGGTTGGGAATCCTCCACCACATACGGAGTTCCCTAAGTTCGATGGTGATAATCCCCGTCTGTGGCGCAAAGCATGCGAGAAATATTTTCGTATCTACTCTGTGGGTGCTGAGTTCTGGGTAGAACATGCCACTTTACACTTCACTGGTAATGCGGCTTTGTGGTTTCAAAGCGCTGAGGACAAGATAGGGGAGGTGTCTTGGAGTGAGTTGTGTGAGATCATTAGCAAGCGTTTTGATAGGGGTCAGTATCAGTTGCTTTACAGACAGTCGTTTAGAATTAGACAAACTAGCACTGTCATAGATTTTGTGGAGCGTTTTGACACTTTGATGCATCACATGCTTGCGTACAAGCTAGACTTAGACCCCATGTTTTTCACTTCTCGTTTCATTGATGGGTTGCAAAAAGAGATAAAAG
Organism: Poa pratensis; assembly: GCA_947311845.1. Lineage (NCBI taxonomy): Eukaryota > Viridiplantae > Streptophyta > Magnoliopsida > Poales > Poaceae > Poa > Poa pratensis. The sequence continues at coordinate 29,836,293 of CAMZMU010000088.1, forward strand.
CTATTGTACTTATTCAACGCCCAGAAGATTTGGAGACTGCTGTTTCTCTGGCTCTCTTGCAGGAGGAGATCGGTGAGGAATTTGGAAGTCCAGGAAGTATCACTAGGACACCATCTATCTCACGCGTCAAGTTTAAAGCGTTTACACCAAGTTCTTACTCGTCTAGCAACAGACACAGAGCAACTACACCTTCCTCTGATGACAAGAGTTTTACTGATGCAAAAGGTGTGTCAGCGGCGCAAAAATTTGCTGCCCTGAAAAGTTATCGGCGAGCAATGGGGTTATGCTTTACATGTGGTGAGAAATTCGGACCCACACATAAATGTGCTCCAACAGTACAGTTGCATCTGGTTGAAGAATTATTGGAAATGCTGGATGTTCCAGATAGCCCAGAATCCTATACCATGGCTGAAGAAGGTGAAGAAACAGATCAGGAGATTAGGGAGTGTCATGCACTGTCTCAGGATGCACTGGCTGGTACTGAAAATAATAAGTGTTTCCGACTTCTGGGTGAAATACAAGGCCAACAAGTGTTAATGCTGATTGATTCAGGTTCCTCAGGAAATTTCATCAGTTCTCTTCTGTCGCAGAAACTTCAAGGAGTGAAGCAACTTGAGCATCCCATCAGAGTTAGAGTGGCTAATGGTGATATCTTGCGTGGGGACACTTTCATTCCGAACTGTGAGTGGAGTTGTCAGGGAGCTCATTTCGGAACTGACATGAAGATCATCCCCCTTCAATGCTATGATGTGATTTTGGGTATAGAATGGCTTCAAGCTCATAGTCCTATGACAGTGGATTGGTCTAGTAAATGGATAATGGTGAAGAGTGAAGAGCGCCAGCACAAACTAGTGGGTGTGAAGTCGGATACCTCTAGTTGTGAAACCATTTCCCTCTCTGAGCTGCAGAGCACGGAACAAGCTGGTGATGCCTTATTGATATTACAGATTTGTTCTATCGAACAACAGGAGTCGCAGGAAACTCCAAAAATCATTCTCAAGCTGGTTCAGGATCACGAGCAACTGTTTGAGGAACCAAAAGGCTTGCCTCCGAAAAGTTGTATGACCACAAAATCCCACTGCTGCCTGGCGCAACACCAGCTAAATTGCGTCCTTACAGGTATAATCCTATGCAGAAAAATGAAATAGAGAAACAAGTTCAAGAACTGTTGAAACAAGGCGTGTTACAACTCAGTTCCAGTCCCTTTGTTGCACCTGCATTACTTGTGAAGAAGAAAGACCTCACTTGGAGATTATGTCAAGATTTCAGATATCTCAATGCGATGACAGTCAAGAACAAGTACCCACTGCCTATTATTGATGAGTTGTTGGATGAGTTGGCTGGCGCACAGTGGTTCACAACATTAGATCTGAGAGCTGGTTATCACCAAATCCGCATGGCAGAGGAAGATATACATAAAACAGCTTTTCAGACACACCACGGCCATTTCGAATATAAGGTAATGCCTTATGGACTTACTGGAGCTCCAGCTACGTTTCAAGGCGTCATGAACGCTGTTTTGGCTGAAGGACTCAGGAAATTCGTCTTGGTCTTCATAGACGATATTCTTATCTATAGCAAAACACTGGCGGACCATGTTACACATTTGAAAAAGGTCTTCGACATGCTGCAACAGCATCAGCTCAAGGTTAAAAGAAGTAAATGTTTCTTTGGCCAAAGAAAACTAGCTTATCTGGGACATGTGATCAGTGCTCAAGGTGTGGCAACCGATCCAGCAAAAATAGCTCCTATTGTGCAGTGGACAGCACCAACGGATGTAAAACAACTCCGCAGAATTTTGGGAATGGCAGGTTATTACAGAAAATTCATTAAAGGCTACGGTCTCATCACCAAGGTGCTCACTGATCTGTTGAGGAAAGGGGTGCAGTTTATTTGGACACCAGCTACCGAGGCTTCCTTTCAGGCTCTCAAAACTGCTCTTATCTCGGCGCCGGTTTTAGCTTTACCAGATTTCTCTAAAAAGTTCGTCGTGGAGACAGATGCCAGTGATAAAGGAATAGGAGCTGTCTTACTTCAAAATGACCATCCTCTAGCTTACTTAAGCAGAGCTTTGGGCCCTAAACAGCAAACACTGTCTACTTACGAGAAAGAGTGTTTGGCGATCTTATTGGCTGTGGAAAAATGGAGGCCGTACCTGCAACATGCTGAGTTCTGCATCAAAACAGATCAGCGCAGTTTGGTGAACTTGACGGAACAAAGACTCACCACACCATGGCAACACAAGGCCCTCACGAAGCTGCTAGTTTTGCAGTTTAAAATCTTGTACAAGAAAGGTCAAGACAATAGGGTTGCTGACGCCTTGTCGAGACACCCTGCCCCACCTACTGACAACCTGATGGCCATTGTGCATAGCAAGCTAGTTTGGTTGGAGGAAGTGTTACAAGGGTACCAACAAGATCCAAAAGCAGCTGAGTTACTTGCGAAATTGGCTATCAACCCTGAGTTCGAGAACTTTACTCTTAAAGATGGCATCATCAGATATCGAGGTAGAGTGTGGGTGGGCAACAATGTGAAACTCCACACAAAAATTACACAGGCTCTGCATGACAGTGCAATGGAGGGCATTCTGGATTCCATGTCACGTATCACCGTATCAAGAAGCTATTCTCATGGCCTGGAATGAAACAATTTATTACCAGATGGGTGCAGAGTTGTAATATCTGTCAGCAGGCTAAATCCGAAATGGTAGCTTACCCTGGTCTTCTGCAACCTCTTCAAACACCTACTGGAGCTTGGGAGAGATCGTCTCCATGGACTTTGTTGATGGTCTGCCGAAATCTGCAGGATTCAATTGCATTATGGTAGTTGTTGATAAATTCTCCAAGTATGCGCATTTTGTGCCTCTGTCTCATCCGTATACTGCCTTTTCGGTGGCCATGGCATACATGAAAGAAGTCTTCAAATTACATTCTCTGCCACAAGCTATAGTGTCCGATAGGGATCCAGTATTCACCAGCAAGGTTTGGCAGGAACTGTTTAGGCTGTCTGATACACAACTCTTCATGAGCACTGCTAGACACCCCCAGACGGACGGTCAAACGGAACGGGTGAACCAATGCATGGAAGGTTACCTTCGTTGCTTTGTGCATTCTTGTCAAACCAAATGGGTTCAGTGGCTGCATTTAGCTGAGTTTTGGTACAACACAAGTTACCACTCCAGTCTGAACAAAACTCCCTTTGAAGTGTTGTATGGACACTCGCCTAGGTATTTTGGTATTGATCGGGTGGAATCGTGTGCTATACCGCAGCTAGAAGAATGGCTCAAGGAACGTGAGGTGATGACCAAGCTTCTGCAGCATCACCTGGAGCGAGTCCAACAGAGAATGAAATCTCAAGCTGATAAAGGAAGAACAGAACGTTCTTTTGAAGCTGGCGAATGGGTGTACCTCAAACTGCAACCATACCTTCAGTCTTCAGTGGCTTATCGAGCTAATCACAAATTGGCATTCAAGTTTTACGGCCCATTTGAGATTGAGAAGAAAGTTGGGGAAGTTGCATATAAGCTGAAGCTGCCACCGAGCAGTATGATCCACCCAGTCATACATGTTTCTCAGTTGAAGAAATCTGTTACTGCTGATCGTGTCATTTCCAAGGACTTACCGGAGGAGCCGCCAGGTTTTCAGCAACCTGAGCAAATTCTGGCTCGGCGTCAGCGCTCGCTGGGTTCTTCGTCTGTCCGTGAAGGTTTGGTTAGCTGGACTGGTATGTCTGACACTCTAGCAACCTGGGATAATTTGCAGGAACTGCGCGCTCGTTTTCCGGAGGCACCTGCTTGGGGGCAAGCAGGTTTGAAGAAGAGGGGAATGTCACGGTCCTACCTGATACCAAGCACAAGAAGAAGTCCACCAAGGAGCTGTTACCAGGTGACGTCAACAAGATGGCGCGATCCAAGCGTGAGAGGCGGGCGAACGCACGTTACATCGGTCCGGATTGGACGGCGTGAGCTGGTGGTGTAGCTGGCAGGTGGAGCCCACGACACCCTGCGTGGTGGTTATCTTGGCCTGTGTGCCTTCGTCGTCATTTGCTTTTGGAAGCCAAGAACGAACGTCTCTGTCGTCTCCCCTTGCTTCTCCTCCCAATCCCCTGCTTCTACTTCCCAATCCCCTTCTCTGAACCTTTGAACCACTGAGAGGTGTATCCTGAATCCTGTATCCGGAAGTAATTAAGCAGTTGGGGTTCGTGATAGCAACTAGGTTCCTATCAGAAGATGGCGTGCGGTTTTACATAGTTGGGCGCTCCATGTGGCGAATCCCTGTGATCCCGTTTCCGGCTGGGCCTTCGGCCAGCTCTGGCTCGGTGGAGGAAGAGGATGGATGGGCTGGCAGCCAAGGATTAGTCCAATGGGTTGATTAGCTTTGGAACACATAGGGCGTGTTTGGTTTCCTGCAGCGACCCCGGCCAGGCCCGCTGGATGCAAAAAAGGCTGTTTGGTGGGCTGGGCCGCCTCTGTGTTGTTGGCCAGCATGGACCTCAAAACACTGCTCAGCCAGGCCCTGGAGGAACGGCCGATTCGGCCGTTTTTTCAGAGCCACCCTCCCACAGTGCAAAATGGGGAACGTCGTCGCCCTCCTCGTGCGAGCTCGTGCGAGGGATTCGTCCCAGCTCGTCCGCGCGCGCACGCGAAAATGCGGCGGGAGAAATTCGTCTCACCGCCCTCGTTTTCGCCCCTCTATATCTTCCCCTCCGCTCACCGCCTGGTTTGGCGCCACCATTTCCCCCCACCTTCCCCATCTTCGAGCTCTCCGGTCCGGCAGCCAACCAAGATCTACACGAGCAGGTATGCGGCGACAGCTAGAGGTCCGGCCGGCGGTGGCGAGAAGACGTGCGTCGGCTTCCTCTTCGTCCTCTTCCACGCGCTCGTAGGATCTGCATCGGCCGCAACCATGCCGGTAAGATTCATCGAACCCTAGCTGTTCTAGCATAGATCTGTGATGTAACCATGTGTAGATGTGCACGATGTAGTGTTAGCTAGTAGGTTGAAGTAGATCTTGCTTGCTGTGATGTACAAAATAGTAGATTCCACGGATTTTTGCTGTGTTCGTTCATGTTCAATCTAGTGGTTCTAGTTCTTAGCTGTGGTACATCTTCATACTGGTGTACTCGACGTAACCCTTGTAGGACTATACCACCGACGAGTTCACGCAGTCCATGGTTGAAAGCCAGCAGGACCTCGCCCTGTCCTTGGTCCCTGACTCTCAGTGAGGTGTTTGAGGTGCCAGTCACCCAACCCGAGGACTTCCATGGCTATCAACTGGCTTTGTGGCTGGTCGATCTGCCAGGAGGGCAGCTCGATCTGCAGGACAACCAGGAGAGGAGCAAGAAGAACAAGACGGGGACGACCATGAAGTGGGCTCCCTTCTTGTCCACCTTCTTGCTTAACAAGATGGTCGAATCATCAAGACTGGCGTGCGCACGGACAAAGGGTTCAAGGAGGTGCACTTGAGGACTGCTGTGAAGCTGATTTTCCAGTTCTGTGGTCAGGAAGTGACCTCCACGCAGATCTACAACCATCTGAGGAAGTGGAGGGTGCGGTAGATCATGGTCAGCAAGCTGAAAGACCTTAGCGGCGCACAGTGGGATGAGGACACGAAGAGTGTTATCTTGGAGGCTGAGCACCTATGAGGCCATATCAAGGTTTATCACCTTTCTAACTGTCTAACACATTCATCCCTTTCGTCGTAGTGTATCTGACTAACATGGTATTCTACTGCGTAGGATCATCCTAAAGACGCAGAGTACCTCAACAAGCCCATCGTGAACTACAACCAGATGCAGACCATCTTCTCTTGGGGCCTGGCGACAGGAAAATACGCCATGGGATCTTCTGAGCCTCTTGGCACACTGTTCCTGACTACGTCGACATTGGCAGCCAGGAGTCGGACCCCTACACCATGGATGGTGGAGACAAGGCCGATGATCCTGTGGGCAAGCAAGCAGACAAGGATAAGGATAAGGAGAAGGAGCACTGGTGGACGAAGAGGCCATCGTCTTCACCAACATGACGGAGGCCGTCAGGGAGGTGGCATCCGCCATCAGGGACAGTGTGCCTGTGGACGTGCACCCCGGCCTCTACGAGGCTGTGATGAGCGCAAAGGGAACATTCAGTGACACCGCCAAGATAGCTGCTCTTGGCCACCTCCTGGACAACAAGGCGTAAGGCTTTGGCTTCGTTCTGATGGCCGAGGACCACCGTCTGCTCTGGCTCCAGAACTTCCTCAACAAGCACTACTACCAGTAGTGCTTGTTCAGGAAGTTGGAGGTGGCGGTGGTGCAAGCATGCTAGAGGATGATGATCATGATGACATGATGTATATTTTGGGTAGCTAGGACAACAAAACTTTTTATGGCCTGTAAATTTTGGGTGCTTGAGGTGGTACATATACTAACCCCTCAGACGACGAACTTGCGGTGGTAGTTTGACACCCTCTTTTGATGTGGTGGTAGGATAACACCATAGTAGCTAGGCAGCGAACACTTATGTTGCTTGTAGTTTGATGAATGAATGCATGCTTTGCTTACTTTCAGATTGTCATGTTCTTAACTTGTTCTTACCTTCTGTAGTGGTATGTGGTCTATAGAGGCTGGAAGACTGGAGTCTTCGATAACTGGGATGCTACGAAGGCTCAAGTTCACGGTTTCGGCGACGGTAGCTGCAAAAGGTATGCAACTCGAGAGCTGGCAGAGCAGGCTTACGCCATGAACTTTGAAGAACGGAAAGCAGCAGTGACCTATGTTGGAGCAGCCGAAGCTCAAGCACAGATCGAGTCCCATCGCCTGAAAGACTTCATCATCTTCGTTCAGTTCGTTCTCATTGCCTACTTGTTCTTCTTCTAGTGCATATATGATCGTGTGTGAACTGGTAAGGTCACCACTAGGGATGCAAGGTGACCGGAACTACCTAAAAGGTGTAACCAAACGCTGGGGTTTTAGCCTTAAAACGACGTTGTTAACAACCAAACAGCAGGGGAAAAAAATTGGTCCAAGAGGCACGGGCCTAGCCGCCTCTTTGTGGGCAACCAAATGGCCTGCACAACGTGGCCCAGAGCTCGTTTTTCCGGGGCCAGGCCCTGCTGGGCCACGGATGCAAGGAGGCAAAAAATGACCCAGGAAACCAAACACGCCCATAGACTCTACATTATACTAAAAAACACATAGACTCTACATGAATAGGTTACACCGCGTGGGTTTTGCACGGCTAATTACATGTGATTCAGTGGATCCTCCTCCTCCAGCTTACACTCAAACAATACACGAGATTTCTCAATAGATGCATAGTTTGGGACAACTGTATTTTTCTCAAAAGTTTGTCAAATCATGTGTGTGTGCAGTAAATCATGCAGTGTCTACATTTTGTAAGTACAGTAATGACAATTTGGAACTGGATTCTTCTATTCTGATGATCTGATTCTTGTGAATAAGCTTATGGTTGCTGGCACTCAAATTGTATATTCACTATCAGTTTTCTTTTGTTATTAGAAAACAACGGAGGCAATGATTTTTTCCTCCAAATTTTCTTTTCCGTCGTAAAAGCATTGTGTATTGCTTCTGGTTGGTTAAAACCGAACTGAATCATTCGGACCTGGGAATTGTTTGTTCTCGCTTCTTATAGGAACTGACCAATCAATTTTAGAAAACCAAGACTTGTGGAACACCGAAGAGCTGAAACTGATTGGTTTAGTTACACCGAACACTCACACTTATAGAAGAAGGGCCAAGTGTTTTACATGCTGCAAATGTACGTGAGACCGTGCGATGTCAAAAACTGTGTGCGACTAACGCTAAGAAAGAATACGATTTCTTGACAGTGGGATGATAACCACCGTCACAAATGAACTGCCATTCTTAACGTAGCACAATTCGACAAATAACCCGAATTATTGACTATAACAACGTTCCAGTCGAAAATAAATTCTTGTCTGGGCTAAGAGTATAAAATAAAAATCAACCTGTAGCATCGCACGGGCATTTAGCTAGTTATGCTAAAAACACATAGACTCTACATGAATAGGTTACACCGCGTGGGTTTTGCACGGCTAATTACATGTGATTCAGTGGATCCTCCTCCTCCAGCTTACACTCAAACAATACACGAGATTTCTCAATAGATTCATGCTACATGCGATTCAGCTTGCACGTATAATGTATGTCTCCTGGGCATTGCCTGAGTGTAACCTGAAAGAGAACGATCCACTAAGTCCGTATGTAATCAAGATGGTTGGTGAAAGGGAAATATCTCCCTAAATAGTTTTGGTGTAGATAGCACATAATTATAGAACTAACAGTGTAGTGTGAAACATGCTCTTGAGACTTCTGATCATGTTGTTAGACTATCTTATCAAAATGTTGTTGCAAATCTGGTTCCATGTAAGCAGGCATCGGACGACGATCTCAATCGATCCATCACATGGTGTACCATAAGCAGGTATAGTAGCAGTTGTTGCATCCTCATCCAGTTCCTCTGGAAGTGGGTTGTGTAGAACATAAGTTTTCTAAATGTGTTGAAGAAAAACCTCAAATTATTTTCAGGCTATAAAAGTTTGTCCCATTAAGTTTATCTTTCTATCTGATAGAGCTCATAACAGAAGTGGATAGAACTAGAGTGTTTGTCCCATTGATTTACAACCGAAGTATGCAAAAAAAAACTAAAACATGTAGCTATAAAAGAGAGCAATTCATATTAAACACTTTAATATAAAAATACTACCGCTAAATCTAGCATCCCTTTGACTTATTTAGTGATCCAAGACCCAAGAAAACAAGTCCACTAGTGAGGTTTAGCATCACCGCTAGTGGTCAAGCAAGCACGGTATGAAGCCACTCTCTTTTGCCCCGATCGTATCCACACACGACTCTTGTTAGTCGGGTTGTATGTTATGCCACTCTCTTTTGCCCCGAGACAAAGCCTCGTCGAGTTAACCTAGTGCTCTGCATTAAGTGTCTGACATGAACCATTTAGTTTGATTTTATTAGCAAAAACGGTATGCTTCAATAAACCGACAATCAAATGCTACACTCCAGTAATCCCTCTCATCAAGTTAACCTAGTGCTCTATACCAAGTGCCCGACACGAACTCATAAATTTGATTTTATTTTCAAAAAAATTAAGCTTCAGTGAAGCCGTCAGCCAAAATTTGGCACTCAAGTGAGCCCTGTTTATACCATGTTACTGCTAAGAGAACAACTAATCACTTTGTAAAAAATGTAGGTGAAACCTTCACGGTAAGTCTTGTGCTCCTCTGGTACAGTAGTACACACTAAGACTAGAGGAATTTCTTTTATACATTTTTGTCGCATTCTTTGAAAATTCAGTGCGCTTTTTATTATTTCATGAGAAGTGTTATTAATAAGAAGATGTACAATTTCATGGGGAGGTTGTCTACCCATAAACTAAAATTCGAATACCTTATGTGCTACCTAGTTAGCATATTTGCTAATATGCTCATAACAATCATCAAATACTGCCGCAACCACACCATGGGAATTTCCTCCCTCATGCATGATTAGAACCAGTCATGGTTAGCATAGTTCATAATAATCCGGATACACCCAAGGTTTCTGTCAACTGAAGTCTTTGCTTTAAAGCATGTTCTCAGGTGATAATAGATCATGCGCTTAATCGATTTTTGAGTTCCATGCGGTAATAAACAAATCTTATCTAAACAGGTTGGGGTACATGACATGGCCAACAAGGGAGTCACCTTGCCACGTACACGACTCCTATCTATCTCAGGCAATATGGGGAGGATAGGGCAAAATACTACTGGTATTGGACAAATGGGCCAAATACTGTTCTTACTTAAAACTTTCATGGGCATGGTAGGGGGCCGGTGCCCCCTCCCCCACACCCTGAACTACACATTGCTCCGCGTCTATTGCATGTGACAACTTCACGAGGCAAACAATTAAAAACTATGCTACCTCATTTGTACATACATTTTTCAATCCTTTGGAGGATCATATTTCTTGAAGTCGAAACTGTAATGCACTTGTATGTCCAGGCAGATGGCTATGTAACGTGGAGAATTACATCGTAGCAAACTCGAGGAATCCTAGCTTATTCAAAACTGCATGTAACCAAACATTTGGATCACATGAAGACTTAGTGGATCGTCCTCCTTTAGCCTACAAAAAAAATGACTGAGAGCCATTATAAATCTCTGTCCGAGTCTAGGTCTGAAACATGGTATTGAAGATTTTCGATCATATTGTAAGGCTCTATGTTCTCAGACAGTTGTTGCAAGCCCGATTCCATATAAGTAAGCATCAAACAATTGACCTCAATAGATTCATCACATGATTTATGATAGGTGTGGTTCTAATAGTAGAAGTTGCATCCTCATTTGGTTCTTCTGAAAGTGAGTTATGTAAAATATATTTTTATTTATTGTGTCGACAACAATTATTAGATTACGGTTTGAAAGGTTACTTTTAGAAACGAGGTGATTTCAAAGGTTCTAATTTTTGTTCCACGGTAAGTGTTGTGCTCCTCCGATACAGTAGTGCGCATTAGGACTACTTACTCCGCTTCTAAATGTAAAATGGTTAGCCTTTTTTGGCCCGCATCTATCTAGACATAGACATGTTGAACTGCAAGATGAATTTTGTACTTAAACATGTTTAGTTACATGCGGATCAAAGGAGGCTAAAATATAGTATTACATTTAGGCCGTGATGTATTTTTGTCCGCATTTTGTAGCACTTGATCCGCACTTGATTTCACTAGCCAATTTATCCCATCCTTCCTCTCCGTTATAATTGGCCAAACGGGCCGGCCCGAAGCATGACTTTTTTGGCCTGACACGGACACGACACGACACGAACTAAATGGTCCGCAGCACGGCACGGGCTCCTCGATTTGGAGCCCATGGGCCAGCACCGCACAGCATGATTAGCTATTTTTTAGATATTATAGCTATTTTGACCTATTTTTTAAAATTTTATAGCTATTTTTATCTATTTCTCGGGCCAGGTTAGGCCAGGCCTCATCCGTGCCACCATGCCGTGCCCCAGATGAAATCATGGCCCGTGGGCCGGCCCGGCACGAATAGCACCGTACCGTATTCGTGCCGTGCCTCTTACGGGCCGTGCCTTGTCAGGCCCGCGACGGGCGGTGCCTTGCGGCCTGTTTGGCCAGCTACTCTCTTCGTTCTTTCGGAAGCACCGGAGGGTTCAGAGTTCAGACGGTTCCCATGCCCCCGCTGTAAAAATCCGCACCCAAACGCATCCCCATTCTTCCTCCACTCGACCACTCTCCCCCTCCCCTCCCATGGCGTCTCTCCTCTTCGTCCCGCACGCGACCCGCACGCCCTCCCGGCTCACCCCCACGCCCAAACCCATCCCGCGCGCGACCATCACCTGCGGCCCGCGCGACAACCGCGGCCCGCTCCAGCGCGGCCGGTCCCTCTCCACGGAGGCCATCCACGCGGTGCAGTCCCTCAAGCGCCTCACCACCGCCGACCGCTCCCCGCCCGCCGCCCGCGCCGCGGCCTCCGCGTCCCTCGGCCGCCTCCTCCGGGCCGACCTCCTCGCCGCCATGGCCGAGCTCCAGCGCCAGGGCCACTGGCCCCTCGCCCTCGCCGCGCTCCACGTGGCCCGCGACGAGCCCTGGTACCGCCCCGACCCCGAGCTCTACGCCACCTTCGTCTCCTCCGCGCCGCCCTCCGACCCCGCCGCCGACGCCGCCGTCGACGCGCTAGTGGAGGCGTTCCTAGACGAGAAGGAGAGGGGCGGCGGCGGGAGGTCGGAGGGGCCGTGGGAGGGGGAGGACGTGTACAAGCTCACGAGGCTGGTCCGCGCGCTGGTGGCGAAAGGGAGGGCGACGGCGGCGTGGCGGGTGTACGAGGCGGCGGTGAGACGGGGAGGCCTGGAGGTGGACGAGTACATGTACAGGGTGATGGCCAGAGGGCTGAAGCGGCTGGGGCTCGACGCCGAGGCGGCGGAGGTGGAGGCCGACTTCGCCGAGTGGGAGGCCAGGGTCTTCTCGCCGCCGGCGCGGCACGCGAGAGAGACGAGCGGCGAGACGGTGACGGCTGCCGCGTCCAGCACGTGATTGGTTCTGCTCAAGTTCAGTAAAATCAATCACTGAGAGCACAAGCGAGAAATCATCAGGACTACTGTAGTTTTCTTTGGGTACTGCAAAGTACAGGAGAAATGCTGCTGTAGCTTTTTTTTTTTGTGAAGGCAAAAGCTTTGCCTCAGATTTATTAAGAAGAAGGTGCCCGGTTTATTAGTGGAAGAAACCGGGCGAAAACCATACAACAAACATCAACACCACAACAAGGTACCCACACAAACACAAAGACCAACACCTACGGCAGGCAACATCCAGAAGCAACCCGACCGCTCACAAACTCGCCCAACCTATCCTAACCACGAACCGACAACATGACTACCTCAAAGGTCTCAACAATCATGTAGAAACGGAACCTTTCCTTGCAACGCGAAGCTTCTTACCCATCTTCCTGAGAGACTTCTCCACCTTCATGATTTCAGCATCTGAAGACACGAATAATCTCCTTGCCATATCCAGGACGAGCCGCCTCCAAATCGAGAAGCAAAGCAGGAACCTCCTTACCCAACAGAACCTTGGAGCTAGGCGCCAACACACGAGTCTCGGAAACCTGGGCACTCAAAGAAGAGGAAGTGACGGGAGCAAACAAACATCCACTATCCACAGAAGCAGACAACTGACAGGGCTCGGACTGGTGTGGTGATGGCTGTAGCTATATGATGTTCAGGGTACAAGTAGACACACGATTTTCAGTATTTCTCTAGTGCAATATAGCTCAAGACTCAAAAAAGTTACTCATCTTGTACATGTCACACCATTTGTACACTTTCAAGCCGTCACAATGTTCAAAATGTAGCTAAGTTACACAGCGACGGTGGCTAAAGTTACACGGCAACCATCGCCGCCATACATGACGATGGAGCTAAGTTACGCGGCGACAGTGGCTAAGTTACACAGCGACTACTTACGCTACTTCAAACAGACAGCACTGTATTCCACGATCGCAGAAGGTTGCATTTCACAGTCCACGAACAGATGTCGGAGTGGCAGCAGCAGAAGTTCTCACTCGAGGCCGTAATCCTCGCCGAAGTACTTATCGACCAGCCCATTGGCCATGTTCCTCATCGCCTCGTTCTCGTGGAACTGGAACCTCTCCATGGCCTCAATGCCGTCCTGTCTCTCCACAAGCGCTGGACCTTGTCCACTGGGATATCCCCTCATGACCTACAACGATGGTAATTTGGATATTAATAGAGCCATACAAATTCGATACATCCAGAGTAACCTAAACACAACTTGAAGACACTTTACATTTCAAGGACTAATGAACTGGGCCAGGAAATGAGATGGAAGTAGTTAAAGCCAGTAAGATTCCCTCACCAGTTCCAGGAACTGAAGTCCAAGTCTTGCACTCTCTATATCAGCAGACCTGACCAGATTTACGAAACCTGGAAGGGCTCCACCATTTATGATTGAGACCAAATGTTCGACGATTATGTTCGGTGGGTCAGGACTTCCTGCTGGGACAACACAGAGATTGCCCAGGGTGTAAGCTGCTTCCTTACGGATGTCAAACTGTGCACTCGTCAGGAGGTGTATTAGCAAAGGTGTCGCCTCACTAGTAAAAATCAATTTCTTGTGCTCAAAGCTGCCTGCTGCTATATTTGACAATGCCCATGAAGCCTCCTACATTAGCAGCCCAAGAATTCGAAAGCATAAGCAAATCAAATATTTGTATGTGTTAGCCAGATGAAGTAAAATTAAGTAGAAGCAGGAAATGAAAGCAGACCTTTCTGAGAACCCTATTGTCACTCTTCAAACATTTTATGAGGCTTGATAAAGCTTGATCTGTGAACAATATTTAGTTAGTACTTGCAAACTATAACTCATAATGGATATCATCCAAATGAAACATGGTGATGTTATATCATTGGAGACAAAAGAGTGGTTAACTAACCTGTGATACTGTTTCCAACTATTAGGACTGAATCAACCATGTATCCATCCCCAGCTACAAGATTTCCTAAACCACGAAGCACCTAATTCAAAGTACAAGCGTCAAATTGCCTGTGCAAATTACACACTTTCTTCAGCAAAAAACTGAGGGTCCGATAGTACAAATCACACTACATACGCTCTTGAATGCATAATACAGAGTGCATAATTCCACAATAATGGAGGGGAAAATATCCTTAGAACAGCCATATGCTAATAGCAAACAATTATTAGCATTTCATTCGATGCCTCGTAACAAAAAGATGCCTATCTACCAGATATGACCTGCTCATCCATACATTAAATGTCAAATTGACAACTATACAGTACACATGTTATGGAAGTTTGAAGTTTGAACCAGGAGACGTTCCTCTTACAACACATGGTTAGATTGCTGGGTAGTAGTTAGCTACGATAAACGTTGTTAATGATATGCATTTCCAGGACGGCACCAAAAGCACGAATAAGAGAAAGGATTTGCTATGAGATCAAGAGAAAAACATATAATACCGGAATGAGCAACTGCAAGTTGTCAGATGCCAGTAGGCGTGCAATCAGCAACTGAGGCACATGACTCCTTACTATTAAGCTGATAGCTTTCTCTGAAAGTGCTGAAAGATAGACCACTACCCAAGCCACCTCAGTTGCCAGCTCTTCATCCCTGAAAGATAACTTATCAGCGGCAGTAATGAGCAAAAGCATGCACATCACTCTGATAAAATTTAGTTAAATGTTTTTCATGCCATTTGTTCATCTCAGAAATGCCAAGAGAATATAACAAGGACTAAAGCAACTTTACAGGAAAAATAGTATCAAGTGTCCAGCTCATACAACTTCGTAAATGACACCGAGATACTAACTAATGAAGAGGTTGGAAGGAAGTATTGCTGCTGCAAGCCTATGTTAAGAGCATACTGGGAAGGCAAGTTACAAAGCACAGATAAGTGAATCTGAACAATGTTCTCTATGGAACTGTAAGACCTCACAACAAATAACTGGAGCAATTTGCAATGAGTACAAAGGCCACAACATAACAAGCATAATTCGCCTTGAATTTTAGGAACTCAATCAAATGAAGAGTACAATTATTAGCTGAAGTTCGATGCAAGATAGAAAGATGGCCATTAAGAGACGTACGCCTTTTCCAAGTCCCTTGTGATTGCATTTAGCACACCCTCAATGCTAATAAGCTCATTGACAGCCTTAGGATCAGGCCCCTAGGTTATAAGAAAGACAGAAATTTTAGTGAAACGATGTTTGATCAATAGCTACATGCATATTAAATAAAATGTTTAAGAAACTTTAAGAAACCCCTTCCTATGCATGTCATAAAATGTTTTGAGAAGGAGCTTAATTTTCAATGCAAATACTGCTTGATGTTTAGCTGAGATAAAATACATCTTAAACTTTAAGAAACCCCTTCCTTAGTATCCCTTTTAGAAGGGCTTAAGCATATCAACACTTTAAGCTTACACTTAAGCACACATAATTCCTAAGTAGGCTCATTCTAAGCATATGCTTTAAGCTCTTGGAAAGAGTATACTGTTATACACTGGCGTAAGAAACTTGAGGTTCATACAGTCAAAGCAAGAGATATATACCTTAATGAGATTCGACAATGCCCAAGCAGCAGTCCTTGCTGCAGAACCTTTGTTTGACAGCATTATGCGAGCAAGAGACCGCAAAGCACCCTGTGCAAGTAATGTGCTTCTCAGATCAGCTCCTTCACCAGCAACATTACCGATGGCCCATGCACATTGCTCAGCAACAAGTGTGGAGCTCTTCTCTAACAAAATAGATCGAGCAACATTTTTAATATAAGCAAAGATCTAACTTCCAGCTGAACTGCAAACAATATCTACTGCATGAGAAATGTGCATTACAGAGGAACCAGAGATTATATATTCCTAATGGGAATATACAAAACAACATATACTCCTAATAGAGAGAGAGAGGAAACGGACCACCGAGGTGAGCAATAAGCAATGGCAGTGCAGGCAGCAAGGCTTTTGTTTCTTCTGGTTGTCCAGCTGCTATGTTCGTAAGGCACCAAGCTGTCTCTTGCAACTGTAATAAAAGCATCAATCATATCCGTAAGACAAAAAGTTCAAACGTAGCACAAAAGTTGTTTTCAGGTAATGTAGAAAGCTGGAGCCCGTATTTTTCTAGTGCAAAATGGTCAACCTGTTCATCTGAAGATCCAAAGGACAGATATTGCACTAAAAGAGGAACTGCCCCAGCTTTAATTGCTACTTCAATGGGAGGTACTTCAGACTGTGACAACAGGCGTCTCAAAGCACGAAGCGCCTCTATCTTCTTCTTCTGGGCCCCTTTCCCCCTAAGAAGCATCAAAAGGTTGCAAAATACACTCCATGATGTTTTCTCATAATAAATAATTAACTATAAGCCAGAGCGTAAATTTTCTCCAAAATCCCCAAGTGCTTGAACCAGACCTTGCAACTTATAGATATGTATGTTCAGAGTGGAAAATCTACACAAACCAGGTAAAAAACAGAATCTCCAAGAAACTAAGGTCACGTTTGGTAGTGCAAATTATAATGATGGCAGCATACAGTTCTGGAATCCAATTAAATAAGATGTGTAAGGGACAATGCAAATTACCCCCTCCCCCCTTCCCCCATGTTGTCACGCATGAATTTTGATCTTCCGTAAATGGAATATAGGAAAAGAACAACAAACCTAACAGGTAGTTACGGGCAGTGGGTTTCTTTGTATTGCATAAAAATAAGACAACATAGGTCATAATAAGACAAAATAATGTGTCCAGAACAAGGACTGACTAACACATGAAGAGATACAAAAGAAGGAACATACTGGCTTGCCAAAGATGATTTCAATTCTTGGACAGCTTGAGCAGTTCTCGTTTCAAGACCTGCTTTCTCGTCATCAATAACCATATCACCATCTTCAATTGCAGCCTCATTGCTGCCAGAAAGTGGGGTGCGGCACACACGCTTTGCACGCATTAAGGCTTCCCTTCTTTCCTTCCCTATTGCTACAGCCTGTTCACGCCTCCGGCTAGCTGCCGTATTGTGCACTGCAACCAGACTTCCAACCAATCAAAGTCTATAGTAAGTAATAACTAACACTAGCAGCAATATTCCTACAAGAGTGTTGGGTGTTTTATTATCGTCATGAGTGATTAGTTCATGATGGCACATAATTAACATGTGAAAATACATCAGACAGAATTTCATGGTAGTTTGGTAAAACTGCAAATAAGATTTAAGCGTACTTTTGAACTTAGAATACTAGAAAATTGCAGAGCATTTTCTCGTCACATCAGACATGACGCCATAATGGACCGAGATAAGTTTCACTCTCATAAATTGTTCGAAACTGCTATAATTGCCAATGTTGAGGAACTCGTTTATCGGTTACTGCTCGGTCAGCTGGCGATTAGCGATTAATAGGCGAATCGCCGATAAAACAGGTAGTCGTTTTATCGGTCACCCACTGAGTAGCAATTAATCGGTCGACTAATCGGACGATTTTTTAACACTAGTTACCATCCTAGGTCATCTAACTTGCAGAAATGTAATTTCAAGTTACCGCCTAGGTTTCACTCATAGTTATATGACCTACCCAAATAATAACTCAAGTTACCCCCTAGGTGAAACTGAAAGTAACTAGTACATGTCAACTCGTTGGCTATCCAATAAATAACTTGCTCAATTTCAATTTCACCCAGTTCTGAACAATAAATCAAGTGATTCTACACCACCACCTAAGGTAGCTAGGCATGATAAGCCACTATCCGCGTACTATTTAAGCTTCCAGCCGGCTCGACCTAGCACTGCTCTAACCACGTTGGAGAGATGCTTCTTCACCAAGAAGGTAAGAGAAGCTTGGCCCTCCCCTCTCCTAACCCCCCGAGCAAATATACTTCCTAGCTTACTTAAGAGACTATCGGGGCTTTCGCCACCGCCGTGCGCGAACAGTTCGACGGAATTCGAGAGCCACGGCGAGGCGAGCAAAGAGGAGGGGGTACTGGGGGTGGGGAGCGGAGCAGACCTGAGGACTTGATGGCGTAGCGGTGGCTCTGGAGCGGAAAAGCTGGAGAAGACGAGGCGGGGTTGTTGCCGTCGGCCATCTTTTACGGCGGCGGAGCTCGACGGCTGCGAGGCTCGGTGATGATGGTAGGAAGAGAAACGGGACGGGGAGGAGACTAGGCAAGACCGTATGATTGGGCCGGGTTCGGGTAGCCCGGTTTTATCGTGCAGCTAGACCCAGGCCCCGGCTGTGCTTCCCGAGTTTTTTTTAGGAAAAAGTTCAAAACATAGGGGTTAGCCCAAATAGGACATCGAACTTTGAATCCCGGTAATTGGCACTCTAAACTCATTAATCCCGCTCTATTTTGAACCCTATACCCGTTTCTCATGGCAGGGAAAAAAACTAAAATTACATCTCTCACTGCCAGCCCTGTCCCACTTGTCATATCTATCTTCAACTTTTTCCAGCCGTCGGGCAAAAAACATTACGCTCCCAGACGGTGATGTTCCGGCCACCAACACACCTATGAGGCAATATAGCGCAAGCCCATAGGCACAGCAACCTCAGAGCGGTCGTTTTCGCGTGGTTCATCCTCGTCTCTATCCCACGCCCCCCACGCGCTCGCCATCGCCTGCACTCTGCAGCCTGGATGCTTTCTTCGCCTTCGTGCTGAAATCCAGCGCCACGCGTTAAGCCAAGATCGATAACTCCTCCCAGTACCAACGCTACTCCCGAACCCTTGTTGTACGTCTCCCGCGGATCTGATCTGAACACTCACCTGCTTGGATATGGCCCAGAGCCCAGACGATGCTGGCCCCCGTTGGAAAACAGCAGCCGTGGCGCCGAGCTTGCCACAGCGTGGTCCAAGTGGAGGCTCTCAGTACTTAACCGATTCTCCTGAGTCAGTGCGCTATCAATCTGCTCCCATTATTTCTGCTCTCCTCTCCAATCTCCAACAAGGAACCCATGTGCTATCTAGCGCTTCAGTACGCTCAAGCTGAGCAGAGAAATACCTAGCTAACTAGAAGTGCACACGTATTCCTGTATCTAATACGGAGTGATGCTGATTGGAGAATTAGATCTGTTCGGTAGTGATGCTGAGAGAGATCTAGGTAGACGATGGATATGACATGCGGGTCCCAATGGTCAGTGAGAGTAGCATGTTAGTCTGGCTAGGATTGTATTATTCCCGGTGTGCCAAACAAGTCTAGGGTCCGAAATAGACCAGGAATTCTAAGTTTAGAGTGCCAATTACCGGGATTCAAAGTTCGGGGTCCGATTTGGCTAACCTATATGAGTTCAAGGTTTCTTTTGAACTTTTTCCTTTTTTTTACTGGACCAGTGTTGTCGAGTTCTGCACGTTTCGGCTAAAATTTTGGCAAATTGTGAATTCGGATTGTTTCATTGGTTCGTTTTTCATCTGGTTTTGAGCTAATTGAGGAGTGACTGAACATAGACTTGGTGAGACACTATGATGTATTTTCACCGTTTTCATATTACTTTGCATATTAATTTTGGTCAGATTCAAACTTTGAAAAGTTTGATCAACCACATAGCAAAAACTATCAACACTAGCTGAATGGTCATGCATTGCCACCGTTTTCATATTACTTTGCATATTAGTTTTTGTCAAATTCGAACCTTGGAAAGATTGATCAACCACATAGCAAAAGCTATCAACACTAGCTGAATGACCATGCGTTGCCACGGTCTCTAAAAATTATAGGGAAAAATCCAATTTACAGTATATAGTTATGGGCCATGAACAATACGACAAGCTCATGATAAATCGCAGTAATTTGCAATCTATGTGAGCGCTCGAGTTGTCAACAATATGACACATTGTTCCTCGCACCTTTCCCAATGCAGTGCCTCTTCCGTTACGATGACAACTGCACGCATCCCGCGATGTTCTGCTCATTGCGAAACTCTCATCTTTATCCACTTGTTGACAAGCTCATAGCCTACTCGAACATCGTCATCAATTGCTCTGGAATGTTCAAATAATGGTAGTTAGAATTTACATTAACGTTTACACTTTGCCTTATGTAGTCCCTCTCAACAATTGGCAAGCTGTTTCGAGGAATGGTGCATCTCTTCCTAGGGTTTCTGTCCTAGAGGGGTTACCAAAAATGTACCGCCAATTCCCTAATTGTCACATTCTCTTGTTGGGAATTACTTTCCAGGCAGATTCTGTTTGTAATATGCCAAACGAGAAATCCCCCCATCCGTTCATCACGAAGACTTTTGTGCAAATCTTTAAGAAACATACGGTGAAGATAGTGTCGGGATGTCAACATACATTGCGAAATCCGTGTTATGTGTCACATCCGCACCTAATAGCATATCTTGCTTGATGAACATGGGTTGTTGGCCGAATGAAATGGGCCAGCTTGTGATGTGAGGTTAGTCTATAACAGAGGAGCAACACTCGCTTGAGAGGGGATCGAACAGAACAAAACCGAAATATGTCTCAGCTTCTCCTTCCTCTGTCCTCCTTGTCCCCATTCTGAATCTTCTTCTTCAGATCCGACTGCTACCACAAGCAGCTATATTTACCCACCTCGCGTCCTGGCGATCACCTGCGGCAATGGGGATCATTACATTATGCCAATTGAATACAAAGATCTTGATATTCACATATTATTTTTGCATATATCGATTCAAATGGCTCTCATTATTTATTTATAAACAATGGCGAAGCTTAGTTGAGGTTAGGGGGAACACCACCCCCCCCCCCCCCCCCCCTAAGCCCAAATACAATTTTTTTTGATCAACTAGTAATTAGAAATTATGGGAGAAACTAGAGCCCCCCTCCCCCCCCACCCCCTGCCCACACACACATTTTGTGGTTTTATCGTGCAGCTATACCCAGGCCCACGTGTCAAGGGACCGGCTGTGCTTTCCATTTCAGCTTTTTGTAGTGGCCCAATGTTGTCGAGTTCTGCATGTTTCGGCTGAAATTTTTCCATTTATGATTTCAGATTTTTGCATTGGTTCGTTTTTCATCTAGTTTTGACCTAATTGGCGAATGCATTGAACATAGACTTGTTGAAAAAAATGTGATGTATTTCCAACGTTAAAATTTCAGTTTTGCGCCATGAACAATATGACAGGCCCATGAAATTTTGCAATCTTTATGTGAGTGCTCCAGCTGTGAACAATACAACACATTCTTCCTTGTACCTCACCCAATGCAGCGCCTCTTCCATTAATTACGATGATGACCGCGAGCATCACACCGCTGTTCTGCTCATGGTGAACCTCCCGTCTTTATCCACTTGCTAACAAGCTCATGGGCTGCTTGAACATCGTCATCAATTGCTCCCGGAATGTTCAGATAGTGGTAGTTAGAATTTACATTAACGTTTACACTTTGCACTATGTAGTCCCTCTCCAGAAAAAGGATTTGGCAAGTTGTTTCGGGAATGCCGCCTATTTCCTTATTGTCATATTCTCTTGATGGGAATTACTTTTTCCACAGTTTCTGGTTGTAATGTGCCAAATTGACAAAACACCTCGTCCATCGACCAGGAAGACTTTTGTGCGAATCATTTTTTAAGCGTACGGTAGGGATAGTGTCGGATGTCGACATACATGTGCAAAATCCGCTTTGTGCCAATCTATCTATCTATCTATACCTTTTATAAAGCAAAACCCCACTACAAGTCATTTATGATTTTTCTATCTCAACATGCAAGTTATCCAAATCACCCACTATTTTAGCCAACCAATTGTCCATGTCACCCACTAGCATTCATTAATGATAATATTTTTTTGCATTCAACATATCCACGTCATCTACTTTTCGTCCATGCAATTTTCCACGTCACTAGTTTTTAATCATCAAATACAAAAAAGGCACATTAATTATAGCCTTTCGACAATTGTGATCAACTCAATGTTGCATATTTTTATATAGAACTTCATATTCCATGGGTCTTAGTTATCTTTATTTGCAGAATAATTTTTTAGAGAGATCCCGCCACAACGCGCGGGGTATTTTCTCTAGTTGAGTAAAGATCATAGCTTCACTTCTCTTTTGCATATATCGAGTCAAATGGATCACATTATTTATTACACTTAATTATAAGGTAATATATGCTTCAAAAAGATTACAAGGCATTAGGTTGGTATGGTAAAAATCATTTCCAATCTTCAACAATTAATGGAGTAACAACTAATGCATGATTTAAGGAAAATACGGCCAGGCTACATTAATGGAGTGCCAATTTGTCTCGATTAATTATAAGATATTATACCTTTCAAATAGATTACGCGACATTAGGTTGGTGTGATCAAAATCATCTCCCATCTTCCACAATAATTAATGATTTTGGTACAGTGTGCTAGACTTCCATACTCACAAGCACACCAAATAATTCACCTTTCTTGTCCTATAAATGCATGTCAGCATAAACGACATTCCACCCAAGTGGCTGCAATGGCAAGAAAGGCCACTATCTTTGTCACATCCATAATCTTGATGTTTGCACTACTCATAGCTGGAGGTAAGGAGAAAGAAATATGAAACTAACTTTTAATATATGTTCCAATACTCTAAATTTTTGTTTAGTGTTTTGGTGTCTTTCATCATCTAATAAGGCATTTCTTTATTTGCATAGATATGGTTGAACATAGTCAGTGTGAAAAAAAAAACCAGCCATATCAGTTGTGGTGACTCTGGAGCTTGCGTTGTGTGGTGCCGTTATGTTGGCCTCGTTACTGGGTACTGCGATTTCAAGGATAAAGAAGGTTCATGTGTGTGTTGTATGACCTAGTTGGTAGCGCTCGATTAGGTGTGTCTGGATCTATAATAAAGCAACCTCTTTCTACTCATTATCGCGTATGGCATAAGAATGTGAGATTTAAATAATGAAGTTATCAATAAGATTTAAAGGTAATAGATGCATTATTTGTTCCGACCAAGATGGGTTCAAATACAGTTTTCTGAAAGCAAAAATAAACACACATTTACCGCTTACACACGATCCAAAATAGCAACATGAGTCGTCTGTACCTGCCCTGGTGGGATGCTTAGGCCTTCATCTTTATTCTCACTGTCTAAAATAGCAACATGAGTCGTCAGTACCGTCCCTGGTGGGATGTTTAGGCCTTCATCCTTATAAGCCTCTTCCAAGTTTATTGACCTGATATTTTTCCCTTCCAAGGTCATTGGTCTATATTTGTGCATGCTAAAATGGTGAGGAGATTGAGATGGAAGTGGAAGGCATGCTGAACTGGTGGTCGATAGTTCATTTAGTTCTCTATTTGTCAGACTCAGTGTAATTTGTATTTTAGATTAGCCTCATGTGTAGGTTTATATAGATTCAAGTTTTCAAGTTTGTATTGTTAACATGCTTTTTGAGAGGTGAGGGAGTAAAGGAAAACACTATCAGGTTCGCTTCAAGTTCTTTTGAGGGCTCAGGTTCAGTTCCACATAAAGATATTGTTTTAGGTTCCAAATAGCATCTATCTCGTGTTTCCTGAACTTGGAGATATTTTCATTTACATATGTTGCCTTAATCCAAAATGCTTTGAATGCGGGTTCAAAAAATATGATTAACTATTTACTGTTACATTTTTATGTTCCCGCATGAGCATTCAATCATATGTTGCGGGGCAGCAAGCTGGTTTTCGAGTCGATCGAGGACAGTTTGTGCCGTGACGACGGAAACGCAGGCTGCACGGAAACGAATCGGCCGCGTGCCGTCGGGCTCAGCACCGCAGCTCTTATGAATCCGATAGCACTACGGTGAAGCAACCTGTCGATCGAAAGGGTTGGCGCCAATCGAGTTTTCGTTCCAGCTTGAATCCGAGTCGAGGTCGGGGCCGCACTCCTGTTCCGATCACCACTGCGCGTTCGCTCTGTATAAATGCCGCCGATCGATCCACACCGGACTGTGTCCATCTCCTCCGTCGCCTGCTTTCCACGGCCGTCTCCTCCACTCCATCGCGCTTTCCCAGCACCCAATTCGCAGTCGATCGAGCTCCATGGCCGCCCGCAAGCGACCTGCCGCCGCCGCCGCCGGGACGACCCAAGGACCGGCGACCTGCAAGAGGAGCCGCGCCAGCATCGGGAGCACCGAGGAGTACGAGGATCCTACATGCCTGGGCGAGGGCGGCTTCGGGGTCGTCTTCAAGGCGCGCCACCGCGTCACCGGCAAGACGGTCGCTATCAAGTGCCTCTCCTCGGCGGACGACGCCACGGATCAGGAGCGCCACGACGCCGCCGCCGAGCTCCTGCGTGAAGCCCGCTTCCTCGAGACCTGCAGCAGCGGGAACCCTTACGTGGTCGGCTTCGAGGGCCTGGTGCGCGCCCCCGACACCGGCGAGCTTTGCCTCGTCATGGAATACGCCCCTGCACCGAGCCTCCATACGTTCCTGTGCGACAGGCGCGGCGGGCCGCCGCTCCCGGAGTCGACGGTGCGCGCCTTCATGTGGAAGCTGCTGACCGGGGCCAAGATGATGCACGGCCGCCACGTCGTGCACCGCGACATCAAGCCGGCCAACATCCTCGTCGGCCAAGGCGGGGAACTCGTCAAGCTCTGCGACCTCGGGCTTGCGATCTCCATGTCCGAGCTCCCGCCATACACCCAGGCCGGCACCACGGCCTACATGGCCCCCGAGATGCTCCTGCAGAAGCCGGACTACGACGTGCTCGTCGACGCCTTTTTTAGATAAAGGGCTTTATTACTTAAATTGTTTAAGCATTACACCCGGCCTCTGCATCCAAAATGCACACAGCCGATATCCAACATAGAAAGTAAAAAGTTGTGCAACAATAGACGCATTACAACCAGCAAGATAATGTAAAACGCCTATGTCATGTCCAATCTCGACGGCCTATGGAGGTCCAATCCGGCGATCAAGCGGCCACCCATGTTGTGAGAAAATGTCCCTTGCCACCTCCTCCAGTCGTGCACACGCCTCCGTAAAGAGGTCTCGATGTCCCACACGTTGTAAGGTGGACCACGTACGGAGAATACTTGTGCAACGGTAGAGTACCTGCATATGAGAAACATTTTTATCATTGAAAACCTTGTCATTTCTACTAAGCCAAAGCGACCATATAACAGCAATCGCTCCCACCCTAATAACCGTTCTAAGCCTTTTATCTATCCCATGTAGCCAGTTGCCAAAAACATTGGCAACAGACTTGGGTGGATATAAGTTAGACGCTATTTGGATGGCTGACCATATAGAACGTGCGAAACTACACTCGAAGAATAAGTGTTTTATTGTCTCTTCATTGGACAAAACATACACTTCGTACTTCCATGCCAATTTCGTTTAACAAGGTTATCCTTTGTTAGAATGACACCCCTACGAAGATACCACGTGAATACTTTAATCTTAAGTGGTATCTTCATTTGCCATATTTTTTTATTATCATCAACTGGCACATCGGAATGTACTAACGCCCTATACATGGAATCCACAGAGAATTTACCATTCTCACATAGATTCCAACGAAATTCATCGGCCCTGTGTGAGTTGAACTGATCTCAACCGTGCCAGCAGGGAGTTCCAAGACGCTAGTCTTGGTCCGAACAAATCTCGCCTGAACGTCACATTCGGAGGAGAGCATTGCATAACTGTGGCAATGGTATCTCCCTTATGACGAACAATATTGTATAGGGCTGGAT
This sequence comes from Poa pratensis, assembly GCA_947311845.1. Taxonomy (NCBI): domain Eukaryota; kingdom Viridiplantae; phylum Streptophyta; class Magnoliopsida; order Poales; family Poaceae; genus Poa; species Poa pratensis. The sequence goes on from CAMZMU010000088.1 coordinate 29,861,982, forward strand.
ATCGATCCCGGAGGGTGGTGTTGTCTAACCATTTGTCCTCCCAGAATCTAATCTCCGAGCCATCCTTAATATTAAATACCCCGAAGCGAAAGAAATGTTTCTTTGTCGCCATCAGTCCAGCCCAAAAGTGGGAATCACCAGGTTTCCAATATACCTGTGATACCGCCTTTGTGCCAATGTATTTTCTCTTAAGGAGTGTTTGCCATATCCCCTCTTCAGTAAGCAGCTTAAAAAGCCATTTACCTAGGAGGGCTGAGTTCTTGACATCAAGGTCATGAATACCAAGCCCTCCCTGATCTTTAGGGCGACAAACAACATTCCATTTAGCCAGTCTGTACTTCTTCTTCTCACCATCTCCTTGCCAAAAGAATCTTGATCGGTAATAATCCAATTTATGCAAGATTCCTTTTGGTATTTGGAAGAAGGAAATCATATACAGTACCATGTTTGTTAGTACCGAATTAATGAGAACCAATCTTCCACCAAGAGATAGCAATTTTCCTTTCCAACTAGATAGCCTAGCTTGTAGACGTTCTTCGACGTGTCTCCATTCCGCATTAGTCAGTTTCCGATAATGTATTGGTATCCCAAGGTACATGATTGGAAATTGACCCTGCTCGCAGCCAAAAATATCGGCATATTGAGCAGCTGCTTCTTGAGCCTCACCGAAGCAAAACAATTCACTCTTATGGAAATTAATTTTCAATCCCGATAATTGCTCGAATGCTGAAGTATCAACTTCAGATTCGCAGCTTTATCTAGATCATGTTCCATAAAGAGGATTGTATCGTCTGCATATTGAAGAATAGATAAACCACCATCAACAAGATGTGGAACTACTCCTTCAATTTGGCCATCCGTCTTAGCTCGTTCAATCATGATCGTCAACATATCCGCCACTATATTAAATAGTATAGGCGATAGAGGATCACCTTGCCTTAATCCTTTTTTTGTCTGGAAGTAGCGGCCAACGTCATCATTGACTTTTATCGCCACACTACCTCCGAACAAAATTGTGGATCCAAGCACACCACTCCTCTGAGAACCCTTTCATTCTCAGAGTCTGTAGTAAGAACGGCCATTTGACTTTATCATATGCTTTTTCAAAGTCGATTTTAAATATCACCCCATCAAGTTTTTTCGTGTGCATCTCATGTACGGTCTCGTGTAAAACCACAACACCGTCAAGGATATTCCTCCCTTGCATAAAAGCAGTTTGGGTAGGTTTTACCACATGATCTGCCACTGAATTTAACCTGATGGTCGCTACTTTTGTAAAGATTTTGAAGCTAACATTCAGAAGGCAAATTGGCCGATACTGTTGTATCCTTTCGGCATTCTGAATCTTAGGCAACAAAACGATCTCCCCAAAATTAAGGCGAAATAACTCAAGTGTCCGGCATGTAAGCAAATAACTCAAGCAAATCAGACTTGATGGTTTCCCAGAAATGCTGGTAGAACTCAGCCGGAAAACCATCTGGTCCTGGCGCCTTATTATGCTCCATTTGGAAAACCGCCTTGCTTACCTCCTCCATAGAGAAAGGTGCAGTAAGAAAGTTGTTTTCCTCAGGAGTTACTTGGGTAATATCATCTGTTCGAGACTCATCTAGAGTAAAGTTCCCTTCCTCGGGAGCCCCGAACAAACCTTTATAGTAGTTCGTGATATATTCCTTGAGCTGATCCTGTCCTTCGATCAAGCCCTCATCCTGTAGGAGAGAATGAATACATTTCTTTCTATGTCTGCCATTAGCAACATTATGAAAGTACTTTGTATTCGAGTCCCCTTGTAGAATGAATTGAGCTTTAGATCTTTGGTACCATTTGAGCTCTTCTTCCGCAACATACGTCCCACCTGCTCATTCGAGTGCCGTTTTAGGTCACTCTCATTTGCTGATAAGGGCGTACTTCTGCTAGTTGATCAAGCTCATCAATAATGGAACACAGGCGCTCTTTTCTTTTTTAAGCATACCAGTTGTGTGTCTTGCCCACCCACGAAGGAATTTACGCAAATTGCGCATCTTATTATTCCACCGCTGGATAGCGCTATCACCCACAACCGGTTGAGACCATATCCTTTTAACCAAATCATCGAAACCATCCCGTAACAGCCAACCTAATTCGAATTTGAATTGGTGCTTCCCGGGCGATGTCAACGTTCCAGTAGATAGGAGTATGGGGGCATGATCCGAAAAAGCCTCTATACGTTCAAGCGCACGAACCGTTACTAATGGATATTTATCCTCCCAGCGGGAGTCCATCAGAACCGGTCCAGCTTCTCGTACGTTGGCTCGGGGAGACTATTAGCCCAAGTGAATTGTCTCCCCGTCATATGAACCTCTCTTAAGGACAAGCTATCGATGACAGCGTTGAACAAGGTGGGCCAATGAGTATCGAATCTACCCCTACTTTTCTCATGTCGGTACCTCAGCATATTGAAATCCCCTCCTATAATGATAGGATATGGATCATCTTTTGCTAGATTAACCAACTCTCTAAGAAAAGCAGCCTTATATTCTTCTTGGGCAGCACCGTACACAGCAACTAGACTCCATATAAAGTTGTCAGACTTGTTGCGGATTTGAAATTTAATGTGAAATTCACCATCCGAACGACCCAACAACTCCATGGTTTCCGTTTTAATGCCAAGTAGCATGCCGCCCGATCTACCTCGAGGGGGACAAGAGTGCCAATCAAACTCCACACCACCTGAAAGGCGGTCTAGTAGAGTGCTTGGAAAATCTCGTCTACCCGTCTCGGAAATAGCCAAAAAATCCAACTTATAATCTCTCACATGATGCGCAATATTCAAATGTTTAGCCAAGTCGCCTAGACCTCTGCTATTTTCGAAAATGCCATTCATCGGGAAACAGTTGGGGTTTTGACTTTTTCGCGCTTTTGCGCGTAGCTTTGTTCTTTTTGTTTTTGGCAGACTTGGATCTCCGGCCGGTAGCATACAGGTCATCAAAAGATCCCAGCTCGGCCTCATCCATGTCCACCTCGGTTACCTCTCCTACAAGATGTGATAGAAGCTGTCCATCTATTGTGGCATGCGCATCATCATCATCTATAGTTGAGGGTACCGGCCTAGTCGAAACTGTAGGAGAAACTCTACGACGGTCATACTCTACGTGTTTCAAAACATTAGCCGATAACATTACTTCCTTTTCATTTTTACCCATACGAACTCCTACCGCTGACAACCTAGCAGAATAGTAGGCGTTGATAAAGACAAAAAGGATTGCGAAGGACGCAGCGTACCAGCAGGTGGAGTAGAGAACGAGTCTGCTTTGCGGCGCATTGCCTTGGCCATCGTGTCTTCATCCGTCGCCGACGCACCATCCTTGCCAGCCTGGTGACGTGCGCTCCGCCTAGGAACTCCCTTCGGCTGGGAGCGCACCTTAGCCGCAACGGACACAGCGGGAGAGGATGTTGTCGTGGTCGTATCCCTCTCAACCACCGTGTCCGCACTCGGAGTCGCTGGAGTAGCCGGAGCCGCCGCACCCGGGGACGCCATAGGGGAGCGCGCCCTCTCCGTATCGGTCACAGTGGGAGAGGATGTTGTCGTGGTCGAATCCCTCTCAACCACCGTGAACGCACTCGGAGTCGTTGGAGTAGCCAAAGTTGCCGCACCCGGGGACGCCATGGGGGAGGACACGGTCGAGGTAGAGTCCTCCTCCACCATGGAGGTCCCGCAGGTTGCAGCCTCAACGACGGCCGACATAGGGCAGCTCAGAGAGCCGACCACCAGGAGCGAACTCCTGGATGGCGACTCGTTGGCAGCCCCTCCAGTCGGGCCGACATTGAGGCCAGACTTGTCCTCGCATGATGGACCGTCGACGGTGGGCTGCTCACCGCCCCGGGCGTCACCGAGCATTCTGTCGCGCGACGAGCAGAGCAGCATGTTCCCCACAGCCGGCGGGCCAGTGGTCAGCCCACTACCGGCGCTCAGGCGGCCCACCTCCAGGCTCGAAGCAGCACCAGCATCCCCGGCAGTGGTTAGCACATCACCGCCCGAGGCAGTAGAGAAGTCCAGCACGCCCACTGTCCTCGGCCCAGCAAGGCTGCACTTCTCCCTCCAATTCTTCACGATCTCAATTCCTCTTGGAGTGCACGGATTGGGATTAAAAGGTGTGAGAGCCATCACATGAGAGATTGCAGCTCCCTTGCCACGTCCCCCATCTGGAACCGGCCCTTGATCAATCACCATATTGGAAGCACCCGAGGTGTCACCCAAAGCACCACTCGGTTCCGGTTGATCTCCTGCTCCGTCCTCCGCTAAGCCGTTATCATCCGGATCATCTTTGCCCTTGCGTTGCCACACAAACGGAACGAAATCCGGCTCAGGAACAAAGTCTTCCTTTTCTGGCCGGAATATGAAGTCGTACCCTTTTAGTCGCAACACCCCATCAGTTTCGATGTATGGTCCCAACTCATCGGATTTCTTGAAACTAGCAAGCTCCATCATGCCGACTAGAATACGGACCACACCTCTACGCCGGAGGGTTATCATGTCCACATCAATAGTCGTACCAATTAGGGACCCGACAGCCCACAAACCCCAGAAGTGTCGCATCGGATTTGGCACCCCAGTCACATGTACCCAAACTTGTGCTAGCTCCAGCTTGTGCATAACTTCTTCCGCTTTCCACTTGCTGAATGCCAACTTGGTATTCTGAGACGGGACACCAAGCTCTATGCCATCAAACCTCAGTAGATCATCTTCGGTCGGAAAGTTGACCGTGAACGAGTCCTCTCCATTTGGAATAGCCTCCCAACACCAAGACTCCGCTGGACACAGCCGCGCCACCTGGGTTTCCACCTGTTTTGCGGTGGCAGCCGTCCCATGAACCTTCACTAGAGCCACCGGGGTATCATTGGGCACCAAGTTGGCCTTATACAAGTTATCCGGAAACTGAAGAAAAATCGTACCCTAGCTCCTTGACCAACCGCGTGCACCGTCGGCCTTGGGAGCTTCAAAGACGGACACATAGGAGTTGGGTGCCTCGCATTCTCACAGATGTGGCAATAGTGCTTAGCAGGACAATCTTTAGTGGCGTGATCCTTCACCGCGCACTTCCAGCACCACACATTGGGCTTCTTTACCCCCGACACCGCAGCCACTGCCGGCACCACGTCCGTCGCATGCACCGTAGCGACAGCAGGTTGGCCAGCACCCGGCAAAGTCGCGACGGGCTGAAGAACCACGGGCCCTTGCACCTGCTGCAGCTGAGTATCGGCCATACCCGGCTGTACTGGATGGGCCGGGGCAGTTCTCTTCTTCTTCTTCTTCCTAGCTGGTGCTTGCGCTGGCGCCCCGAAGGCGAAGCCGGCCGGAGGTGCAGCAGCCGGCACGGGCACTCCCGGCTGCAACATACCTTGCTGCCTCGGAGCTACCACCGGCGGGCCGGCTGCTTGACCAAAGACCACTCCAGCAGCACGAGGTTGAGCTCCAGGCGCGGAACGTGGCTCCGGCGCCCACGTCGGTGGGCCGCGTCCGGGCGGCACCGCCATAGCCGGCCGTGCCGCTACTTCAGCGAACGAACGGCGCAGCCGCGAGCGGTCCGAGGCCGGAGAAGGTGTTGTCGAAGACGGCAGTGGAGGCGCGGCGACGGGAGACGGCGCGCAGCTGTTCTGGAGCGATCGGAGCGCACGAGGCGATGGTGTGCTGGTTGACCTAGACCACAACCCCTCGTACCAACGCTCCAGATGCATCCATGAGGATGAACGGCTGGCAGTCACCTGCACCCTGGTCCCACCCATCAGCGAGGGGTGAGTTTGAAATTCCAGCCCCGCAACTACCGCCTCGGATCGCGCCTCTGCTGTCGCTGTCCCGGTCGCCGCCGACGAGATGCAAGGAGACGATGCTGTGGTCGGGGACGCCGCCGGGAAGAAGTCTCCGAGGCACGGCGGTGGCGTGATCCGTGGCCGAGGTATAGGACCCCGCCACCCCATCCTCAGCGGCGGCCTCCGAAGTGCCCGCGCATGGGGCGAGCTGCCACCGCCGCTCCCGACGCCGGTGCTGCCCAAAGACAACGACAACGCATCCTCGCCATCGCTGGAGACGGAGTCCGCCCTGCACGCAGAAGAAGAAGCCTTACCTTCGTTGTCGATCTGCAGCGGCGGCGATCTCTCCCAAACCCTCGAGTCCGGCGTGGGGTAGCCGATATCCGCCCAGAACTCCTTTTCGATGTCCTCATCGGACTTAGGCGGCCGGCGGATGTCCTCCCGCGACACCACCCAGTCGTCTTTGAGCACTTCCTCTGCCGCATCCATGGCGATCTTTGCCGCGGCCGCTCCAGCCTCTCCGTCGAGAGCAGCAAACCTAGAGCCAGTCGACCCGGGCGAGCCTCTCGCCGGTGAGAGAGCCCCCGGCGCGAGGGTTAGCCTCCGCCTTGGCATGGCGCCGTCCGGCGCTCGCATCCCCCCACCGTCACCTCTAGCCTCTAGGTCTAGGAGAATTAGCCTGTCATGAGCTCGTCGACGCCTGGTCGCTCGGGTGCGTCATGGCGGAGATGCTCACCGGAGGCAAGACGCTGTTTCTTCGCAAGGATGATGACGATGAACATGAGGACGAGGTCAACGAGATAGCTCAGCTGTGTAGTATCTTCAGCGTGCTGGGCACACCGGACGAGAAGACGTGGCCGGGATTCACATCGCTGCCGCTCACCGCCAGGGCGATGCAACTGCTACCGGCGAGGCACAAGCGCAACCGTCTGCGGGATATCTTCCCTGAAGAGAAGTTGTCCAAGGAAGGGTTCGAGGTATTGCAAGGGCTTCTCACGTGCAACCCCGACAGGCGGCTGACGGCGGCCAAGGCGCTCAAACTCCCATGGTTCGCCGTTCCTCTTCCCGCCGCCGCTGCTTTCGTCGAGCTGCCAATAAAGAAGGCGCCGCGGATCAAGTTCATCCCACCGGCGATACCAGAGAAGATTACGTTCAAGATTCCAGTGGCGATGTGGAACGCGCAACGAGTGTAAAATTGTTCAGTTGTAATTCTGCTTTGGATGATCCATCCATGTAAATGCTACTCCTGCCTTCGAATCGTAGAGAAACGATGTAAATCCATGTATGTAAATCATCGATCGAGTTGTAAAGAAACGATGTAACTGTTAGATGCAGAATTCAATTGCAGAGCAACTGTCTTATGTTCAGACTACGTGATCCTTGTGTTTAACTGGGAAAATCTAATTGATCCATTAATTGTCTACAGTTCAAGTGTGAAATTCAGAACGGCACCCCACATTCTGCATCTTGCATTCTGCTGCAGTTCTGCATGCCCAGATACAGAGGTGCATCAGCATCACGTACTGGGCAGTTCGATGACTTCGATCATTGTACGTAGATCACCTTTGGCCTCTCCAGGACATTGGATTTGTGGAGGCATGTGTCAGGTTCTTTCCTCTCCACGGAGCACAGCTCCTTCATTCTTCCATGCCCACGGGTTCTTTTAATGAATAGCAACTCACTCCAACAATGTGAACCTGGGAGGTAGTTTGTGTTGGTTAGAATGACTAATGGAATCCTTAAATGAGCTGGAAAAAAACGATGGTAACTGTTTGATGGTGATCCATGCAAACATGTAAATCCTTGATCAAGTAAAACTGTCTCGTGCAGAACTGTAGAGCTTAGATGGTGATCCATGCATGTAAATCCTTGATCAAGTTGTAAAGAAACGATAGTAACTGCTTGATGCAGAATTGAACTGCAGAGAAACTGTCTTGTTTTCAGTTTACGTGATCCTTCTGTTTAATTGGGAGAAACTAGAGAACTTGCCTGTGGCAAGATGGTTAGGAGGGTGGTTGTACCCCCAGCCCACCAGAGTTCAAACCCCAGGTTTGACGTTGGTGTTTCTCATTTAGGCGAAATATTCTTCAGTGGGAGGCGACGTTCCCGTCGACAGCGAGACGCCCGTGGTGACTTCGTCAATCTCAAGACTCGACCCGCCGGCTCGGTATTACAGAGGTGCTCATAGGGGTAGGGTGTGCGTGTGTGCGTTCATAGGGGTGAGTGTGTGCACGTGTATGTGAGCGTCTGTGTTGTATTGGGTTTCTCAAAAAAAAAAAAAAATGGGAGAAACTAATCGATCCATTCTGTTCATATGCCCCAAACGTTGCACTGCAGTTCAAGTGTGAAATTCAGAACGACATGCTGACAGCCCACATTCTGCATCCCACATTCTGCATACTGCATTCTGATGCCACTTCTGCATCCCCAGCTGATACAGAGGTGCATGAGCAGGAGTTACCGATAAATGTACCCATCAACACAATTTCGATACCAAATCCAGAGGCGAAGAGATGGAAATGCAGCCACATTATTCTGCTGAACTTGTTTTAGAGTAATTTTGATACCAATCCACAGGCAAAGAGATGGAAGTGCAGCCACACTATTCTGAAGCTGTTGCCCCTGAAACAGGTAACACAAGCGACACAGGTATCTATGTGATTTGAGAGCAAACTCAAAACTGCACATTTACAACTCTGCTAATATCTACAGCTGGCCTATAAAACACACCCCAATGCGTGTCAAATGTCTATACATCCGTATGCCTGTATGAACATCACAATTTTCTGTCTGTCAGAAGCAGATGCATATGCATATATGCCCACATAGCAGATAAGTAAAACTCTGCCCAGGGAAATCCTTAACTGAGCTGAAAACTGCTTCAAACCACGGATCAGGTCTCATCCGCTTCAGAAATCCATTTGCCATTATTTCATATCAAGCTAATTAGCTGATGATATTTAACAACAGTCGGTAGTAATGAGGAGAGCAGACAAGAACAAACACACAATATTTTCCAGTTCCCACAGCGGTGACACTGAATAGAATTCACAAGAACAAGCACACAACATATTACAGTCCACACAGGGATCGACAATGAGTAGAGTTCACAATCCATACACGATACAGCAGCCGGCGACAAGTATAAACAGTTGGAACTCATGTTCACAGGACAACATTCACATCACATTATTCTATATTTACGGGACAAAGAGGCGAAAACATCTGATCCAGCAGAACATCAAGGCACACACACAAGGGCAGCTAGGGCAGGGTAGTAGCTGGAGCAGTTCACATCGCACGCCCCATAGTCTGTTCCGTGGGTGGCATCATGACGAACACAGACCGCCCGTTGAAGCCGGGGTGGGGGACCCTGCGGCGCAGCTCGCGTCCCTCCTGGCAGAGGGCACAAGGGTGACAAAGGTAGTGGGTCGCAAGATCGCAAGCGACCTCTAGGTGCTCACGCCTCTCCTCATCGTCGGTGAGGCCACGGCAGCACCCACATTGCCTAGTGAAAGCCTCGAAGTTACCCTGGAAGACAGAACATGGAGCATAGTCATGTCAGCATAATGCTTGCAGCAACATTACCAAGGGACGAGAAATCAGGAGCATATACAACAGAAGTTCTTAAGCCCTCAGAATTATGTTTTAAATAGTTTACTCATGGTACAATATGCATATCTTAGCCCAACATCCTACTTCACAATTTTCAAGAGTGACCACTACAAGTAGATATATCGTCTCAATGCAGAATGAGAAAATCATTTGGAACCATAAACACGAGCAGGTAAAGAGGCTTGCCTCAAGATTGTATCTTCGGCGAATAGCTGTACGAGTAGGGTGAGAGAACCATGGGGCTAGGCAGTTCCACCCAAAGAGAGAGTTCCCGAGCATATAGAGGCCGGTGTAAGGCAAGCAGCTGTTTGCAAAAGTTCCTGGTACTGCCGCAAGCCTCTCAACATTGCTACCATACAACACACATGGTGCTACGCTTCCAAGAAGACCTAATAATATGGAAAAAGACATCTAGTTAGTCCATTGTTGAATTTCCAAATTTACAAAAAGGGAAAACTCAAAGGAACCATCCAATATAGTTGCCATACTGCAGAGAACACCCGCAACTCAAACATGTAAACTTCATAGTGGCAAGTTAGTTGGCCAGTTAGGACAGTGTTGTTATTTGTCAACAGCTAATACTACATAGAAGGGTCAAGATGCTTGGGTTAGATAGCACAAATGAGCACATCGCAGAGCTCGTCCGTAACTGATAATTAGAACTGAATCGAACAACTCTGTACTACCCATTTAAGAATATGACAGGAGCCAGCACACCGCAATTTGCAGGTTCCTAAACTATGCGCATGGTGCATTACATACGGGGAAATATAGCTTAACTCTGATAGTGCCTTCAAAGAAGCAACTTCCAAACTAGGAAGAACTGCATCATGATAACTACTCCCTCCGTTCGCAAAAGGATGTCACAAAAATGAACTATAAATAGACCATTTTTGTGACATCCTTTTCCGAACGGAGGGAGTATATCTGATCCCATGAAACAACCAAATTAGTGAATTTGTTTAAGGCCTCCCGGAGACATGATCCCAAACCCGGCATCGATAAGTAAAGCATTTCGCGACAGATACTAGTCGGCAGCAACTCAATTCCAATACTATAAAATTGCCCTTCCCCTTATCATCCTATCCCCTATTTATTTAGAATCACGCCCAAAATTCAAACGAGAATCGAACTGACCAGATTACAGATCTTATGACAATCGCACATCAAGTTGCTAAAGTTACTGAACATCCTAAACCAATCCGCCAGAAGCAAGAGCATGTCCCCTCCGGGATCTACCCTGACCACGGAGCCTAACACGAAAGCGAGAGATCTGGGGCCGGGTCGAGGGGGGATACGTACAGACTTCGATGTCGCTGCTGCAGAACTCGTCGTTGCGGCCGAGGCAGGAGAGGAGCCCGGTGTCCCAGCTCTCCCGGGGCGGGGCGGCGACGGGCTCGCCCATGACGACGGGGACCCCGTCGGCGCAGCCCTTGGCGGGGTACTGCACCGGGGGAGCTGCTTCTCGTCGGCGGGCGGCGGGGCCAGGAGGGGGCTGGCCTCCTCGTGGCCGTGGTTGTCGTCGGCGGCGGCGCCCATGGCGGGATGGTGGGGGGATGCTGGTGCGTAGCGCGAGCGAGGTCAGCGAGGCCGAGAGGGGACTACGGAGGAAGGAGACTTCGAGGGGAGGCTGAGTAAAATAGGGCGCGGAGGAAGCGCGTGGAGATGGCGAAGGCTTCCTTCGCCGTGAAGCAGAGGAGGTGGAGACTTTCGGGGGACGATGACGACGAACAGAACGGAACACGTGCCCAGAAACCGTCTTCTTGCTGTGAAGGCGGAGTTTCTGGAGTGTACACGAATACGCGTTGCTTTACTGAACTTTGTGCGAACCTCGAGCGCGGACGTTGTGCACCCGGGAGCATGTGCTCCCGGTTTTTTCGAAAAAAAATTGAAAATTGAAAACTTGTCAAAAAATTCCGAAAACGACCTCGAGCGCGGACGTTGTGCACCCGGGAGCATGTGCTCCCGGTTTTTTCGAAAAAAATTGAAAATTGAAAACTTGTCAAAAAATTCCGAAAAAAATCATGCACGTACCTGAGCATGTCACGCACCATCGTGTCAAATTTGGCGACGAAACGACATCGTGGCCGCCCTGTGCAAAAATGACAAATCACAGATCTGAAAATTAAAATGTTGGATGCTATTTGCTGTCAGAATTTTGTCATTTTTGCACAGGGTGGCCGAGATGTCGTTTCGTCGCCAAATTTGACACGATGGTGCGTGACATGCTCAGGTACGTGCATGATTGTTTTCGGAATTTTTTGACAAGTTTTCAATTTTCAAAAAAATTTCGAAAAAAACCGGGAGCACATGCTCCCGGGTGCACTTGTGAGTTTCCGACCTCAAGTTGGATTACAATTCAGATCAAAAGAGAACACACAAGACAAAGTACAAAGCAACACAAACAAGAAACGCCACATGATGAAGAATGTATGAGGAATAACCAAAGGCAGTACAACCTTCCCTTTCTTTTCCCTCGGCGGAGTCTCCTTTTCATTCGACCAACGGGAACCATGTCGAAGGGGTGCCGGAAAGACGAAGTTACTGACATGCATGAATGCACGTAGAGTGTGCTTTACCGATTATATATCCTGCGTAATGCACAAACATCCAATGTTAATGACAAGATTCATGTTCCCACACGGTCACTCGAGGCTTCTTGTATGGAGTTTCTTCTTCTGGAGATGAGGTCAACACCGAAGTCTATTGAAGTCGGAATTATGGACCAGAGCTAAATTTCGGGTGTCGAGAAATGGACGGCGACGATCCTTGCCTGAGCAAAGCAAATGAAGAAATTGATCGGTGCGGGGAAGAGAGTGGTGCGGGGAAGAGAGTGGTAATACGGAGAAAGTGCAAAAAGAACTAGCTACAACGGTAGGCCATTATCAATAAACGTGAGTGCCGAGTTTTCATTTAGGTCAGGAATTGCTATGAAATCATTCTCCATCTCTTTGTTTATTACCTTTAAATTGTCCAAGGGATATCAACAAATAGGCAAACCTTCTACGTATTACAGAGGAAAATTCACCTTGCAGAATTTTATTACTTTGCGTCGAAGCAACACATAATCCAGGTTATATACATAAATAGATCACTAGGAAGATGGTCTTTTTTTATCAGTCTATCTACGTCCACATGAATATCCAACGTTGTGAGAATCGATCTGTTGGTGTGGTGCAGCAGAATGACACGTGCAATGTAGTAGGAATGACCATATTTTCTTAATAAAATTTACACGAACATACTTCGATAGTTCGAGAATTTTAACCTGGGCAATGCTACTTTCAGAAGCTAAGTACAAATATGACCAAAGAAAATGCTGGCGAAGCTTCGGAGAACGCCGATGTGTAGAAGAAGATGTAAACTCTGGCAAAAAAAAAGCCTGGCGAGAGGCTTCCACAAGATCCGCAAATGACGCCATACCAATTCCGGGGAGCAACACTCCGTATACTTCAAGGCGGGGTCTTCAAGAAGAGCATGACGCCACAACGCCGCCACCGTCCGATGCAAGTATTTTAGATTTTCATCTAGAGCACGTAAGAGGACCAAGATATGCCGCTACGTACGACGCCTTTAGGAAGGGGTCGACGTCCATGGACATCGCCATTGCGACCCGAGAGGACCCCGGACGAGAGTTTCCCCTCGATATAATCTATCTACCTCTCACACCGTCATGGAACATCGCCGAAACGGCACCCGCGCCGCTATGCATGTATTTATATGGATTTGAGGTACTTCCTCTGGTCCGAATTGATTGACATGAATGTTGAGCTACGCTAGAGAAAAGTGCACAAGGCTGGCGACAATAATATCGGATCGGAGGGAGTATTAAAAGTGGGTGCCATAAAATTGTCCCGTTGAAACTTGGCATTCCTGTTTGTGGATGATGCAGAGTTGACTTGCCGCGGGCGCGGGTACTGGGTTCTGCCCACCTCAAGTCCTCGACAGAGCACACGCTGCATGTCAGAAAAAAAAAACACACACGCTGCAGTGCTGTACACCGGTACAGGGCTAAATCTAGCCAAGCATGGTACGCAATGTCGACGTGACAGGGTCCTGGGCACACCTGGCTGCTAGCAAAAGGCCAACACAAGTATGGAATCGTCGGGCAGAACCTGCCTGTGGTTGTACAAAACAATGATCAAAAGAAAAGATGGTTAGGAAGGTGGTTTTACCCAGCCCATCAGAGTTTAAGTCCTAAATTTGATATTGGTGTTTCTCATTTAGACGGAATATTTTTTAGTAGGAGACGACGTTTCCGTCGACAGCGAGACCCCTGTGGTGACTTCATCAATCTCAAGATCCGATCGCTGGCTCAATTTTTCGGAGGTGCTCATAGGGGTAGGATGTGCATACGTGCGTTCATAGGGGTTATTAGTGTGTGCACGTGTATGTGAACGTCTACGTTGTACTGTGTTTCGAAAAAAAATACTTAAATAGCTGGTCATGTAGTACAGAGTAGGTAAATTCATTCATCAAGAAAATTGCCGCGACTGTACGAAAGTCCATAATTCAGAGCTTGAACAGAGCTACAACCTCCCATCCAGAAAAATTGTCGTGGGAAGAGAACTGATTGCGTACGGATCCTAGCATAAGGTACGACGCATTTTTAGAATCGGAGGGAGTAGTAAGTTCAGACATGTATCGAGCCTTGAAAAATGCCCGGACAAAACTAAAGAATTTCGTATATCACATGTTTAAGCAAAATACATTTTCTCCAACTTATTAAACACACGCTACAACTACGTCTCGTGGACCTAATGTGCCATCACCTGACAAAGAGGAGGCTGCTAGCTGTCCCTAATTTGCCTGTCTAGGACTAACTAGACCGACAGATTGTTGAGTATGAATGGATTAAGTCTGTTGTTTATTAAGTCTGTTGTTTTAGACCAAAATGTGAATGTTTCTAGACATGTTACATGGCAAGATACATTCACATGTGGTGCATAGCCAGTCAATTAAATTGGAACGGAGCGAGTAGATATTTGAAACAATCAGTGGATTCCATGGAGCCAAACAGGAAAGGTAATGAGAAATGACACTGAGAGGAACAAATATCTACACAAAAGTTGCAGAACTGATTGATCCAATCTCAGGTGCGTGGGATGTCGATCTTATTAGGTCCATTTTCTGGCGTATCGACGTTGAATTTTTTTTATCAATTCGGCTATGAAAAAACCCTAGCCGCCGCGTCCGGGTCACTCCCAGGCGACCCCGAGGCGCCCACGCCGCCGCTGCCACAAACCACCTTCGCCATCCCCTCTGCCCCTCGATGCTGCCGGATGAGGCCGTCCCACGGCGGACGGCGGCTGCTGGGGGCCCCCTCCAGTCGGTTCCTCCCTAAAAATCCAAATCCCCACCCCAAAAAATCGCCTCCACTGCGCCGCCCCCAACTCCTTCCTCTGCCATCCCCGCCGCCAGCTGTTCCTCCCCTCCTCCGGCCCCTCGTCGTCCGCTGGTGGGCGGTCGTCGCCGGATCTGGTGAACTGCCACGGCTCCATCATAGCCGCCGCTTCCGGGTCGCTCCTAGTCTTCCGTGGCTCCTTGGCCTCGTCGCCCCTGCGAGGTACTGCTCCAGCCTCGCATGTTCGCAGCCAGACGGTCCGGCCGGTTGCCTATGGCCTGGCCTGGATTGATGTTCGGTTTCTACCGGTGCTGCCGGTGTTGCTTTTGCAACGTGCTCAGGGAGAAATCCCCTCTTGGACCTCATGTCCGAGACAACCACGACGGCGCTGATGGCGTCGTTGACCTTCATGGAGGCGTGGTTGTGAAGCTGCTCCGTGCTCCGGTGTGGTTTATGCGTCTCTGCGGTAAGCGTAAGACCCTTTTCTCCTCATGGTGTTTGGATGTGGCTCAGGGCGAAAGCTCAGCGATGACGGCGTCGTTCCCCTTCCTAAAGGCGTCACGTGTGAGTCCTTGTCCTTGCCATTGATGTGGATCTTCGCACTTGGCTAGCGGCGACATTTGAGGCTTGGTGGTCGAACTTTTGTCTGTGCCCCTTGTGTAGGCATGTTTGGCTCCGTCTTATGGCGATGGTCCGATGCCCTTGTGCTGCTCTCCCTTGTTGTGCTTGCTCAAGCCCCTGCCATGGTCGCCGCGGTGTTGAGGGAGCTTCGGCTCTTGGTGTCGTCTCGGCTCATCTTTGCTCAATGACGACGCAATGATGCCTCCCCAACTTGCTAATCGTTTCGACCTCCCGTGGCGGAGCTCTCAATCAAGGTTCATGCTAGGTGCTAGACTTTGGCACTCGTTGATTGTGGATGCTCCTGAGTTGTGTCGTGGAATTTCGACACACGCACGCCGGTGTGGTGCTAGGCTGTTTGCTGAATATCGGTATTGTGATCCCTCGACTGCACCCCATCTACTTGTGCCTCTCATGGTGTTGGTCCTTCTGCCTGCCAGCTTCCTTAGGTTATGGGCTCATGTTCTGCTCAGTGGTGTCTTGTCAGGTGGCAAGCCGTTCCCCTTCCTCTTTTTGTGTGTGTGTGTGCTTTTTTTCTTTTATCTCTCTCCTTTTGTAATCCCCGTGTTTTCTGGTTCAATTGAACCTATCTTGTAGAGGCTGCAAAGCCTCACGGTGATACGTGCATTTTATATCATCATTTATATAACTCTTAGCATCATATTAGAATGTTATTTGCATTGTAGTACCATCATTTTACATGTTTTAGACGATTTATGGGACTTTCTTACAAAGTCCCTATTTTTGGTATTTAATCTCTGGGAGGCAGAAAACCTCCTTTTTCTTGTTTTTAATGTTTCAGGAGCTACAGGGATCCAAATAATAAAAGGAAAAATACACAGCCATTTTTTCATGGAGAACAAGGCATAGGGAAGAAGACCGAAGAGAGGGGAGCCTCGAGGCCCAAGATGGGTGGGCCCACGCGGCCACAGTACCTGGCCACGTGGGACCCACCAAATGGAGCCTCGAGCACTCCCTCGCCTGGGGCTTTTTATGCACGCCTTCGTCCTCCCCAAAAAGTTACGCCCTAATTTTTTCAAGTCCATCCGAGGCCGTGGCGGCGGCGAAACCCCTGATTCTCTCCGAGGGGGAATCAGACTCTGCTGCTCCGGAGTTCCGAAGGAGGGGGAAATCACCGCCATCGTCATCACTTCTCCTCCTTGGCGTGGGAGGAGGTGATACGTCTCCAACGTATCTATAATTTTTGATGTTCCATGCTTGTTTTATACCTATTGCTACATGTTTTGCATCTACTTTATGTCACTTTTATACATTTTCCGGGACTAACCTATTAACAAGATGCCAAAGTGCCAGTTCCTATTTTCTGCTGTTTTTGTATTTCAGAAAAGCTAGTCTGGAAATATTCTCGGAATTGGACGAAATCTTTACGGGAGGTGCTATTTTTCCAGAAGACACAAGATGACGCAAAGAAGCAGCAGAGGAGGCCCACAGGGGCCCCACACGCCACCAGGGCGCGGGTGCCCCCTTGGCCGCGCCCTGGTATGGTGTGGGCCCCTCGGGGCTCTCCAGCCGCCGCCCTTTCGCCTACTTATTCCCCCCGATGCAAAAACCCTAAGGGCCCGAGCCATTATCCACGAAAAGTTCCAGAGACGCCGCCGCCGTCAACCCTAGCTCGGGAGGGTCCAGAACCTCTTCCCGGCACCCTGCCGGAGAGGGGAATCGTCACCGGAGGCTTCTACATCGCCATGCCTGCCTCCGAGGTGATGCGTGAGTAGTTCATCCTTGGACTACGGGTCCATAGCAGTAGCTAGATGGTTGTCTCTCCTATTTGTGCCATCATGTTTAGATCTTGTGAGCTGCCCTACATGATCAAGGTCATATTATTGTAATGCTGCATGTTGTGTTTGCTGGGATCCGATGAATATTGAATATTATGTCAAGTTGATTATCAATCTATGCCCTATGTTATTTATGATCTTGCATGCTCTCCGTTGCTAGTAGATACTTTGGCCAAGTAGATGCTTGTGACTCCAAGAGGGAGTATTTATGCTAGATAGTGGGTTCATGCCTCCGTTGAATCTGGGACAGTGACCGAAAGTTCTAAGGTTATGGATGTGCTGTTGCCACTAGGGATAACCCAACGATGCTATGTCCACGGGCATATGTGTTTGTTTACATTACGCGCTTTACTTAATGCGGTTATCCGTTGCTTGCAACTTAATACCAACGGGGAACTCGGATGACAACCCGGCGGTGGATTATTAGTCATAGATGCTGTTGGATAACGGTCTATGTATCATGTCGTAATGCCCAATTAAATATCATAATAATCATCATGCCATGTATTTGCATTGTCATGCGCTCACTATTTGTCAATTGCCCAGCTGTAATTTGTTTACCCAACATGTTAGATATCTTTATGGAGAGACACCACTAGTGAACTGTGGACCCCGGTCCAATTCTTTTACATTGATTAAACCACAAACTGCAAACTGTTCCTTTTTCATTCGCTGCAACTTAATACTCATTTTCCACACGAGACGTTTAATCCTTTGTTTTCAGCAAGCCGGTGAGATTGACAACCTCACTGTTTCGTTGGGGCAAAGTAGTTTGATTGTGTTATGTGCAGGTTCCACGTTGGTGATCGTGTTGCGCCGTGCGAGCCGCCAACAACCTTCTGAAGAATCGTTACTCCTACTGGTTTGATAAACCTTGGTTTCATACTGAGGGAAAACTTGCTGCTAGGCTACATCAAACCTTCCTCTTGGGGTCTCCCAACGAGCAAGTACGTCTTGCATCAGGAGGCCTCTACATCATCACCATCACCAAGACCAGCACCATCTCCATCATCATCTCCCTGATCCACTTCGTTCCCCTCGTAGTTTGAGAGTTGCTATACCCTAGATACTTGTCTTGTGCTACTATTCATGTTTATGATTGAGTACTTGTCATTATTTGGAGGTGAAGTTATATTTTCAGATTGCGTTGTACCACTTATGCCACTGAATATCATCATGCTTGCACGTTGTGAGTAGTTCCCGTATGTTCCTGAGGGCATAGGATGAATTGACAATGATTTATATATGACATGTGTTGGTATTTTGTCAAGTGTTTATCTTTTATGTGATTCTATGATGGTGTTGTGCGAACGTCGACTGCACAACACTTCACCTTTATGGGCTCATAGGAGAACACCGTAGTGTAATGAATTGAGGGCGACTTGGGAGGACACGTAAACCCTCGTCCGAGTCATGAAGTTGCATTATGAGGGTATTAGTATCGGGGACCTTAGAATGTAATGCTATGGTGGGACTTTTTGTCTTAATAATTCTTGTGCAGTCATTTGCTTGGCCACATGATCCATCATAAGGGGTTTAGTTTATTTATTTAGCTTTACCTAAAAATGGCTCCGTCCAAAGAAGATTAAAACTTGACAAGATATTCAACGTGTTGTGTAATAAATCTCTATGCCTAGTAATATCCATGCCGCCCTCGGGAACGTCTTCCACTTATAAGTTACACATCACTTGAGCTTGTCTTCTTACACATAAGAGGATTGGGCTTTCTCTCCTTGAGAGCTGTCACTTGCTACTATTTATTTTCAGCATTGCATCCATACAACCAAAATACCAAAAACACTTGCATCTTTCATTGTTTTATTTATCAATCTTACTAACCAATACCTTCAGCTCCTCGTGGGTTCGACAACCTTTTCTAATTGAAAGGTACTACAATTGATCTCCTGCACTTGGGAGTCATCACACGACAACTTTGAAATATATTCAAGTGGGGATTAACTCCCCCCGGTGAAAATTCAAAAAAATATATCAATTCAACTGAGTACGTATGGTGCTGAAGATTTCGTGGCATGGAAGCACACAAAACACGGAAATTTCACCGTTAGATCAGCCTACCATATAGAATGGAATTATCAATTTGGAAGGAAAATAACAAGAGAAAATAGCAGAGGAGGGTCTCAGGTAAACCCAGTATGTGATATTTAATTTGTGGAAGGGTTCTGTTCCGACAAAAGTAAAATTTTCGCATGGAAGTCACTTCATGGAGTTCTTCCATGCTTTGGTGTATTAGCAAACAGACACATTCCAATATCAGCCCAATGTCCAATATGTAGTATACATTGTGAGGACATCATGCATACTATATTCAAGTGTCCTCGAGCTGGTCAGGTATGGGACAACCTTGGTTTGCACAACCTAATTGTAGAAGCAACTGAAACTGACAGATCGAGAAGTGCGGTGCTGGAATATCTGATTTGCTGCAGTGATTTGAGTAAGTTGTCAATCAAAGAACTGAATATTCGCGATCTGATTATAGTTGCGGCGTGGTACATATGGTGCATGAGAAGAAATGTTGTCTATGGGGAGAAAGAACAACGACCAGCAGACGCAGCTATGTCAATAAGACTTCTGGATGCAAATTTTATGAGATCTTCAAAGAGGAAAAAAGAAGAGAAGAAAAGTAGCTGGATAAAAGCGCCGGAAAACTTTGTTTCCGTGAATGTTGATGCGGCGTTTAATTATGATACAAGGTGTGGTGCTACAGGAGTGTCATAAGAAATCATTATGGGAAATTTATAGCGGCAAATAACAGGAAGATTCAATACACGTTAGATCCTGCAACTACATAGGCTCTCGCTGTTAGCACTGGTTTAGAACATGCAAATCAGTTCGGGTGCAATCGCCTTGTTCTGCAATCTGACTGTGAAGAGGTGATTGACACAACGAAGGATGGAGTCTTTTCTTCTACACACATCGATAACTTATCGAGATATGAATGTCCAGGCAACAAGTTTTGATAAGCTCAAATTATGTAGCTACATTTGTGGAGCTACATCTTTTGTCCTAGAGAGTCAAATTATGTAGCTCATACTCTAGCTAAGGAGGCGGGTGATCAGCAAAGACCGTGGGTTGATGATCCACCTAACTTTATTATTCAATGCCTGATTGATGATGTAACTATTATTTGACTAATAAAGCTTGTTTTCCCCTAAAAAATGATTGGAGCAAAAATAGTAGTTAAGGTTATTGTGTATCCACAATTGTATCTCAACCGCTAGGCTATGAAATCGTCACATCCTTCCCCTCGAACTTTTCATGTCCCTTCAAGGCCCAGTTCATGTCATTGATTATTCGAAATCCTCTTTCATTTGATCATCAACGCTACCACTCGTGTTTTTCGTTGCATATTTTCCAATTTGCGTTCAACCACTACCATCACGGCTAGATTAGTTTTAGTTTTAGGTTTATGTTTCTATTTAAATTTTGTTCAAATATGTAAAATATCCTAAAAGTTTGAACGGAATTCGTATATTTTCATAAGCCTATGTGTTCAAACTAGATTTGAAATAGATTTATTGATAAACGCCAGTGCGCTCTCAATAATCCGACATATGTGGACGCTCCCGATAGCGTCAATCTGACGCTATTGCCGATCGGCCTATTTGGAGGGAGACTAAAGATGCTATCAGGTGCCGTAAAATGTATGAATTAACCTGCATTTGGACAAGCAGCTCCATTTTTTGCACTCCTACAAGACTCACTTTTATTGCCTTCTCCAACTTGACAACACAAATAATCAATTTCACGAGCCATTTTGACCATACAAAGTTCGCTTTCTACCGCAGTGTGTTAGATTTTCTTTCACCTCAATGCACAGGCGGGGTAAATAAACCATTACAATGTGGGGTCAGGGTCACCCCGCCGCCATCCGTCCCATCTTCTTCCCCTCCCCTCCCTGGATTTCCCTACCTCCCAGCTCGTGTCCGTCTTCGTCTTCTTCTAATTGCACCGCTAGAACCAACCAAACGACCAAAGCCGTGGAGAGGGACACGATGGAGACGACGTTCCGGGTGATCTGCTCCAGGTGGCCACCGCCGATGCCATCCTCACTCCGCTCGACTGTGCCCTCGTCGAGATCCATAGGGGCGTCGAATGGAGCCGAGGGCTCACCCTCGGGCCTTTGGTGTTGTCGGCATCCTTTATGCGCATGACCATGAAACACTCATTCAAGAATCATAACAGCTGTAGCACAAAAATATAAATATTAATTATGAACCCACATATTAATAATAACATTTATTATTGTCTCTAATGCATATCTCCAACTGGGAGGTGCACAACCTCTCCTCGACATACGCGGTGGTCGGCCGCGTCTTCGCCGTCGCCCGCACGTGCATTGGCCCGTACATCTTCGAGGCATATCAGGTGCGCTGCCAAGACCCGCTTCTCTTCGGCAAAGCACTCCCTCATTAACAAACTACTTCAGCAAAATGTATAAAGTATACAATAATCATTATGCTATTATTCCTTCCTCCCTGTCAACATAAATCATTAATGAGATTTTGGGTCAACATAGCACAACTTTAACTATGATTTTCACTTATAACGTGTCTAGAAGATAGTATAAATACGTTTGAAAAAAATGTTCCACAAAACAAAATGCAACTATTCCATTTATACAAACTCAATCCATACACTTTGCTATTATTAGTGGTCAAAAGACGGGAGTTATAGATGGTGAAACTCATGCATGCCTTATATTTTTAGACTAAGAGAGTGATGTGGGCGTACCCTCTGGGCACCCGACCGTTGGCGTACCCGATGCGGCCCAGCACCTGGAGGCCCATGAAGCCCAACAACTGCAACTTGGAGTACAAGACAAGAACCTCATGTAAACCCTACCTGGCTCCCTTTATAAAGCCAGGCAGGGGCACCCCGTAGGGGGGAGGGGAAGGGGACCACGTCTCTCATCGCCCTCGCGGCCACCATGTAATATTATCATCATCTATACAGATCAGACAAGCAGGATGTAGGTCTTTACCTCACCATGAGGGGCCGAACCTGGGTAAATCCTTGCTTGTCAGCCGACGGAACTACCAGCGCGCCATCTCTCTCCCCCTCAATCAACCCGGGGTACACAACCCAGGGATTTGCCGAGTCCACTACTCGTCAATTGGCGCCGTCTGTGGGAAAGAACGCGCGCTGGATTCAACGTTCCGGCGGCTCCAATCTACATCGACAACGGCGACTCGCCGCCACGGATCACCGCTCAGAGGCTCGTCATCAACAATCCCTCTTCGTGCAACTGATCGGATCGGCAAGATCCAATCTGGCGGGAGCGTTCTGCGCAGATGCTCGCATGATCCAGTCTACCAGCTATTCGTCGTGTTCTTGGCTCCGGCCGACGCCATACAGCGCAGCGTCTGGATCAACGTCAACCCGGCCTTCGCTCGCGCTGCTGATCAAGATCGGAACCTAGCAATCTGCAAGCCGTCAACTCGTTTACAAGCCACGCTGGTGCAAGATCGGCGATTCAAGATCATCATCCGGCCGACCCGACGAGCCACGCTGGAGGCACTAGCACACGGCTCTACGTCACCACCGCCCGCACGCGCAGTCGATCGGATCTACAAGATCGAGTTTCTCGGCGGTGTTCCGATCGAAACTGAATCTTGCTGGGACTGTTCAGGCTGTCGCAACGCGCTGAGGTCGCCTTCGTCGTACGGCAGCGAGCGCCTTGTCCAACGTTGTCGGCTCGCGCCGGCAAGATCCGATCAGGTCATGCGCACTCAGCGCCAGCCTCGGCATCAACTCCAACAACCAAGAACCAACTACGCACCCGCAGCAGCTGCTCTTGTTTGGCTTGGATCACAGCACAGATTGATCGGGTGCTAGCTAGCTGGACGAAGCAATTCAAGAAGCAAAGGAAGCTACGATCTTGGATTTAGTGCATGCAGCACGATCCACGACTCATGAAATCCACTCCGATCTAACTCCAGGTGATATTCTTCCAATTATAACGTAATGGAATTCAATTCCTATGAGCTCTTTTGCTACTACTGTTACTGTTCGTGTCATTGTGTGCACAGATGCCATCGTGTTTTGCACACGCATGCTGCCAAGGAAGCGGTCGACGGACGGACGGTTAGCGACTTTGTTCTAAGCAGCAGCGCGACCATCGTCGACTCGCTGCCGTTGACTCCGTCTGACAGTCGCAGCCGTCATCGACCCGTCTGATTCGTGGATACCGCGACTGTCGAGTTGTCGAAGATGTCCACAACTCGAGCACCACGGCGGCGATCAGCGTTGGCCGCACAGAAAGCCCGCTCCCCACTAGGGTGCTTCTAATGCTCGGGGGTTGGCCCTTCGCCATCAACCACGACAACAAACTACATCGCCGTACCCACGGGGCTTGCGGCTTCGTCTTCATCGACTCCTCCTCCGACACTCGGGGGCTGGCGGCCTCGTCTTCACTGGCTCCGCCTCCGACGCTCGGGGGCTTGCGGCTTCGTCTTCATCGACTCCGGCTCCGACACTCGGGGGCTGGCGCTTCGTCAACGACAAGTTCATCGCTGCACTCGACACGCGACTCGAATGCCTTCATCGACTCGGCACCGTCGACTCCCCTTCGCCGGCCTAATAAGGGACTCGGGGGCTGAGTGTTGCCCGCGCCGCGTCGACTCCGGTCCGCCGCTTCGACTCCCTCCGTCGCACTTCACGGCGTCGACTCCGTCCACTACGACATCCACAACTCGCCAAGATCGCATCCATGATTCGACAACTTCTACAGCCACTTTGTCCGCTGCGTCGACTCCGGTCCGCCGCGTCGACTGCCTCTACGGCACAACTCCGCCGCGTCGACTCCGGTCCGCCGCGTCGACTGCCTCTACGGCACAACTCCGCCGCGTCGACTCCGGTCCGCCGCGTCGACTGCCTCTACGGCACAACTCCGCCGCGTCGACTCCGGTCCGCCGCGTCGACTGCCTCTACGGCACCACTCCGCCGCGTCGACTCCGGTCCGCCGCGTCGACTGCTCGCGTCGACTGCCTCTACGGCACCACTCCGCCGCGTCGACTCCGGTCCGCCGCGTCGACTGCCTCTACGGCACCACTCCGCCGCGTCGACTCCGGTCCGCCGCGTCGACTGCCTCTACGGCACAACTCCGCCGCGTCGACTCCGGTCCGCCGCGTCGACTGCCTCTACGGCACCACTCCGCCGCGTCGACTCCGGTCCGCCGCGTCGACTGCCTCTACGGCACCACTCCGCCGCGTCGACTCCGGTCCGCCGCGTCGACTGCCTCTACGGCACCACTCCGCCGCGTCGACTCCGGTCCGCCGCGTCGACTGCCTCTACGGCACCACTCCGCCGCGTCGACTCCGGTCCGCCGCGTCGACTCCCTCTACGGCACCACTCCGCCGCGTCGACTCCGGTCCGCCGCGTCGACTGCCTCTACGGCACCACTCCGCCGCGTCGACTCCGGTCCGCCGCGTCGACTGCCTCTACGGCACCACTCCGCCGCGTCGACTCCGGTCCGCCGCGCACAAACAAATTCGCCTTGGCCACACCTGATGCTCTCCCGGGTGTTGCGCCGCACAGGCCACAAAGAAATTCGCCTTGGCCACACCTGATGCTCTCCCGGGTGTTGCGCCGCACAGGCCACAAACAAGAAAACCTTGGCCACACCTGATGCTCTCCCGGGTGTTGCGCCGCACAGGCCACAAACAAGAAAACCTAGGCCGCACTCGAACACTCGGGGGCTGTGCCATACAGGTCCAACAAGAAAACCTAGGCCGCACTCGAACACTCGGGGGCTGCGCCATACAGGTCCAACAAGAAAACCTAGGCCGCACTCGAACACTCGGGGGCTGCGCCGTACAGGTCCAACAAGAAAACCTAGGCCGCACTCGAACACTCGGGTGTTGCGCCATACAGGTCCAACAAGAAAACCTAGGCCGCACTCGAACACTCGGGGCTGCGCCATACAGGTCCAACAAGAAAACCTAGGCCGCACTCGAACACTCGGGGGCTGCGCCATACAGGTCCAACAACGCAGTAGGCCGTTCGGCTGAGCAAATACTCGATATGTTTGTCGAGTCCACCAAGTAGGCCGTCAGGCTGAATGAGCACTCTAATCTCGTTCGAGTTCCACAAGTAGACCGTCAGGCTGAGCAAACATTCAAAACTCATTCGAGGTCCACAAGTAAGCCATCAGGCTGAAAACTGCAACATATAGTAAGCCCACAGGCTGAAAAAAAAAGACTGCTTAAGTTACTCCCATCGGGAGGGTTTCAGAAATTTCTTTCGACTGAGAGAGGTTTTTTGAGATTAACCTCAATTACAAGCAATTCAGCTTAATCTCGGGGGCTACTCCCATCGGGAGCACTGTTCGCGCTCCCGATAGACTCAGTCGAAACATTACCGACTAAAGCATCCTCTGTAAGCCCTCAACGGCCGGAGTCGAATTTCTTTAACTATCCTTTTCAGGAACAAGACGGCGTGGCCATGAGGAAAGAGTACTTACCCGACGCATCGGCTACGCCTACACGACATGCTGCTTTGAGTCCCTGCCCGATTCTTCGTATCGACCAGACACTCGGGGGCTCCTGATGTGGGCGTACCCTCTGGGCACCCGACCGTTGGCGTACCCGATGCGGCCCAGCACCTGGAGGCCCATGAAGCCCAACAACTGCAACTTGGAGTACAAGACAAGAACCTCATGTAAACCCTACCTGGCTCCCTTTATAAAGCCAGGCAGGGGCACCCCGTAGGGGGGAGGGGAAGGGGACCACGTCTCTCATCGCCCTCGCGGCCACCATGTAATATTATCATCATCTATACAGATCAGACAAGCAGGATGTAGGTCTTTACCTCACCATGAGGGGCCGAACCTGGGTAAATCCTTGCTTGTCAGCCGACGGAACTACCAGCGCGCCATCTCTCTCCCCCTCAATCAACCCGGGGTACACAACCCAGGGATTTGCCGAGTCCACTACTCGTCAGAGAGTATCTTAACATAATAAAATATTAATTATCGTAAGCAGATACACACCACGGGCCTTTTGGAATGTAAGAATAAACCAATGTGACCGGCCGGCAGGCTTATTTACCATGCTATTCTTATTGTAGAGAGTCCTGCAAGTTTTACATAAATTTGCGTAACTAGATTTTCATGTTTAATTCTGTGCAACAAATTGACGGGGACCTCGTGTACACTAGATGATATAAAGCACATTATACAAAAGCATATCAAATAATAAATTTACATATGCACACATAATATAATGAACGCTATGGTTTTGATTGTTGATTATTATAAGCAACGTCGTTTCAATACCAAGTATAAAGCATGCTCGCATTGTTAAATTTTGACATGCTAGACAAGTTTGACCATGAAAAAGTAGTATAAATGGTTTAGTTTATACTTTACAAGTTTATATGAAGATGCTTGCTTAAGCATACGCTAGAAACTGCTACAGAGTCATTTGTTAGATCATCCTATTTACGTACTTATAAATTATACATAGTATGCATTGTACAAAATAAATTTTAGAAACAATTTGTTAAAAAATATAGCTTAGTATCTTTCAATAATTTCACTAAAAATAAAAACACACAAACTAATATTAAGTAATATCGCCGGTCATGTGGTTAAACTCTATGAACAGAGGAAATCATACTTTTAATGCCATAGCATGCTAAAAAAGATACAACGAAATATAAAAGTTCAATATAAATTGTATTCATTTTCATATTACTAGACCGGCCTTACGCCATGCTCGGGATGAAGCGTGAGGTTTGCCTCGAGTTCTTTTCATCGTGGAGGCTGCTTAAGGCGCTCGAGCGCGACGGACGGGTCAAGACAACCCAGGAGATGCCACAGACGATCTACAATGTCGTGAGCTACATCCCGTTTGGCATCGACGACTCGAAGCCGAGCGCTAAGTTGATGGCAGACCTCGTCGACCTAAGCCACATCCTCTATCTGCATGAAAATGCGGTCCACGACCTCGCTCTGGTGGCGCGGCACCTCGGGCTTCCCCATCGCGACCTGTGGAAAAGGTGGTCAACCCGCACGGCGAGGTTGAAACCGACAGGTAGGAGGCAGCCTGGCCACGGTGGCACCGAACGTGAGGAGCTCAGACTCTTCAGGACAACAGCCACACTAGAGTTATTCGATTCTGCCTGGATTACGCTCAAGTGCCTCTCTTAGTGACGGCACACAACCAAATTAACAACCGTCAATTAGAATTGATTCGATTTGTTCTGTCCTGTTCTTGTGATTTTGATACTCTTACTGGTGATTGCTTAGTTTTAGCTCTTTAGAACCATTATGCAATATAATCGTAACAGTCTGGAATCATAATCTTGGTTTAGGTATATGTTCTTTGGTCTTGCTGTTTGTGCGTGATTTGAGGTAATCCTACATGTTGATTGTTGCGGTTTGGCAATAAATTTGTTCCAGTTGCAAGATGTATCTGTTTCTTTTATGAACTGCCCAATTTTAGTTCCACATGTTATGGCGTTGATTGACCCTGTAGGCATCAAGTAGTTTGTAATTTGATTTCAAATCATTGGGTGCCAATTGTGTGTATGCAAGAATCTAAATTGCAAGTAGTGGATCTGGTTTTGATTCAGAATTTTATCATGGGTAACAAGTAACAACCATATTCGTGTTGTTCAAAAGTGGCATAAATGAAGCCAAAAATCGTAACATACTCAGTTTGATCAAATATATAAAAGTAAAATATCAACATGTATAACCTAAATATGACACTTATATATTTCATCATGGAGATTGCAACTGAGGATTGCATAGTCTGTTTTTATAATTAGCCAATGTATCATGACCGATCAAGGTGTAGGTGTGTGTGCATA
Source organism: Poa pratensis (assembly GCA_947311845.1). NCBI lineage: Eukaryota > Viridiplantae > Streptophyta > Magnoliopsida > Poales > Poaceae > Poa > Poa pratensis. The sequence goes on from CAMZMU010000088.1 coordinate 29,889,978, forward strand.
ATCGTAGTGTTGGGCACACATATACATGGTATGGTGTAGTTGCACGCCATATAATTGCCAGGTTGAATTTTATGAGTAAAAGCACGTGTATCCATTTATACTAGACCTATTAAGATTGTTTCTGAATTTTCGATTAGATGTGTCGTGCTTCTAATTGCGAGATGGTTCTTAGTTGTCCAGATAATTCCTTCAGTCAAGAAGGATTAGTTTGTTGTTCGCACGAGTTTGCATATAATCCACCATATATCTGACAAACTTTGACCAACACCTAGTTCATATGTATCATAGGCGAACTATTTGCGCCTGGACCAAACAAATTATGCAATTGGTACACAAAAGGTTTGTTTTCTTCGTAAAACGATTAATTTTCACCATATGTGCATTCATGCTAATTACTAATTAGCTTTTCTATGGGGTAGCACCCTCTCTTCACCATGGCACTCGAGTCATTTGGGGCGTGTTTGGTTAGCTGTGGGGTCTCGGGCCAGCCTTTGGGATGCAAAGAAAAACGTTCGTTTGGTTGCCGGGCCTACTCCGTATTATTGGCCAGCACGAAGCTTTGGCCGTTCTCGCTGAGCCAGGCTCGAGCGAGCAAAAAGCCATATGGGGTGACGTGGGGTGGCTCCCCTTTTGGTCGGCTCACCTTCCTTATACATATTTTGATTCAAGATAAAATGTACACGCAAAATATGCGCGTCAATGATTGTAACTTTTCATTTCCCGTGTTCGGTTTCGAGTTTCATCGACTGTAACTTTTCAATTTCGAATTGATGTTTAGAACTGTTTTATTTTATCAAATTCGTCGCATTTGGTTGACCGTTTGAAATATCTTCCACAAACAGCTTCGTCTTGATGTTTCGTACAACTTTCGTGTTGTAATTTTCTTGTTTCGAAGGTCATATACTACTGTGTGTTCTTCAAGCTCGTCATCGTGAACTCCACCGTCGTAGCAGCACCTACTGCGCTTGATGTACGTGTATTTTTTAACCTCTTCGCCATCTCCGCTCATCCGCCGTCGCTCCTAGCTGTGAAGTTCATCGTCGCCGCATCGGTTATTAGACTGTACGAGCTATTTTAATCTCCACCGCAACCTCCGTCACCACGCCGTCACCGTGCCGCCGTCAACTTCACCGTGCCGGCGTAGGTCCTATCGCGACCCCAACCACCGCAACACCGCCTCGTCGTACCGTTGTCCTACTCGCCGCTTTTTCATGGTGTTGTTACATAGATTATTAAGTGCGGTTGTGTCAGTTAAGTTCACCATGTAGATAAGAGGTTAGAGTACACGAAATATAGATGTAAACCAAACACGCTTAAATCCCGTTTGCCATACGGAATTGGTTGAAAAATGTTGCTAACTAAATAAGCTGGCTGCACAACATGGGTCAGCTCTAGTTTTTCTCGAGCCAGCGTCCATACCCCTTCCCCTGCCGGGCCCCTGCCGGGCCACGGATGCAAATGGCCTAAAAACCAGGTAACCAAACATCATTTATGCTCTAGCTCCGCCCAAGAAAAAGAATCATCAGAGAACACGTGAACCCTGAATACGCTTTCGCAACGAGACGACGAGAACCTGTGATGCACTTTCGGTTTCCCAGTGACAAATGGGGCCCGGGCCACTCCCTTCCTCCTTCTTCGGCTCAGCTCCTGGGCGCTTGCGCGGCCCAGCCCAAGTAGGGTTCCGTCTTCCAAGATCCATCCATCCCTCCGCCCCGAAGCTTCCACCGCCTCCTCGCTGCTCCTCCGACGGCGTCTTCTGCGCCCTCCCCGCCTGCACCAACTCGCCGGAGATGGTGAGCTCTATTCAAACACGCGAGCTCACGCTTTATTTCTGCCATTGTTCCCTTATTCGTATTAAAACTGGATCGATTCTGTCGAGGCAACGTGTAATTCAGCCTGTAGGTTGCAGTTGAAATCTGTGACATTTCAGAGCCTACTGATACTAATGTGCGGCTTGGGGGTGAGATGTATATTTGAAATTTGACCTTGGTGAGATGTATGTTGTCTCAACATAGCCGGTCCCAAGCCCGGATAAAGGAGGAGGGTTGTGATAGGCTTGGCAAGCCAACGGAAAAAACCCAGCCACTCTTATGGAGATGAAACCCAAAAGAACCTCGTTGGGGCGTAACCCTCTTAGCGACGCGCCATATCGGAACCCGGGTGTGGTGTCAAATGGGCAAGGGCCGGGCCGCCACCCCCTTGGTGGCGCGCCGTATCTTGATCTGGATACGGTGATAAGTGAGCAAGGATCGGGTCGTCGCATCCTTAGTGGCGCGCTGCATCGACGCCCGGGTGTAGTGAAAAATGAGCAAGGGTCTTCGCATTTGACTCGACGAGTGCGGAGGGTAAGGAAGTTAGCCGAGCCTAGGAGGATCCGCTTAGGTAGCTGGAACGTAGGGTCCCTGACGGGCAAGTTACGGGAGTTAGTTGATACGGCGATAAGGAGGCGTGTTGATGTCCTATGCGTCCAAGAGACCAAATGGAAGGGACAGAAGGCGAAGGAGGTGGAGGATACCGGCTTTAAGCTGTGGTACACGGGGACAACCTCAAACAAAAATGGGGTAGGCATCTTGATCAACAAGAGCCTCAAGGATGGAGTAGTGGACGTCAAGAGGCAAGGAGACCGGATTATCCTAGTCAAGCTGGTTGTTGGGGACTTAGTTCTCAATGTTATCAGCGCGTATGCCCCGCAAGTAGGCCACAACGAGAGCACCAAGAGAGAGTTCTGGGAAGGTCTCGAGGACTTGGTTAGGAGAGTACCTACTGGTGAGAAGCTCTTCATAGGAGGAGACCTCAATGGCCATGTGGGTACATCTAACACAGGTTTTGAAGGGGTGCATGGGGGCTTTGGCTATGGCATCAGGAACCAAGAAGGGGAGGATGTCTTAAGCTTCGCCCTAGCCTACGACATGGTCGTAGCTAACACCCTCTTTAGAAAGAGAGAATCCCACCTAGTGACTTTCAGTAGTGGCCAACACTCTAGCCAGATTGATTTTGTCCTCTCTCGAAGAGAAGATAGACGCGCTTGCCTTGATTGTAAGGCGATACCTGGAGAGAGTGTTGTCCATCAACATAAGCTGGTGGTGGCTGACTTCCGTTTTTGGATTCGTGTCCAGCGGGATAAGCGCCCAAAAGTTGCTAGAACAAAGTGGTGGAAGTTAAAGGGAGAGGCAGCTCAAGCTTTTAAGGAGAGGGTTTTTAAGGAGGGCCCTTGGGAGGAAGGAGGCGATGCAAACAGTATGTGGATGAGGATGGCGACTTGCATTCGGAAGATTGCATCAGAGGAGTTTGGGGTGACCAGGGGAAGTAGAAGGGATGCTAAGGATACCTGGTGGTGGAACGTTGAGGTCCAGAAGGCTATTAAGGAGAAGAAGGACTGTTTCAGACGCCTATACCTGGACAGGAGCGCAACCAACATGGAGATATACAAGGGGGCAAAGAAGGCCGCAAAGCGAGCGGTGAGCGAGGCAAGGGGTCGGGCGTATGAGGACCTCTACCAGCGTCTAAACACGAAGGAAGGCGAAAGAGACATCTATAAGATGGCGAAGACGAGAGAAAGGAAGACGAGGGATGTCAACCAAGTCAAATGCATAAAGGACGGAGCGGATCAACTCCTCGTGAAGGACGAAGAGATCAAGCGTAGATGGCGAGAGTACTTCGACGACCTGTTCAATGGAGAGAATGAGAGCTCTACCATTGAGCTAGACGATTCCTCCGATGATACCAGCCGACGCTTTGTGCGGCGTATCCAGGAGGCTGAGGTTAGGGAGACTTTGAAGAGGATGAAAGGAGGCAAGGCAATGGGCCCTGATGGTATCCCCATCGAGGTGTGGAGAGGCCTTGGAGACATAGCGATAGTATGGCTAACTAAACTTTTCAACCTCATTTTTCGGTCAAACAAGATGCCCGAAGAATGGAGGCGGAGTACATTAGTGCCAATCTTCAAGAACAAGGGGGATGTTCAAAGTTGCACTAATTACCGTGGAATCAAGTTGATGAGCCATACAATGAAGCTATGGGAGAGAGTCATTGAGCACCGTTTAAGAAGATTGACAAGCGTGACCAAAAATCAATTTGGTTTCATGCCTGGGAGGTCTACCATGGAAGCCATCTTCTTGGTACGACAACTTATGGAGAGATACAGGGAGAAGAAGAAGGATCTTCATATGGTGTTCATTGACTTGGAGAAGGCGTATGATAAGATACCACGGAATGTCATGTGGTGGGCCTTGGAGAAACACAAAGTCCCAACAAAGTACATTACCCTCATTAAGGATATGTATGATAATGTTGTGACAAGTGTTCGAACAAGTGATGGCGACACCGATGACTTTCCAATTAAAATAGGACTGCACCAGGGGTCAGCTTTGAGCCCTTATCTCTTTACTTTGGTGATGGATGAGGTCACAGGGGATATACAAGGAGATATCCCATGGTGTATGCTCTTTGCGGATGATGTGGTGCTAATTGACGATAGTCGGGCGGGGGTTAATAGAAAGTTAGAGCTGTGGAGGCGGACTCTAGAATCGAAAGGTTTTAGGCTTAGTAGAACCAAAACTGAGTACATGAGGTGCAGTTTCAGTACTACTAGGCACGAGGAGGAAGAGGTTAGGCTTGATGGACAGGTGGTACCTGAGAAAGACACCTTCCGATATTTGGGGTCTATGCTCCAGAAGGATGGTGATATCGATGAAGATGTGAGTCATCGAATCAAAGCTGGTTGGATGAAGTGGCGCCAAGCTTCTGGCGTCCTCTGTGATAGGAAAGTGCCACAAAAGCTAAAAGGCAAGTTCTATAGGACGGCGATTCGACCTGCGATGTTGTATGGCGCAGAATGTTGGCCGACCAAGAGACGACATATCCAACAGTTAGGTGTAGCGGAGATGCGCATGTTGAGATGGATATGTGGCCACACAAGAAAGGACCGGGTTAGGAATGATGATATACGTGAGAGAGTTGGGGTAGCACCAATTGAAGAGAAGGTTGTCCAACACCGTCTAAGATGGTTTGGTCATATAGAACGTAGGCCTCCGGAAGCGCCATTGCATACCGGACGGATAAAGCGGGATGAGAATGTTAAGAGGGGTCGTGGTAGGCCAAACTTGACATGGGAGGAGTCTGTTAAGAGAGATCTGAAGGATTGGAATATCACCAAAGAACTAGCCATGGATAGGGCTGCGTGGAAGTTAGCTATCCATGTGCCAGAACCATGACCTGGTTTCGAGATCTTATGGGTTTCAACTCTAGCCTACCCCAACTTGTTTGGGAAAAAAGGCTTGTTGTTGTTGTTGTTGTTGTTGACCTTGGGAGGAGCATGGGTGCTCAGTCTAGAACAGGGAATGTTTAGATAAATTTCTCGTGTTGACAGACAATTTGTGCCCGAATTTATATTCTTCCATTTCCATTGATTAGTTGGGTACTTGGGTCCCTAGCCTCCATTTTGTAGTTATTGCCTTCTGTAACTAGATTTTAATAGCTTTCTAGAATGGGATTATATTGGTGTAAATAGCTGTTTGATTCACATGTTTTTTCACCTAAGTTTAACTGGCAAATTTTCCCTAATGCTTATCATTCTGAATTTGAGATGCTTTTTTGGATGAAATGAAGTTTCAGATTTTTAGTACTTCACTGGATAGTCCAAGATCTCTTTTATGTAGTTAAATATTGATTAATAACTCAGCAATGGTCGCACCTAATCACTGATGGATGCTTTTACAAGCAATTTCCTGCTGTCTCACTCTATTCTTGCATATTGTCAGTAGATCCTGTTTATTTGGTTCTATCGTTAGATTAACGGTGTCCACTCTAGTGCATGAATCGTGAATATAGTGTATGTAAAGAAGTTAAAGTTGGATATGCAACACAACAATATTACCATTTCTGTATTTACAATTTTACATTTATTCAATATCTGCAGGCTACAGCACTCATTGCTGGACTCGCGGTTGCTGGCGCTGCTCTTGCGGGTAGATATAGCATCCAGGCTTGGCAAGCTTACAAGGCAAGGCCTATAGTCCCAAGGATGCGTAAATTCTACGAAGGTGGATTTCAAGCTACAATGACCCGAAGGGAAGCTGGTCTAATCCTGGGTATCAGGTGCGGCTATACAAAAGCATAGTTTCCATACCACAGTCAAGTATTCTTTATGTTTCTCTTAGCTTACCTCTAGGACTCTAGCTCCGTCTCATGCCGTTGAAACTGTGTTGAGTCGTGTTCAGCACCAGCATAGCACTTGTAGTAGCGATGGGAATGGGTTAAAGATAGATTTCACGCAGCACAGCACACATATGGAACTAATTGGTGCCCAAACTCTCCTAAAACCTTGAATTGAGTAGACCACGATCACTATTAGCTCCTTTACGTTTCTTGTGATAATTATGCTTTCTGGTAAGTCTGCTGGGGTAGCTGATTGTAATATTTTGCAGTTAGTTGTCCTAGGTTTCTTTTTGTTCCCTGCAGTATGAATAGGATACGTTAGACCTGGTGTGACACCATGTGGTAATACTTATAAGTGCGTGTTAAAGTATGGTCTCGTAGTCCATTCTGCACTCCCAACTAAACATTAGCATATACACAGTTACACATGTGCAAATTGTGATAGCTTCACTTAACCAAGTAGATATACTATACGGTAGATGTAGTTTTAAGTTTCTCCATCAATGGACAACTGAATACCTTGCAAATGAGGCAACTGAAGAACACTTTGAATAGGAAAGCCATCTAAGAGCAAAAGCATCAGCTGGGTTTAATTGAGATGCTGATTTGACTATTTAGAATCCTTGTGAGGTAGAGAGCCCAGTCAACCTCTGTCGGCCACTGCTTGCATCTCAGCCCAGTGTCCCAAATACTATGTTACTTGCTAGCTGTATGATAATTTCCTGATCTTTAACCTGTCTGTACTCCTGTGTCACCTTCACCTTCTGCCGATCGATGTTAGAAAGGACGCAAATGACTGCTTAAAGAGGTCAGGCCATCTGAGAGACCAAAGCCGTACAAGATTTAAGAGTGAGATGAAATAGGCTGTAGCTGAAGTGATATGTGTCGAGAGAATATATCTGGGTTTAAGTTTGTTGCTAAAAGCCTTTTGGATGTGGAGGTTTTGACATTGATAATCCCACAACCCTGTTAGACTTCATTTGTATGCAGGGAAGGGAAATAATGTGTTGCCAGCCCAATCTACATGGATCTTGGTTCTCCTCTAGATGCATCATGCTGGATTGTTGGGAACCCACCTATTCATCCAAATGAGTCTCTTGGATAGCTGCCTTTGCGTAGAAGGATAGAGTTTCCATCTCAAGATGGATGCTGGGAATCATGCCTGGCCTCTCCATCACGAGTTACAGTGATAACAAATATGCAATACTACAGATATCCAATATTGCAGATCAATGAACTGCAGCAGCGAATAATATTGTCCCCTGGCAGTTTGAGCAAATAATTGCAATAATATATCTTGACTTGTTCTCTACATCACCAAAAAGATATTCTGTTGGTCAAAAACATGGTATCAAAATCTTAGGCGGAGTTGTCAATTCTTGATATACAGTCTTCCTTTCTGCCTGGTGCCACTGCCCTGTGTACTTATTGTTACCAACATTTGGATTGAATCTTGAGTTTTTCCTTCTAAATTTGAGTGCATTCAACATGCCAGATCAGTCATTCTAGTATTGAAGTGACATTTATATGTGATTCCAGTTTGAGACATTTGTGCCTTGCAATTATTAACTTGACTCCTTTCTTTTGATTCCTCCAGGGAAAACGTCCATCCTGATAAGGTGAAAGAGGCACATAAGAGGGTCATGGTTGCCAACCATCCGGATGCAGGGGGAAGCCACTACCTTGCGTCGAAGATCAACGAGGCGAAAGATATTCTGCTAGGGAAAACAAAAGGAGGTGGCTCGGCCTTCTGATTGTATAATACGAAATGTGCTCCTCCAGTGAAAAAACTATGTTATGTACTTCCGGATGCGGCACCTAGAAGGCAGACAAAAAGGTTCTGACAATGAATCTTAGATAGAGAAGGCCTTTTAACTGTTTGACAACTCAAGATCTAGCTGTGATGTGCCCCCTAGTTCTGAAATTTGTGTGTTCAGTTTTGCATGGTAGTATTGTTTCTGTCTATCCTGTTGTTATAGCTTGCGACATGGTTCTTCTGTAGCCTGTTACAGTCTGGTGCTTGAGTCATTTGAGTACCACCCTGTTATCTGTGGTAAGTCCTTGTGCTGCAAAGCCTCTGGATCAGGGATTGAACAAGAGATGTTACTATGTTGCATTTTATTTTTTTGCTGTATTGGAAACTGATAGAGAGACAAGAATTACCCAAGAAAGATGTACAGTTTCTGTTCTACTGGAACATATTGGCTAGGGATTAAGGAAACAGAAATGTGCCTGCATTTTCGTACACGCAAATCATGAACACTAGCTATCGATCTCACAAGTTCTATTCAGGAATCATGAACACGCCAGGGAAACGCGCGGACGCAGAGGAACTGCAGCTTGGAGGCGACTGCAATCAGGAGGGCGCGCGTTTGAGGACCATCCAGGCGTGGAAGAAGTCGAGCACGGCGGCGTCGCGCATCCGCTCCACCGCGCGCTGCGCCTCCAGGACGTCGCGCCTGGCGTCGCCGACGAGCCGCCTCGAAACGGAAACCCAGTTGCTGCGTCGCGGGGACCCGGGGGACCGCCAGCGGAGGAAGTCCTCGGCCGCGGCGGCGGCCGACGCCGCGGAGCCCAGGCTCTGCAGCGCGTCGTGGGCGTTGGGGAGGAAGGCCGCCCGGTCCGGGTCGTCGTCGTCGTCGCGGCGGAGGACGAGGCCGAGGGGCGCGGCGCAGAGGGCCAGGACGCGGCTGGCCTCGCCGTGGAGCGCGATGAGGCGCGTGACCTCGCGGTGTGCGGCGGCGAAGGGCCCTCCGGGGCCGAGCGCGCCGGCGAGGAGGTTGACCCTGTGGTCGAAGCCGGCGTCGCTGCCCAGCGTGTCGTGGAGGCGCTCGTCGTAGGCGGCCGCGTCGCCCCCGGTGCTCTCGATCTCGACGCCGTCGCGGGTGTCAGACTCAGAGCCGAAGGCGCGCTCGCCGCGGCGGGCAGGGTGGAAGGGGAACCCGAAGCGGAAGCTCTGCTCGGCGTGCTCGACGTCGACGGCGGTGAACAGGGGGTTGCCGATGGTGTGCTCGAGGCCGCAGGTGGTGGGCAGGACGACCCCGAAGTCGTAGCCGTGCTCGGACGCCTCGGAGAGGGAGCCGCCCGTGGTGGTGCTCGTGGGAGACTCGAAGGCGTCGGCGTCGGTGTCGGCGTCCTCTCCTCCCCAGATGTCCTCGCCGAGCAGCTTGCAGGCTTCGGCGATGCTGGCGAGGACTCCCTCCGAGGTGCCGACGAGCAGCAGCGTCTCCGGTACCGTCAGCGCCGCCTCCATCCAGAGCCGCTTCTCCTCCCCCATCGCAACCGGACACCGGTGCAGCTCTCGATCGGCTCTCTCGTTTTCTGCTGTGTGTAATGGCGGTGGATGAGCGGGATGCTGGAGATGGGTGGTTATTTATAAGGACGCGAGACACATGAAATGACCGCCTTATCACCGTAATTACACACAGGCGAGACTCTGTTCGTCTGCGCCGGCGCGGCGAGGCGGTTAGTTCGTTGTTCTCGGAGCGGGAGGGAATACTCGAATCCGTTGCTGTAGTGGGCCTCACGAGAATCTGTTCCGAATGGACGATCCCGTACATCTGCTGTGTGCACGTGCAGGTCGATCGGTTCGAAACTAAACGAGCACGAATGGGTTTTCTAAATTTGATGAAAATTATCTTATCAAATAACATTTGTTTTTTAAACTATAACCAATCAGTTTGGGATTCGTCCACATATGTGTTTTATATCTGATTTCTTGCTATAGGTGACACGTATGTCCCTATTCCATTATTATAATCTATTCCTAATAAATTTGTAAGCTAATAAATATGTATCGAACAATTGCATGGGATGTTTTCTTGCTTGTAATACAACTGACTAAATTTCTAACATCTGTATTATGGCCTAAATGGATTTTTTTTTTCCATTTATGTTTACCGTTTGCAGTGGTTGGTTACGTGCGTTGCACGTGCCTGTCAACTAGTGTACTTAATTTAAGAAGTGAATTGAGAACTTGCCTGTGGCAAGATGGTTATGAGGGTGGTTGTACCTCCAGCCCACCAGAGTTCAAACCACAGGTTTGACGCTGGTGTTTCTCATTTAAGACGGAATATTCTTCAGTGGGAGGCGACGTTCCCGTCGATAGCGAGGCGCCCGTGGTGACTTCGTCAATCTCAAGACTCGACCCACCGACTCAGTCTCTCGGAGGTGCTCATAGGGGTAGGTGTGCGTGCGTGCGTTCATAGGGGTGAGTGTGTGCGCGTGTATATGAGCGCCTGCGTTGTACTGTGTTTCACAAAAAAAATTTAAGAAGTGAATTGCATAAAATTGGATGTTGTGCTCTGCCATCCGAAATAGACACGTAAATAGGGTATTCCGCTGCTCAATAGGTGGACACCCGAGGCGGCCGCCGTTACTTGTCCCAGTGGTAGGTCTGCTCCTAGTTCTAACTCTACTAGGGGTCTATGCGCGGGCTTTGCCGCGCCCGTGGATTAGACTTTTTTTTCGAATTTGTAATTTGGGTTTGGATGTTGAAATATGATTGCTTTTCCACTGTATAAATGTAGGGTATTTTGAATTTTGGAAAGTTTACGTGTAATTTGAAATTTTAAAGTTTTGCAATCATTTTGAAAAGGTTTGAACGTTGTATAAATGTAAGGTAATTTGAATGCTGGAAAGTTTACGTGTAATTTGAAATTTTCAAGTTTTGCAATCATTTTGAAAAGGTTGGAAATTGAATTTGGTTTGGTTTGAGTTTGAAATGAGTTTTGAAAGTTGCAAAAGTTTAGGAAATTAGGAAAAGAAAACAGAAAGGGGGAGAAAAGATTATTTTGATTGTTACGTGTTTGAATTTTTAGGACTTGTTTGTTCATCTAATTTTTTTTGGTTTGTATTATTTAAAATTGTTTAAAATTCGTATGGATAGTTTGTTTTTTTCTTTTTGAAATAAACAAAAAGTGTGAACATTTTTAAATTATTAGTTTACATTACGTAGTTTACCTGAGCCTCATATACACACGTTACCGTCTGTCGTGGCAGAATTTTCTTCGGATTCTTCTGCCGCGGTTGTTTTCTCACTCGTAACACCTTCTTTTACCGTGGCAGAATTTTCTTCAGATTCCTCTGCCGTGGCAGAAAAATATGAAAATAAAAATACAGCAAATGTAAGCGCGGGCTCCACCGTGCCCGTGGGCTAATTTTTTTGAATTATTCGAAAGGGTAATTTAATCATATGCATATTTTGTGCATCCGTTAAATTTAATTTTGAAAGTGTCCGCATTTGGAAATTGCGCAAATTCGGAAACTAATGAATGTGGATGAGGTTTCCGTTTTAATATTGCTTGCATTTCAAAAATCATTCAAATTCGGAAGTCGTACAATTTCTTGAATAATTTTAACACATTTTAATTTTTTTTGACGTCTAGGAAATACACAGTTTTGGAAGGCACATGAAAATTTGGAATTTGAATTGTGATCGTATATTTTTTTTTATGTCGCTACTTTGACATATTTGTCATATTTTTTTGTAGACATATCCAAAACTGTTGGTTTAATTTATTTAGTTTTTTTCGAAACTATATAAAATGAATATTTTGTGTCACCGAAACACTGGATGCCTAGAGGACGGTGGAATTCCGCGTAACACGAAAATTGGAGGAAGTGTATCCTTTTTGTGTCCAAATGTTCGACAATCTTAAATATGTAGGCATGTTTGTTTTTTTTGCTTTAAATTGATATCATATTTTTCTCAGCGTTTTAACCTATTTTTCATATTTTTCGGGTACTCATAGAAATAATTTATTTGTCATTTTTTTTTGTCGAAATGTGGAACAATTCAAAATTTGTAAATATGTTTAGATTTTGTCATATATAGTTAGTTTTTTTTTCTGATCGTTTTGACATATTTTTCGTATTTTTCGGGTATTTAAAACAGTAGTTTAATTTTCTGGAATTTTTTTTTTAAAAAAAAACTGACATGTGGGGTACTGCTGACGTCGTGCTGACGTCAGCAGTGCCCACAGCGGCCATGGCGACGGCGGCGGCGACCCGGCGCATCCGCGCGCATCCGTGCAGTAGGGGTCGCGCGCGTAGGGTTAATCGACGCGGGGCGACTCCGGCGACCATTTGGCGGCGGCGGCGCCGCGTTTGGGTCGCCGGAGAGGCGGCGGTGACACGCGGAAGCGGCGGCGGGCATCGCGCACTCCGGCGGCCATCCCGGCGCGGTTGCAGCCTGCCGGCACGCAGCGCGCGGCGAGAAGGTGGAGGACGGAGCGGCCGATCCTCCCGTGGCCGTGGATCTGGCCGGGACGGCCGTAGCGGCGGCGGAGCGTGGTGGCGGCCGCCGGCGACGCGTCGGTCGCGGGAGAGAGAGAGGAAGAGAGAGGACGCGCTGGCTTTTTTACACGCCAGCCCTTCATTGTTTTGGTAATCGCAAATTAGTCCTTAGCGGGGGGCGAACGCGAAATATCCGTCGGATTCATGCGAATATGCGAAAGGGGGAGGACTTTCCTGCAAAATGACGCGGCGACCGGGTGGGCGACCGGCTGGGTTCGCGGTGACCGGCGGGCGACCGGTACACGTGGCGGTCTCCCATTGGTCTAAAATCGCGATGAACAGTATCCTGGGGGAATTCGGGCGACGTGGCTCGATCCTGGCCGTCCGTCGCGCCGATCGGACGGCCAGGGATCACACGCGACGTGGATGGCCTGAGAGGGCAGCGATTTTTCTGTCTTTTATATATAGTAGGATATCTTCCCTCGATTCTAGGTGAGCATCTATTTGTGATTGATTGCCCAGTTTGTTTTATGCACCTTCATGGGGATTTATGGACTGTCGTTAGGTTATTACTGTGTGTTCTTTGTTAGTTTGTAACTCGTTTTATACCCAACAATTTCGGCTTTCTCAACTAGTTTGTGGCGTTGTCCGCAAGTTTTTGTGTATATGATGGAAATGGATCGTCAAAATTTCAAATTAGATCCAATCCGGAAGTTAGAGAGAAGGGATTTGTCACATTTATTTCTAGAATACTTTTTTCTAATATTCTCTGTTCCGTATTAGAGCCAATCGGCAAAATTAGAGACGAGTGGTTTGCAGTCCCTCCTCGATCACGTCCCAAAAACCTAGCCGCCTCCCAAGTCCCACCCCTTACCCAAGGCGTCGCTCAGCAGCCGTCGAACAGCGCCGCCCTCGCCGGTGACCCGGCTCACGCTGCGATCTCCACTCCTCGGAACAGCCGCCGTGGTGATTTGGAGAACAGGATTCGCGGTGGAGCAAGGGAACGGCAGAGGTTCAGCCTGCAGGTGCGAATTTCCTTTTTTCTTTGTGAGTCTCTTGTCTCATTTTTCCATTGGCTTGATCCGTGTTCACCAATTCTCCAGTAGTAGGTACCTGGCCATTCTTGTCGTTGCCCGCTCATCAGGTGCAGTCATATTTTTTCTTGTTTGGTTTGGTTAGATCCGTAGGAAAATTGTAGAGTCCGGCCTGTTTTTCATCTCACAGCTTTCCAAGTTAACTCTATTGGACTTTAATGACATTACTTATGCAGGTTTATCAGCACTTGTAATGGAATGGGCGAGAGGGTGCAGAAGGACTAGCAACAACGGCATAGATTCATTGCTGTGCAGGAGTGGTACCATCAACAAAGCTTGGCCGCATTGGATATTGGAACTGTACCAATAAATTCAGGTAGAGCTGTTACGATAATTGCCAAGAGCTATCTTGCATATGTAGTGCACCGATCTGAATACCAATAAGACTAGATGGCCGATCTAGTTAATTAATAAATTTTGATATTCCGTATGATGAATTTGTTCAGATCCTTCTTATCCAGCTTATACGTATTTCCATCTCTGCGTGGTAGCTATTATGACTTCCTGGTCGGACAAGGTACGTCAGATGCACATGATGAATAAAATGTCCACGCGCTGAATTAGCTTTGGCATACCTCCAAGGTGAGTATACCTACAATTTTTTACTCAAGTTATGCTTTTGCTGTTGAAATGACTTGTGTTTTTACTGCAATTAAACTTGAGGTTTACCCCACTGGGACTTGAGCAAGTTATTTGTCTGCAGGCTTTTTCAGAGCTTTGAGGAATGCACTTGCCATAAGATACAATGCCTCTGCCGATGTTGATGATAACAGCTAACACTTGAGTGCAGGATCAACTAATCAAGGTATTCTTGTTACAATAGTGTGAAAGTTTGAAAGGCATGCTTATTTTCACTTGACGAGATACCAAATTCTATAGATATAGTTTTAAATTGTTGTTCCAAAAGACATTGAACTATTAGAATTCTCCCTTCCAACTTTAGCCACTTTGATACTGAAATATTAATTTTGTTTATTGCAGGACCAAAAGATCACCAAAGACTTACTATGTTCGGATATAAGCACTAACTCGTATCTAAAGGCAGAATCCAGGATATTCTACCAAGAATCTTAAAGGGATGGTGAATCCAAGATGCATAATAGAATAGTAGTAGGACTATATGTATGAGTAGTTGGATTGTCATATTTTGAATCAAGATTGTAAACTGATGTGATGACTAAAATAATATACATGGAATTGTTTCTTCACGCAATGCAATTTTTTCTGTGTTTTTTTTGTGTGGTGGTATGTCCCTTTTAATATTATTTTCGTGTGAAAAAAAGATTCAAGTGCTCAAACAATGCAGTCCATGAAATAATATTATTTTGAAATAAAAGGTTCAATCTTTGTATGTTGTCTACCAACGCATAGAACTGTTGTTTGATCTCCGTTGTTATTTTGCAACGCTTTATTCATTAGTTACCAACGGATCAATATACGTTGCTTTGTACCCTTGCAACGCCCCATAAGGCAACGCATATTAATCCGTTGGTAGAAGTGCTAGCAACGTTTATATGGACATTTAGATACGGATAAGTGTGTTGCTGTAGGAGGGGGTCTGTTGTAGTGTTTACTTATAGAATACTCTTTTCTAATACAGAAATTCACATTGACTCCCAAGCTCATATGCTACTGATATATTAGACAAACTTTAAAAATAGTAAAACATTTCAAAAAATCAGAATTTTCCGGAGCCGAACATATACATGGTTTGTAAGTACGTGCAAAATTTCGAGGTGAAATGACATTTGATATGTTCTGTTCAAAAAAGAGAAATCAGTGGCTGAAATGGTATTTTCAAAAACATTTTTTAGAGCACTGATTTTGCTATTTTTGCACAGCGTAGCACACATGTCATTTCATCACGAAACTTGGCACGTATTTACAAAACATGTATATGTTCGTCACCATTTGTTTTCAGATTTTTTGGAAACGTTTTACTACTTTTTTTTTAAATTTTGTCTAATATGTCAGGAGCATATGAGCTCGGGAGCCAAAACTCCCTCATGTTTCTAATATTCCCTCCATTCCGTACTAAGTCTCGCTGATTTAGTGTTAATTTGTACTAAATCGGCGACAACTAATATGAAACAAAGGGAATAATAAAGAGGAGTTTGCCCATCGATTTTCATCGCTAGACGTAAAAGTGTTACAACAATTACCAAAATAAAAGAAAAACAAGAATATTAGCGTCAACAAACCAAAAACCCACTAATTTCTCCCAATCAACCTCTTATGATATATAGCACATGTGCTCGCAACCTTCAAATGTTGATGCATATGTAAACCAAAAGAAGAAAGTAGACGAATAACCAAAAAGAGCCATCTTGCAGGTTATGCATATAACATAGATTATGTGTTGCTTCGATAGAAAGTAACAATTGGTTGAAGTTGAGTATAGCTTTGTAACGTAAAGAAGGTTCAAGGGGAGTGGCGTTTTGGCTCCGGGTGCATATGCACCCTTTATTTAAAATACATTTTGCACATATTTTGAAATGTCAGAAAATTTGAAAAAAAAATCCGCGCATAGATCTAAACATGTTATGTGTTCACAAAGTCGTTTCATGAAAAACCGACATTTTTTGTGGCTCGTATAAAAAAGACAAAATTTGGTGCTAAAATAAGGCTTTTCATGGCACTTTTTTTTGTCTTTTTTATACAAGGCACAAAATATATCGGATTTTGGTGAAACGACTTTGTAAACACGTAGAATATGAAGATGTATGCGCGGAATTTTATTTCAGATTTTTTTTGACATTTTCAAATATGTTTTTCAAGTACCGGGTGCATATGCACCCGGGTGCCAAAGCGAATTTATCAGGCTCAAGCATTTATTCATATATCCTGAACATTTTAAATGGACGAAACAGAGAGATGGACAATTCTATTTGCTTGATTATATCAAAATCGCTCGACTAACATCGTCGGTGAAGGTTCACCGTTGGAGCTAGTTGTTGCACCTTGTCCATCAATCAACTTTTCATTGTAGGTGAACTTTTTCATGTAAGTCACATTTCATCATGATATCATATCACCTTCACACCAAACCTAACACTACATTTGAAAGGACATATTTTATGTCCCCTATGTTTTGTGTGTTAGGCAACAACACTAGGAATTATTTAATATAATGTTAAGTGGTGCAGGAATGAAATGATACAATTACACTTTGCATCGAAACAACCAGACAAGAAAAAGAAGCTTACATTTGCCAGTCCAGTCCGGAGACTCCGGGCTATTTGACCGGAGTCTCCGGCCAATTCGAAACACTGGAGCAAATGCTACTCAGGATGGCAGCCGCTGTATGGGGTGCGGAGTTACCTCGGAGTAATACCGGAGTTTCCGCACCGGCCGGAGTTTCCGGTCCAGCGGTCCGGTGTCTCCGCCCCAGACAAGATTTTTTAATCAAGAGATTCCACGACGGCGCGTGCGGTATGGGGCCCGGAGTCACCCCGGAGTAGGTCCGGAGTTTCCGGCCATACCGGAGTTTCCGGCCTGCTGAGAAGATGAGCTACGCAGAAGCTGCTGCTAAATCAAGTCCGGAGTTTCCGCTCAGTCCGGAGTTTCCGGTCTCCCTGACCGGAGTCTCCGGACTTAGTGGACAGAAAAACGGCTAGTTTTCTGGAGGGGTATAAATACCCCTCCACCTACCTCCAGCTCTTTAGCTCGCCCAGATTCAAGTACACCATTGTTGCAAGCTCAAGAAACATAGATCTCCCAATCCCTCCACCCAAACTTGTTGATCTTTGGAGGATTGAAGGAGAAGGCCCGGATCTACTACTTCACCAAAGCGTTCTTCATTTCCCCTTCATTCACTTGAGGGATTCGAGCCTAGGGTTTCCACTAGGAAAACCTAGGCATCTTGTTGTTCTCACTTGCTTGTTACTTTTGTGTAGCAGGTGTTGTTGGTGATTGAGAGCCCCCAATCCTTTTGTGGGTTGAGCCTCAAGTTGTTGTAACGAGCTTTTGTGCTCCGGATTCCGCTTTGGAGGATTCCGATAAAGAAAGGTGGACCGAGCTTTTGTGCGAGGTTCATCGGAGAATAGGGTGAAGCCTTTTGTGGCATCTTGAGTTTGAAGCTCACACCCCTCCAACGAGACGTACTCCCCTAAAAAGGAGGAACTCGGGAATACATCTTGTCTCCGCGTGCTTTCCTATCGGTTAATCCTTTCTAGTTATTTACTACTTGTATCTTATCTTGTTTAGACTTAACTTGTCATATAGGTAAATTCACCATAGTTGCATATCTAGAGAATTTACCTTTTAGTCAAGCCTTAATCGAAAAAGAATTAAAAATTGGAGTAGCACCTATTCACCCCCCCCTCTAGGTGGCCATACGATCCTTTCAATTGGTATCAGAGCCTCGGCTCTTTATTCGGGCTTAACCGCCTAAGAGAAATATGGCCCTCGACGAACATGGGAATGAGATACCCGATGACACCATCGTTCCCACTTCTGTTTCCGTGGAGGACTTCACTTCCTTGAAGTCCTCTATGGATACTCAAATGGGAGAGTTGCGCAAAATGTTAGAGCAACTCATGGTGGCAAAGGGTATCGACTCCTCCCTAACTCCGGAGGCTCCTCCTAAGGAGAAGCCCTCGGATGTAAGTGTCGAAGAGAAAGCGGGGGTGAACTCAAATAAAAATGAATCCCACCTAAAACACCTAATGGGAAGGGAGAGCATGCTAGAGTTCCTTTTGCATACTCTCCCGACCTACCCGTGCCTCATCCTCCTATTCACTTAAGAGGAGCTCCACCTAGTCTTAATGCATCTTCCTTTACCCGTTGGCAATCTTCTATGAAATCTCACTTGAAAAGTGGTTGCATAGGTCTTTGGAAGATCATTGTTGATGGATTCAAGCCGGTGGATGAAAATGACTTGACAAGGAAAGAAGAAGTTGAAGCTCAACTAAATTCCACCGCTCTTGATGTGATCCGTGTTGCCGTGGGTGAAAAGAACATCCATCACATTGAAGATTGCACCACCGCCAAGGAAGCATGGAACAATCTCACGGAGGTGTTTGTTGGAAATGAGAGCATGAGAAGAAATAGATATGAAGCCATGAGCAATCAAATTGAAGGCTTCTACAAGAAAGATGATGAAACTCATGAGGAGATGTATCAAAGGCTCAAGGCTCTTGCTACCGCATTTAGAGACCTTGGTGCTAAACATGTGGATGATACTTACATCAAGAGGAAGTATGTGAATGCCCTCATGCCGTTTGAAGAGAACGACTTGAATAGTCTCCAAGGGAAGCACAACTATGACCTCTTGACCTCAAATGAAGTCATGCAAGAGATGCAATCTTACAAGGTCCGAGCTCAAATTGCTAGAGACTCTCGTGCCCGAGCTCTTGGAATGGCCCAAAGTTCCTCACTTGCTTTGAAGGCCAAGGTTGTGGAACTAGATGAAGACCAAGATCATGAAGAGGGAAGTTACTTGGCACCCGAGGAACTCAAGGGTGCTCATAGAGATTATGTGGCTCTCATGGCGAAGGACTTTTGGAAAAATCCATCTAAAGCTAAAGCTTATGTGGATAAAAAGCATAAAGCAAGAGGCTACAAGGAAGGCAACCCAAAAATGAAGACTTGCTTCAATTGTCAAGATCAATTCCACTATGTTGCCCAATGCCCTTACAAGAACCGTGAAGAACATGGAGGAAGACTCATTCGCAAGGAAGCGTCAAGTTCTTCTCCCACGAAGCCTTACTTCAAGAAGTTCAATCCCAACAAGAAGCTACCTTCCAAGGTGTTGGTGGTGAGAGAGGAATATATGTCCGGGGATGAGAGTGATGAAGAAGAAACAACCACAAGTGAAGTGGCCGCTTTAGCCATTGCTTCATCGACAACCCCTTCTCTCTTTGAATCCCCCAATGATAATGTCACCACCAAATCCGCTACGTGTCTCATGGCCAAGCTCTCCGAGGTATCACCTTCCCTTCCTCCTAAGACTATGAATGAAATGCATGAATTTATGAGTCTTAGAGTTAAGGAAGAAAATGTTGCTTTGGATTTCTTGATGACTAACTTGCAAGGTGAAAGCAAGATTCGGCTTGAGATTCTTATGAGTCAATATGGCATCGCACAAGATCTCCTTAAAGAAAAGGGGAGACTAGAAAGAGAATATGCTAATGAGATCGCTTCCCTTACCGAGGCGATTGAGGAAGAGCATGAACTTCGAGTTTCTCTTGAGGAGAAGCTTGAGAATCTTGATGAATCTCAAAATGAAACTCTTTCTAAGATCATTAAAGAACGTGACCATGCTATTGCTAAATACAATGTTTTAGAGAAACAAAAGGTCGTATTTGGTGTTGGTCATAATAGACTAGCCGATGAGTTAGGGTCGCTCACCAAGGCTCACAAGGCCTTGGAGAGTGAACACTCTATTCTCACCAAGTCTTTTGAACAACTTCAAATACAATCTACTAAAATTGATGAACCTAGCTCCTCTACTTGCTCTTGTGATCATGCAAATATCATTGAGGAAAATGCTAGGTTGAAGAATGAACTTGCCAAGGCCTCTAGCCCTCAAGGTGAGAAACCTCTTTATGAGCTCTTGCAAGCGCAAAAGCCTCACATAGGGAAAGAGGGTCTTGGTTATGTTGCCAAGAAGAAGAAGAAGAACAAACAAGAAGAATGCCAAGCCCGCACAAGCAAAAGAGACTACCATTGCGAGTGGTGATGCCACAAGGGGCAATGCCACTCACAATGACTTTGCGGGAAAATACAACCCTTCATATGTTCTTATGAAATCTATAGATGGTTGTGTTTTTGCTAAATATGTTGGCACTTCATATGGAGATGATTATCACTATGCTATTTGGGTTCCAAAGACCCTTGTGACTAACAAAAGAGGACCCATTTCACAATGGGTACCTAAAACAAAGACTTGATTCTTTGTAGGACTTTTCTTCCGGTGGATCTTCATGGCTCATTGATAGTGGGTGCTCTTCTCACATGACCGGAAGCAAAGAAGTAGTAAAGGGCCTATTGAATCAATTACTCACATTTTCTCATGTCACCGTCGGGAATAATGCAAGACTTAAGGTATTGGGATATGGCAATGTAGTGATCACTCCGGAGTTATCCATTGAGAAGGTCCTACTTGTTGAATCTCTCTCATATAATTTACTTTCCGTTGGTCAATTATGCAATGTCGGTTACACCGTTATCTTTAATAAACACCACGTGACCATCCTTTTCACTCAAACTCTTAAAGTAGCCTTTGTTGGATTTCGTGTAAACGGTTTGTATGTGGTCGATTTCTCGAAAGAGACCACTCAAATCGCCACGTGTCTAATGGCTAAATCCGACAAGGGTTGGCTTTGGCATCGCCGGCTAGGCCATGTCGGTATGAGAAATTTGCAAACTCTTGTGAAGGGTGGACACGTGGTAGGACTAACCGATGTTAATTTTTCCAAAGATCGTCCTTGTAGTGCTTGCATAGCCGGAAAGATGCATGAAAAGAATCATCCCAAGAAGAGCATTATCTCCACCGAGAGGCCTTTGGAGCTCCTTCATATGGATCTCTTTGGGCCTCCCACATATGATAGTCTTGGTGGCAAGAAATATTGTTTGGTGATTGTGGATGATTATACAAGATATTGTTGGACTTTCTACCTCAAGAGGAAGAGTGAAACTCAAAAAGTATTCATTGACTTTGCAACCTTAGTTCAACGCCAATATGACTCCAAGATTTTGGCAATAAGAAGTGACAATGGTACGGAGTTCAAGAATTACACTATGGATGATTTCCTAAGTGGGGAAGGCATACAACACCAATATTCCGCTGCTTATACTCCCCAACAAAATGGTGTCGCCGAAAGGAAGAACCGCACTCTTATTGATATGGCAAGAACTATGTTGGCCGAATTTCATTCCCCATATAACTTTTGGGCCGAAGCCATCAATACCGCTTGCCACTACTCCAACCGGCTCTTCTTTCGTCCTCTCATGAAAAAGACACCATATGAACTCCTTATCGGTAAAAAGCCAAATGTCTCTTACTTTCGCGTATTTGGATGCAAATGCCATGTTTACATTAAAGGTTGCCCAATTGCTAAATTTGAATCTAGAACTTTTGATGGTATTTTTGTTGGATATGCCGCAAACTCCCATACTTATAGGGTCTACAACATATCCACCGGATGTGTTGAAGAATCTATGAATGTGGAGTTTGTCGAGGATAATGGCTCCCAAGCGGAGCATATTGATCATGATAATGTAGGTGATGTACCTCCACCTCAAGCCATAAGAACTATGGGCATAGGGGAACTTATTCCTATTGAAGAACCTATTATGGACACTCAAGAAGAAGGAACAAGTTCTACTCAAGTTGAACCATCCACCTCAACCATTGATCAACAAGCTATACAAGAACAAGATCATGATAGTCATCCACATGAGCAAGATAATGGTCAAGACCCACCCAACTCTAGTGGAGAACAAGAACATGATGAACCCCCATCTCCAAGAACTCCACTTCGGGTTGACCATGAACAAGATGAAGGAAATGATGAAGATGTTCGTGTTGGTGAAACAATTGGTCAAGCCATAGAACGCCGAGTCATTCGGCGTGCATCAACATTGGATCATCTCCAACACTACAAAGAAAATATCCTTGGGAGTATTCGTAAGGGTGTGTCCACACGTAATCAATTAACTAACTTTTGTGGTCATGTCTCTTGTTTGTCTAGCTTAGAACCTCTCAAGGTATATGATGCTCTTGAAGACATGGATTGGGTTGCGGCCATGCATGAAGAATTGAACAACTTCGAGCGCAACAAAGTATGGTCATTAGTTGAAAGACCCAAAGACACATCACATAATGTCATTGGAACCAAGTGGATATTCAAGAACAAGCAAGACTCACATGGTCAAGTCATTCGCAACAAAGCAAGATTGGTTGCACAAGGCTACACCCAAATCGAAGGAGTCGACTACGGTGAAACTTATGCCCCCGTTGCTAGACTTGAATCTATTCGTTTATTGATTGCCTATGCATCTACTCATAACATTACCTTATATCAAATGGATGTTAAAAGTGCTTTTCTAAATGGTCCACTAAGTGAATTAGTGTATGTGAAACAACCTCCGGGTTTTGAAGACCCTAAATTTCCTAACCATGTCTACTTACTACATAAGGCCCTTTATGGGCTCAAGCAAGCTCCACGTGCTTGGTATGATCATCTCAAGGAGTTCTTAGTAGACCATGGTTTTGAATTGGGGTAATCGATCCCACCTTTTTCACAAAAAGGATAAATGGAGAGCTTTTCGTATGCCAAATATATGTTGATGATATTATCTTTGGTTCTACTAACCATGAATTTAGTGATCAATTCTCTAAGCTAATGACCAAGGAATTTGAGATGTCCATGATGGGAGAATTGAAGTATTTTCTTGGCTTTGAAATCCACCAATATAGTGAAGGAACATTCTTATGTCAAGCCAAGTATATTCAAGACATGCTCAAGAAATTTGATATGAACAACGCCAAGCCATATAAGTTTCCCATGGACTCTAAGGCGGATCTACACTTAGATCCGAAGGGTAAGGAAGTTGATCCCAAGCTTTATCGTTCTATGATTGGATCTTTACTTTACCTTTGTGCATCTAGACCGGATATTATGTTTAGTGTGGGTATGTGTGCAAGATTCCAATCAAGTCCTAAGGAAAGTCATGAAACCGCGGTTAAAAGGATTCTAAGATACTTGATAGATACTCCTAACTATGGTCTTTGGTACCCCCATGGGACAAGCTTTGATCTTGTAGGTTATTCGGATGCGGATTGGGCGGGTTGCAAAATGGATAGAAAATCAACTTCGGGTACTTGCCAATTCCTTGGTAGGTCTCTTGTGAGTTGGTCTTCCAAGAAACAAAATTGTGTGGCCTCGTCCTCCACCGAAGCCGAATACATTGCCGCCGGAAGTTGTTGTGCACAATTATTATGGATGAGGCAAATTTTAAAGGATTATGGTGTCATTTGTGACAAAGTGCCTCTTTTATGTGACAATGAAAGTGCCATCAAAATTGCTCACAATCCGGTACTTCATGGGAAGACCAAGCATATTGAGATCCGGTATCATTTTATACGAGATCATGTTGAGAAGGGTGATATTGCAATCAGTATGTCAACACCAAGCATCAACTCGCCGATATGTTCACAAAGCCTCTTGGTGAAGCAAGATTCAAGGAGTTGAGAGGAGAACTAAATGTGGTGGACATAAGCAATTGGACTTACTTAGTGGATTTCTTGCATACCTACCCATATTAGACAATAGTAATTTGGTTTAGGTGTAGGCATGGACATAGGGGGAGTGCGGTCCTAATCCATTGGTCTATCCCTCCCCCCATTATGCCGATAGCAAGAACTCATTTTATCTCTATACTTTCATTTTATGAATTGTGAGCTTAAATGACGAGTAGTGGCCGTGAACCCAAGATATATCTTCGCGGTGTCACACCACGCACTCATATATGGTGGCCTTGGCCACCGCCTCTTCCTTGTGAAGAGTTGCTCTTGTTTGGAGTTTTATTTGGATTTTATTGCCTATCCGATGTTCCTTATGGGAAACACACTCAAATGATGGTTCTCTTTGCTTTATTTGCCTTTTTTTTACAAAATTGAGTGTGAAGTACCATCTTTCAGTAACTTATGTCTTAACCTAAGCCATCTTATCTAAAAACATGCTTCTCTTGCATTCATACATGTCCCCACCAAAATCTGGTACTATTGGAGCAATTGGGTCCGGAGACTCCGGCCTAAAACCCCGGAGACTCCGGTCTGACCAAAGTCTCCGCACCAAACCTCGGAGACTCCGGCACGTCCGGAGACTCCGGTGTGTTTGGTCCGGAGACTCCGGTCTCGGCTTTTTCGCTGGGTTCATTAAGGGGCACGGGGTGGGGAGTTGTTTCACAACTCCTCTCACACCCCCGCTCCCCAAACTCGCCCAGCCGCCGCCAAGTGCTCCAAGGTCGCCTCCGGCCGCTCCCCGCCGCCGGAATCCGCCGTGCCACCGGCTTCCCCACCTCCCAAGCGTTGGGGATCTTTCTCTCCTCCGTTTGGATCTCACCATGAAGGACACGGGTACCACTCTCTCTCTTCTCTAGGGTTTCATCCTAGATTTAGTTTTGAGAGTAGTTCTTGATGAAATTCTTGGTGTAGAACCTTTAGGATGGCAATGTAGTATCTAGAAAATTGTTAGTGCGATTTTCCCCTCAGATTTGACCTAGATCCGAGTTTTTGGCCTCAGGGCCGGAGACTCCGGCCTTCCTGGCCGGAAACTCCGGTGTGGCCGGAAACTCCGCCCCCTGAGACCGGAAACTCCGGTCTAGATCAAACCTGAGAAGAAATTCCTCTACCTTTTTCTTCCGTTGTGATTCTATGGACATGTATGCTTACCTCAATGCTACCTATCTACTCCATGTTTCACAGCTAACAAGAAGTATCCCGGTCCTTCATCCTCGTCCTCGAACATCAAAAAGTCAAAGAAGAGCAAGCTCCAAGGTCGAGACTATTTGATCTATGATGAAGAACAAGACAAGCATGTGCAGAGTGGTGCTCTTAAGCAGAAACAGGCTGCTGATGCTAGAAGGGCTAGGCAAGAGGCTGCCTTCCTTCGAGAAGAAAGGGCCAAGAAGGCCAAATTTGACAACTTGACCACTTTGAAGGGGTTGAACAAGGAAGAATTTCGGACAATGAGGGCGCAGAATTTCTATGACATGCCAAACAACTCCACTGATGGTCACTTTTGGAGAAAGGAGCAAGAGCTCATTATGAAGGAAATATATGCCAATTTGGACCCAAAAGCTCTTGTGTGTCCTCAAAAACCGCTGAACTTTGACGTGTTGGCCAAGAAGACATACTTTGCGGATGCATTATGGGTTGCTAGGAAGATTGGTCTTGAGCCCCTTATCACCACCCAACAAGACTATGATATTGACATGGTCCAACAGTTCTTTGCCACTCTTGTGCTTGGGATGAGGAGGACACCAAAATGACATGGATGACGGGGCCTCTCAAAGTTAGTGCACACTATCAGAATTTGGAGAAGCCTTGGGGTATGTGTTCAAAGGTGTGAATGAACCCGTTGGTCACCGGATGCATGTTGAAGGCGTGGCCTATGATAAGAAGATCCTTGCCCCTCTTGCTGCTAGAGGGGTGCCCTTGCTACCACCAAAGGACTCAAGCCCATCTACAACATCTTGATTCGCATGTTTCGTTGGAGCATTGCACCTCAAGCCGGGAATACGGATGCTATCCGTGGAGCTCTTGTCAACCTCATGTACCATTGCCACAAGACATACCTTGCAGGTCCGAATTGTCAAGGGTTTGAGATTGATGTCATGGATTTTATCAAGTGTGAGATCAACATTGCTATTCACGAGAGGAAGAATCCTATGTATGCTCCCTATGTCATGAAGCTCATTCTCAAGAAGATTCCCAACCTCAATCAATCTCATTTCAAGAAACACACATATGGCACCCTTCAAGTACTCCGCCATCACCTTACTCCGCCTCTTATGAAGAGATAGAGGAGCAAGAAGCTCCTAGGGCAAGAAGGAAAAATGCCACTCCACCCTCTTGGGATCAAGGTGGCAAACAAAGAGTCAACGAGGAGTTGAAGAAAGTTTCTTGGTGGCAAAGGGCCATGATGTGTATGGGTGTTGGGTTGCACAAGGAAAATCATCAAACTTATGTCACTAACAAGAAGATCTTGTCCAACCAAGCCAAGATGATGAAGGAAATGCGCAAGATCAGCAATGGTGGTATCACTCCTCCTCGCAATGAGGGTGATCCCGAAACTCCGCCATCCGATTCAACTATCCTCTTGACAAGTGGAATGAGGACATTTCATTGGTCTGATTATGCCGAGGTGTCCTCCATGCCCTCCTCTTCTCGCAACACCGGCAAAGCTCCTATGCGCTATGAAGAAGAAAGTGATGAGGAAGAAGATAGTGATGAAGCAAGTGATGCTGAAGATGATGATGATGATGAGGACAGTGATGCCGACACGGATGAAGACGACGAGTGATCGCCTTGGGTTCCGTTAGCATCGCTCTTTTCCCTTTTTGGCGTTTCGATGCCAAAGGGGGAGAAGTAGTTCTACTAGGTTCTCTCACCGTGGGATTTGCATGGGTCGGACACAAGCACGTGCGTTTATCATTTATTTGCGCTTGTGTCCATTTATCTTATGTCATTTGAACCTATTTGCTTTGGTTTTAATTTGTGAGACTATGTTCCTATTTATGGTACTTTGTGTGGTATGAGACTATGGATATTCCTATGGTTGAGATGATATTATTATTATGGTCTATTATTGTGCATTGGTCTCTATGTCATATTATTATGCACAAGGTATGGTTCCTTTTCATCTCAACCCTATATCATGTTATGTCTCATGTTTGTGTAATTTACCATGTTCCATATATTTCATGTGGTTTGTCTCCCCTCTACATGTTGAGCATTTGTATTCAAATGCAAACTACTTGTATGCACACTTGCAGGGGGAGCCTCGATAATTGTGGTATGTTTTATTGCAAATCCGAGTGTTGTCATCTAACACCAAAAAGGGGGAGATTGAAAGGACATATTTTATGTCCCCTATGTTTTGTGTGTTAGGCAACAACACTAGGAATTATTTAATATAATGTTAAGTGGTGCAGGAATGAAATGATACAATTACACTTTGCATCGAAACAACCAGACAAGAAAAAGAAGCTTACATTTGCCAGTCCAGTCCGGAGTCTCCGGGCTACTTGACCGGAGTCTCCGGCCAATTCGAAACACTGGAGCAAATGCTACTCAGGACGGCAGCCGCTGTATGGGGTGCGGAGTTACCCCGGAGTAATACCGGAGTTTCCGCACCGGCCGGAGTTTCCGGTCCAGCGGTCCGGAGTCTCCGCCCCAGACAAGATTTTTGAATCGAAGAAATTCCACGACGGCGCGTGCGGTATGGGGCCCGGAGTCACCCCGGAGTAGGTCCGGAGTTTCCGGCCATACCGGAGTTTCCGGCCTCCTGACCGGAGTTTCCGGCCTGCTGAGAAGATGAGCTACGCAGAAGCTGCTGCTAAATCATGTCCGGAGTTTCCGCTCAGTCCGGAGTTTCCGGTCTCCCTGACCGGAGTCTCCGGACTTAGTGGACAGAAAAACGGCTAGTTTTCTGGAGGGGTATAAATACCCCTCCACCTACCTCCAGCTCTTTAGCTCGCCCAGATCTGAAGTACACCATTGTTGCAAGCTCAAGAATCACTAGATCTCCCAATCCCTCCACCCAAACTCGTTGATCTTTGGAGGATTGAAGGAGAAGGCCCGGATCTACTACTTCACCAAAGAGTTCTTCATTTCCCCTTCATTCACTTGAGGGATTCGAGCCTAGGGTTTCCACTAGGAAAACCTAGGCATCTTGTTGTTCTCACTTGCTTGTTACTTTTGTGTAGCAGGTGTTGTTGGTGATTGAGAGCCCCCAATCCTTTTGTGGGTTGAGCCTCAAGTTGTTGTAACGAGCTTTTGTGCTCCGGATTCCGCTTTGGAGGATTCCGATAAAGAAAGGTGGACCGAGCTTTTGTGCGAGGTTCATCGGAGAATAGGGTGAAGCCTTTTGTGGCATCTTGAGTTTGAAGCTCACACCCCTCCAACGAGACGTACTCCCCTAAAAAGGAGGAACTCGGGAATACATTCTTGTCTCCGCGTGCTTTCCTATCGGTTAATCCTTTCTAGTTATTTACTACTTGTATCTTATCTTGTTTAGACTTAACTTGTCATATAGGTAAATTCACCATAGTTGCATATCTAGAGAATTTACCTTTTGTAAGCCTTAATCGAAAAAGAATTAAAAATTGGAGTAGCACCTATTCACCCCCCCCCCCCTCTAGGTGGCCATACGATCCTTTCAACATTCATGCCCCATCATACTTTTGCCAACCTTTCACACATAATCCCCTCATAATGGGACTTGGTGACATTGCTATCATCCATTTCTAAATGCAAGTTTGATCCACAATTATGACTTCGAGAACTCCAATGCTGGCCTAATCTTAATTTAGAGAACTTCGAAAGAGGTGTGGGATCATGAATATCCGATTGAACCCAAAAGCGTGAAGCCATAAAACCTATCATAGGAACATAATCGGCAAAGCACGAAAGCATACATTCATGCACTTCAACTATTCAGCCTTTACACACAAAATATGGGTTTGAGGGGCGTGAGTCGTTCTATCCATCTAGCTTCCACGCCACACACTTCCTCCACGTCCTATATATTTTACTCGCCTCCGTCTTCTCTCCCTCTTGTACCGTCAAAGTCTCCACCCTCTGCAGTCCTCTCCACCTCACGGACCTCACTCGCTTCTATTATTATGTACCATCACCCCCCTATCCCCCACATCTTGTTGTGGGCGCCAGAAGCACATTTGAGCATCTTAGTATGGGATTTGGCGGGAGAAGGATGAAGCGAGCACCAAACTTAACTTTAAAACAAAAAATATCATAAATCAACTTTAATAAATAAAGGATTTCGGTTTTTTACAATATAACTTTATGAATATGTTGTAAAAATATTCATTTCGAAATATTTTCGTGCATATCAACTGGATGTTTAGACCATTTTTCGTAGATAATTCTATTGTATATAAAAAATGTCCGTGCATGTAGGTTGATTAAGGTTCGAGCAACTTCTAAAAAAATATCCATACCTAATTAATTTGTCGAGCTTATTTTCTTCCTGAAATATGAAATTTATCATAATTGGTAAATATTTCTTACAATCAACAAAATTATGAACTCCCATACATCAAAGTTTAATCTTCTATTTGAACATGTTGTAAAAACTTCATATATAACTCTCCAACTATCTTGTAGTTGATGCTTATAACTTCTCTGGATTATTCTTACTTTGCTCCATAATTTCATCAAGCTGATTCCATGTGAGTTTCCAAACACCTACATGTACACAAAAGAGAACAAAGAAAATTAATAAAACTTATACTCCCTCCGTTCATAAAAGGATGTCTCAACTTTGTCTAAATTTATATGTATCTAGACATGGTTTAGTGTGTAGATATATGCACATTTAGTCAAAATTGAGACATCTTTTTATGAACGGAGGGAGTAAAAGTTATGTATTAAGAAACAGTCCATTAGAAAAACTAGCAACTACGCAAGGAAGACATGGAATAAGCTCATCGGAACATAATACTAGGGACTTCAATGTGAGGATATGCAAGAAGTAAAATGATGTGTATTTTGGATGCATCAATTGTTTATCTTCCAAATCACACTTTGATGAAAAATCACACATCTAACGACAGGCAAACTTGTGTACACACAAATATTTCAGGAGCATCGGTTGCCTCTATAAATAATTTACTCCTTCTCTGTTTAATATCAATGAGGTCTTGATCCCTAATCTCTAGTAAATAATGTGCTCAAAACTTTTGTCCCTGAATATGCTGAATATATATGTTATCAAAACATTCTTGCCTACACATCTACCGGATGTTAAAAAAAGTAACATTGAGATGACAACCATTATAGTCTAGATTTTGTGCCCTATAAGTGGATATATCAAATCACAATAATACATGTGATGAAAAAGATTGCATTTTTTAATATTACAACCAGTTTTGTCACTCTAGCCATGTAATATTGATGTCTCATTGGTATGGAGAGCTCCAACTAACATAAATTATGTGGTAGACCTAGAATTGACACATAATCATATGCAAAATTCCTGCCACTGCACCCCCAAACAATAAATATAAGATCTTCAGAACCCACACCCCATGTCCAAATGGAGAAGCAAGTGTTATTATCTGCATTCCGGCGCACTCTTATATAATCCCTCTGTTCCTAAATACTAAATATAAGGTGTTTTAGATTTTTCCAGATTCACATGTATCTATACACATATTAGTGTGTATATTTACTCATTTCAGTCCGCATCTAGACAACATGTGAAATAACTAAAACATCTTATATTTAGAAACGGAGGGAGTAAAACATACATACAAATAACATATTTGATTATGGTGAAATACGTGATCACAAGATTCTTTTAACATCACAAACTATATTTAGTCAACATTTCTTTTGTAAAAATGTAATATTCTGAAAGATATATAAGAGAATAATGTGTACTCTCAGAAAGAGTTGATTAAAAAGGTAAAAAAGTTTAGTATACATGTGTTCGTAGACAGTAGCCAACTGACTCGTACTGATTACTAGATATGACGAATTAACAGTATTAACATAACTGGCATGTTTACATAGAGCCCGCACCCTGGCCGCGGCCTGTGGCGACCACATCGAGCGCGCACCTCCGCGGCGTCTTGGGTGTGCACGCATCGGACGCTGAGAAGCTTGAAGGTGCCGAGGGCGAGACCACGAAGGCGATGAGCTTGGCGGCCTGAGAGACCTTGTCCCCGCAAGCCTGGATTAGGACGAGGGCCTGGTCCTGGTCGCCGGCCCGCAGAGGGGAGGAGGAGGAGGAGACGGAGCCAACGACGGCGGCGAGGCCGTCGCGGGTGGCGCCATCGATGGCGAACACGTCGTCGAACCGCTCCCAGAAGAGTGGCTTCTAGGGCAAGGCGGCCATCTCCTTCTCTCTCTCGGTCTCCTCTTTCTCGGTTCTGGGGCGGGGTGAGTGTTGTGGCGGCGGTGCGTGTTCTGCCGTCCAGCGGCCAGTTACCGCAAGGTAAATCTGTTGGAGTTCGATGTCCGTCTTCTTCTGTAGGGTGCACGTTACATGCGGCTCGGTCCATTCAAAAATGTTAATGCATAATCCAAAATGGTTTTGGGAATGTATAATCCGACATTTTTGGTAATGCCTACTTATAAAACTCTTGTTAATCTGTGAATACACAATCTGAAATTTTTATTATGCATAAAAATGAAAAATAACATATTTTTTGTTAATACATAATCTGAATTTTTTCATGAATAATGCATAATATTTTCCTTGTTCATTCATAATACAAAATTTTCATATTAATGCATAAGCCAAAAATTATGTTGGTGCAGATTTCTTGTTAATATATAACACAAAACAAATCTTGATACATAATCCGAATAGTTTCTTAATCCATAGTATAGTCTGGAAATTTATTTCTAATTAATGCATGTACCTTTGGTCCTTCCCATCTTATACATAATCCGAATTGTTGGTTAGTCGATAAGTCAGAAAAATTGTTAATGCATGGCTCTTCGCCCCTTCCCGTCATTGGCATACACTGCCAGCTAAAGTATGCATCAATAAATCCAGCCATAATAACCGCATAATCGATCTACCGACTAACAATTAATTACAGCTCAATGACGACACCAAGATTTCTTAACGATGTTTAGCAAATTCGACCACATATGCGGGGCATGACTAGGCGCTGCTTCCCATGATATCTCAACATTTGGCCGCCCTAGACGCTGGCACAAGCCGCCGGCTCCCCTACGTGTTTGTTGCTATCAAGTTGTTATAGGTTACATTGTGTGGTGCCCCCATATTATGTGGGAGGCTCGGGCTACTAGTGTTCGACTCAAACACTGCGCGTATCCTACCACACCTAATACAATTCCAAGTCCAAACGTAACCCAACTCTTACACAATATCCGACACAAACAAAAACAATGGCGATATTGAAGTATAGTTATATGGTGGTCTGACAACAAAACAATGTTCACACGGAAGGGGTGGTCAAACAATGCCACACAAATCATGAATTGGTTGGACGCCCCGAGATAAGTCTGGTACGTAAAACAAGGTTTTGTTTTTAATTTTTCATTTCCTTGCCATATGACAACATGACATCAACATTACTTGCAGACAACAAGTTCTTGAAAATTCAGGTGGTTAGAGAATCCCCAAGACTGAGAGTTGCCCGTTTGGCAAATCGGTGGACTAGATAGAGTCCAATGCATGTTTTGGGTGGTCCTTTCCTTATTGATGAATGCGAATATTCCGTAACTAGTTGTACCCGCAATCTATTATTGGATGTCATATTTAGAGGTTTCCAAAAAATGTGAAATAAATCATGGACGTGGGTTATGTTGTATCTTGTGCATATACAAAATTTTGTTCCAAAGTATGTACATATGTGACCTGTGCAAAAAAGAGAACTATCTAAGTGAATAGTGTCATGTGATATTCACTTATCATTTGTCTTTTTGTGCAAGCCACATATATACATATTTTGGAACAAAATTTGTAGATGCGCAAGATATAACATAGCCCATGTCCATGATTTATTTCGTATTTTTTGAAAGCTCGGAATTATGAAATCGGATAATGGGTTGCGCATGCAACTAGTTGTATATTTTAGTTTCCCCTTATTGTGGTGAAAGTGGAGAGGTCAAGATGTTGCATACAATAGCTTTTATTATTTTTTAGCTGCAATAGTTATTTTATTTCTCAAAAGGAAATTACTTTTGAGAAAATATATAAACCGAAGGAAAGATGCAGGAGAATACATTTTAGAATGTTTAGAGAATACATTCATTGAATGCCAAACATGCCTTGACATTGTTGCCGGATCGTACATACCTGGACATTTAGATATGCGCCGACAGTTAGACGTGTAGTCTAGGAGGGGTGGATGGTCAATTGGCACATGTAACGATCGGTCAATCAATCGACCGAGACCAGCGACCTAGTTGGGTTAGCTCCACAAAGCGGGTCCCTGACTTAGCCATCCCGACGGAAGGACAGACGTCTGATCTTACTATTTACAGTTTATTACTTGCCTAGATTCAAAGAAGGCAGTCACCACCATTGGCTTTCTTCCATTATTGCACATTTGAAGTAGAATATATTATACGTTCCCATCGAATCTTGTAGTAGCATTTTTTCCTATGATAGATTTGGATACTGTAACGTGACAGGCTAGGCTTTAGTGCAAAGTCGTCGACAAACTAAGGTGAAAATGATTGATGTCGAGTTAATGATCTGATCAATTGAAAATGCCTCCCTCCAAAAAAAACTTGCTTCGATGCAGGGATGGCTACAAGAAAATCAAGAGCATAAACGAGCTCAAAATACCACGGGCACCCACACGTCGGCCATGACGACCATTCCAGAGCAAGTATGAAGCATGTGGAGACTTATGCCACACAGCACGCTTCCACCACTAGTGTGCCGTCGCAGAGGACACATAGATCTAACATGAAAGAAAAATTACCTACATCTGTTCGTTGATGCGAGGTTTTCTCACCCCTTTGGCGCCATATCAAGAGGCCAGAGGATCCTATTGGAATTATATAGGAGAAAACAATGTCTCCTATCAACTCTTAGGTTTTCTCTACTTTAGGTCTCCCTCTGCCCACGTCATGTGTTATGTATCCTGGACTAAACTAATTTTGTCATTTATTGGCAATGGGATGTGAAGGCTCAAGTAGATGTCCACAATGTGTACCACATGTTTTCTTAAAGATGTACGCCCTTCGATCGAGTAAGGAAACTATGCATCAACACATACGGACATAGAAATACAAGGAGGATACGTGCAACCACCGCTTTCCACTCACACAGAGCGCCCCCCCCCCCCCCCCCCCCCCCACACACACACAAAACAAGAAAAGTAAATAGATCCTTGGAGGCGTCCTTCTCCTCGCCTCATCCACCAAACGCCAAAAGCCTCCGTCCTCGCCTGATAAGAGAGCATCGGTAGCCGAACCATACCCTGGAGAGAAAAAAAACTTGCCTAGAGCTATTAGCGAGCCGAGATAACCACCAGCCACGAAAAGCTTGATCTAAACCGAGAAGGCACATCGGTCGGAGGCATACACTCTCAAAACAGGCATTTATCCCACTTTATAAATAAAGCCAAACAATCGAACTGATACAACGTGATGAGGGAACCCTCTTACAAATCAGATCAATGATAAAAAAATATAGCAGAACCAAACTTGCCACCGATGACACATGAAAAAACAAAAGAAACCGGAGCTCCACGACAATGCCCCCAAGAGGATAAGACGCCTCACGCCACCTTTGTCGAGATCGACAGTCAATGGTTTTCACCCAGAAACTTGACACGGAGAAGGTAACCACAACGGCGCCCACACCCGGGATTTTGGACAGCCCGTCGTCACCAAGTCAAGCTTCCAGGACGCGATCTGGGACTGTCTTTGTCGAAATGCTGCCAACACCATGATCCGTAGACATACACACGATCAGGCTTGCTTCTTTAACGTTGGATCCAGGAAGAAGCCACCACGCCATTCATCAGGCGGCCGGATCCACCTTTCTCTTCCTCAGCCCCTTAGCAGCCAATGGCAATACCGTCACCCTTCTTTAGCCCAACGCCGACACTATGTCATGTCGTGCTGCCAAAAACGTAACCACTCCAAAATCCTGGCCTCCTTTAATTACCTCGGAAAAGGCTAAACTAATTACTACCAAGAAAGTCTTGATCGTAATAATCCATTTGCTTGTGTACCCCTTTAATTATCTGAAAAAAGGAGTACCATAAATATGGGAATAGTATAGAGCACAATACTGATCAACACAAACCCGTCTCCATAAGAAAATAGCATGCTCTTCCAACTTCTACTCTTTATTCAAAAGATTACGGAAGTTGATGAGAATACCAAAATAGTGAAATGGGGGAGAACTAGCTTTACTGCCAAATACTCCCTCCGTTCCAATTTAATTGATTTGATATCCACCAAATATGGATGTATATAGACGTGTTACATGTATAGATACATCCACATGTAATGAATAGCAAGTCAATTAAATTGGAACGGAGGGAGTAATTGTGTATGTGGGTTGTCCTCGCCCTATGCCCTTCCAAAGAAATATCCCAATTTTATGAAAAAATATTTTAAGGTCGGACAATTGCCCAAAAGTAGACGCATTGATCTTCATATTAGCTGCATTTGCAAATCATATATTTTAGAATGATAGTATCACCAACATAATGTAGAATGGGTACTTCTTCATCTACCAAATGAGAATGCGACTAAACCTGCCCATCCTCAATTAGACCATGCTATGAGAATTACCGGGATATCCGCAATAATATTACTATAAAGTATATGAGATACATGATCTTGTCTCAAAATAATGATAGTTATCACAATTGATTTAATCACAACCTTTGCCCGCGACACATTGGACCATCCAGAACCGTATCTTCGGCCTTCAGAAAAATGGCAAGTCAATTAGTGTGCAGGATATAATTAGTTAAGGTGGGATATATTTTGCATCAATAAGTGAAGCAGAGGATTCCTATCCAAATATGGATATGTTGAATCCCGCAAAAAATAGCACCTACTCCCACATGCGTACGTGTACGAATGAATTCTCTTTTGATTAAGGGAAATAATTGCACTTGTTAACTCTAGTTGACTTCAGAGTGCTCCTACTTACTGTAGAAAGGAAGAAAAATGCAGTTGACTAATTGGCCGACCAAGCGTGGCATGCGGATCAGGCTTAGCTGTGGCAACGTCGCGGCAAAATTTGACGCAATTTTTTTTTACTATATTATCTTCTCTTCGCGGGTCCTTTTCGCTACGTATATGGGATGTCAACCAATGAACATGTTGCTCCGCAGAAACAGAAGAAAAAAATAGAAAATTATGAACATGGTGACCATGCTTTGAGCTGCGGACAGATCAATTTGGCATTCCAGCCCTCGAATAGCCAGCGCCCCGTCCATACCGAAAGTGTCTGTTCGCGAGAAACACCCCTTGACATTCCACGACATATCACAATTGCAAAATTCAGTCGTGCTTGCAAGAACAATTATCAGTCAACCATCCCAGCATGCCAGCACCGAATTCGTTCACCAACTATATAAACGGAGCTCAGAGTCTCCTTTCAACCAAATTCAATCCGGAGACCTTCCTGCTTCTATCTGAAAAGTTCAGGGGAGAGTAGCAGAGAAGCTAGGGAAGGGATGGACTCCTCCAGGAAGAGGGCTATGCCATGGAGCAAGGGCAAAGCGTTCATCTTCCAGCTCGCCCTCTGTTTCGTCGGCGGGGCCCTCGCGCCACTGGCCGCAACCGGCGGCCTGTCGGTCGACGGTATCCGCGCCTCGTTTCTTCTGTGTCGCCATGTTCAGCGAGTGGCGCCGCCGCCGCCACCGCCGCCTGCTGCCCCCGACATCGGCCTCTTGCTGATCGTCACCGTGACACGGCAGGACGCTGAGGCCTCGCAGCCGCAGCGCTGACACGGCTCGGGCACACGCTGCGGCACGTCGCCCCGCCGCTGCTATGGATCGTGGTTGGAGCAGAGAACGGGACGGCGGCGGCCGTCCAGGTGCTGCGCGGCACCGGCGTCATGTTCCGGCATCTCACGTATGCCGCCGAGAACGCCACCACCGGGGACTCCGACGCGGAGGCGGACCGCCAGAGAAACGTGGCGCTGAGCCATATCGAACGGCACCGGCTGGCCGGAGTCGTCCACTTCGCCGGCCTTTCCGGCGTGTACAACCTCCGGTTCTTTCAAGAGCTCAGGCAGACACGGTGCGTCCTGCTTCTCCCTTCTCTTGCAACTTTCAATTCCTCTGCCGTTCTTGTCCTCCCCACACAAGTACAGAACACAGAGTGTTCTTGGTCCATTCCAAGTGCATCAACAATCAAAATGCAGGCAGCATATTAACATCCCTTGTCCAATTCCTTATCCAGAGGCTTTGCAGCGTGGCCAACAGCAACTTTTTCGTCAGCAAACCAGGGAAGAATAACAGTTCAAGGACCAACTTGTGACTCATCAAAGATCACAGGCTGGTACTCCAAGCACTCGGGCGCCAACGCAACAGATACGCCGCCTGTGACTGCACAAGATACAGGTGCAATCCACAAGAACTCTAGTTCGTCTCCTGAAATAAACATCTCCGGACTCGGGTTCAGGAGCTCAATACTCTGGGATTCAGAAAGGTTCATCAGCAGGAACAATTCATTAGGAGGGGAAACTCAGGTGCGTCCGTGGACTTCTCGGCTCTCGCAACAATGACGTGTCCACAGCATCAAGATTAATATATAACTAACAATTAACCTGGTCACTGTATTGATTATTTCTCAGGACTTCATCCAGCTTGTACGACAAGTGGCGGTCGACGACGGAGACGAGCGGATGGCCATCCCTACTGACTGCTCCGAGTCCCCGATAATATTGTGGCACCTTGACATGCCAATGTACAATTCAGAAGTTGAAGAACAGGAGACTCGACGGAAGCAAAGTCTATTGAAGAAGGATGAAGAGGACTATATGACATGAGATAGAAACCTAGAGCAGAATCATGTTGTGGTGTAGCTATTACAGTAGGATAGACAGATGAACAATATGAACTGACCACGCCAAAACTTATTTTTACAAGTAGGCCGAATCTTCAGAACTAAGTGAACACTATACTACTACTGTTGCTAGTTTGCTACTCCATGTTGATTCCAGGTTGTAACACGGTACAGTTATCATGGTAGTAAGTAATTACCCGAATCAAGTTACTGCAAGTTAGAACAACAAGTTAAGTGTCCGATGTCAGATAAACCAACAACAAGTTACCGAAACTTGCATCGAAATACAGAGACGAATCGTCACTGCATATCATCCATCAAAACTACGAATCGATCTTTGCAAGCAACAGTACAGAAACAACAAATATATGCAGATCGAATTCGATGGAGCATCCATGGCTGAAGTTCTGCATGTCTGAAGTACATTCAGAATACAATGTACGTTAGATGACTAAGAAGAAGTGTCAACTGTCAAGGGAAATGCAATTGCACATTGTTCAGTAGGTTCAGAATGCTAAGCAAGTGGAGGCGAAGCAAACAGTACACAACAACAACAACAACAACAACAACAACGAAGCCTTTTTTTCCCAAACAAGTTGGGTAGGCTAGAGTTGAAACCCATAAGATCTCGAAACCAGGTCATGGTTCTGGCACATGGATAAACCAACAACAACTTACTGAAACTTCCATCAAAATACAGTGACGAATCGCTGCATATCATCCATCGAAAGTACGAATCGATCTTTGCAAGCAACAGTACATGAACAGCAAATAAATGCGGTTCCAACTTCGAATTCGACGGAGCATCCATGGCTTGGTTCAGTACCCAATACCCATTCACAAGATCAACAACAGAGCACGTATAGTAGCGCCAGCGCGAACGATCGATTCATGAAGCGAACAGAGTGGTGCAGACAGAGCTAACCAAGAGAAATGAGTCAAACCCCCTGGATGAGGCCGGTAGTCTGGGTGGCGAAGAAGGCCATGGCGTCCATGTTCAGAATGATGCCGACGATGTCCTCGATTTTGCCGATGGCGGCGCGGACCTGGTGATCCATGACGGCGTGCGGCCCAGCAGCCGCGGGGAGGTGGGCACCCATGAACTGCGCGGCCCGGAGGTGGCCGAAGGCCGCCTCCGTCGCGCGGAGCGCGTCCTGGCCGTACTCCCTGGCGCCCTGGAGCCTGGCCAGAGTGAGCCATACGCCGTGGTGTGCGTCGGCGCCGTGGTGGAGGTCGGCGACGCTGGCCACCGGATCCGTCGGGACGACCCCGCAGCCCCGGAGCGCCAGGAACTCGGCCGCCGCCATGTGGCCCATGGAAGCGGAGAGGCGCCACGCTGCGTGCTCGACGATGTTCGCCGCGTAATCCAGCAGGACGAACCGCCCCGCGGCGTCGCGGTGGTGCAGCAGCTGCGGCGACCTCAGGTACTCCAGCGCGTGGCCGAGTAGCTGGTTGGCGCGGACGCAGTCGCCGTGCGCCGGCGCGAGATGAGCACCGGCCGCCCTCTTCCACCTTGGCTCCACCATCTCTCTCCTCTCTCTCTCTCCGTTTGTCTCTTGCTCGCTCTCTCCCTGAAAAAGCCTGGCATGGGTTGGTCATGTGGGCCCGACATGGATTCTGACGTGGAAGCGAGATGATTCTGCGTGACAACGGGAGTTTCGCTGACAAGCGGGGCCAGACGCCGTCGTGGACCCCACCCTATAACGGCTTTTTTACCCCTGCCGTCTCCAGAAACTACCTCGCCGGCCGGCGGCTGCCGCAGTAGAAAGTGAAATGGTTAATTCGATCGGCACAAGTTACAAATAGCCTCACGTCTCCGTTTAGATCTCACGCCGAGACACCGTCACAAGGGCACGCACGCACAGCAGACAGAGAGAGAGAGAGGCAGCGCACGCCGACGCCGGCAATGGAGGAGGATTGGAGGACGCTGGCGGCAAAACATCACCGGGTGATGTGGCAAAACATCACCGGCAACACCATGGCGATCGCGGCATCCCAGGCCATCGACGTCGCCCACGGCCACCTCGCCCGTGCCGCCGAGGTCTGCGGCAGGTACCGCCGGGAGTTGCCGTACCAGCCGGCCCCCGCCGGCGACGTGCCTCACCATCTGCCCACCGCCATGGACCACGTCAGGATCGCCATCATCTGCGCCAGGCGCGTCAGCGTGTCCCACGCAGGATCCGGCCACGTCTTCTCCCTCTCCGCAGGCGCGCGCATCGGGCTCCAGGAGTCCGCGCCCATGTCGTGGCAGACGTGGGAAGGCCACCACGCCGCCGCTGCCGCCCACGCGGCCACCGCGCTGCAGAGGCTGAACTCCGCCTGGTCGCGCGGCCGTGCCGCCAGCGACGCCGTCCACGTCATGCTTGGGACGTCCCCAATGCGGATGCGTGATTTCATCGGCTTCGGCTTGGGACGTCCCCAATGCGGATGCGTGATTTCATCGGCTTCGGCTTGGGACAGGCACACGCGGCCAACCAGCTCCTGGACAACACTCTGGAGAGTTACGATCTCAACATCAGGATCGCGCTGACGTTCGGGGTGACGCCGCCGGCAGGGTTCCCGCTCTGGGACGCCTGGGGACACGCGGCCGAACAGCTCCTGCGCCGCGCGGCCGAGGAGCTGGCCATGGCGCGGGCCGCGCTGGAGCAGATGCGCCGTGACGTCGTCGCCGACTTCTTCGACGCCTGCTGGATGCTTCTGTGCCGCGCGGCAGACTGAAGCAGCGCCAACTCGATCGGCCCGATCACCAATCTCTCTTCTCTTTCTTGTTCATCGCCTGCAGGAATCGACTTCTTCCCCGCCGGCTTTCCTCCATCGATCAAGGTTCAACCAAGTTCAAATGCTACGTCGATCTGTGAATGCGATATATACTCCTGTAGTTTCAGTTTGCAGATGAACTCAAGGATTCAATATGCGGAGTGACTCGTGGGATCATCGATCTGTAATGTTCAGTGCGTCGAACAAGTTTACTCAGTTAGATCTCTACTCTGCAAGTCTTGATCAGTTCGTAG
This sequence comes from Poa pratensis, assembly GCA_947311845.1. Lineage (NCBI taxonomy): Eukaryota > Viridiplantae > Streptophyta > Magnoliopsida > Poales > Poaceae > Poa > Poa pratensis. Next base: position 29,930,702 of record CAMZMU010000088.1, read on the forward strand.
TGCAACTTAACTGTTTCAGGAAACTCCTTTAACCCGGTGGGTTCGATTTCTTATTTGATTTCCATGATAGATCGATGTAGCATCAACTATATATATGCAGGGTGCTTGAAAACTGATTGATCACACTGACAGACTTGTTGCATCATACGTACACAACTGAGTTCCGCGTAGTTGATATACCCAAGCATTCTGGACATGCTTGTTTAGCATAGTAATCCTTATGCCAACTAGCACTAATGTAATTCCTAATGTCAGTCTTAATTACTTGCACTTGTCCTTACTGGTGTTTATATAGCTTGATTGTGGGAACATGGATCAACACCGATGTGTCAGGACTCAGGAACATGGAGCAGCTGAACAGGACAATCCTTTTGTAGCAAAACATGCACAAAAACATAGATAGAAAATTTCTAACTTACCTGCTGATTCTGTTGTTCCGGATGTCATCTCCTATGCTCTTTCCTTAGCTAGTGAAGATAATAAAAGGATTGGATATGTAAAATTAATAAGGTGCTCTTCTTCGGCTCTGCCTATGCTCGCCTGTTGCTCCTTTTTCATCTTCTCTAGATTGTAGTCTCTAGCAGTCTAGCTGGTTTAGCTTGGTCGGCTAACAGGAGAGAGTTTGCATGTTTTCTGTTCCTTTTCTTTTACTAGCCTGTAAACTGTGGATTCATTTAATGAAAATCAGGGTGACCCCATATCTAAACAAAAAACACCGCCAAAATCACCAACTTTGTTAGAACGTGGTACACAAAACACAAAAAGGAGAACGACGGTGCAACATAGCTCAACTTACACCATTCCTCAAACATCACCATGATGAAGAGCACGTGCACGTCGCCTATGAGCATTGAGTGGTTCGGAGCCCGTCACAACATGAAGCGTTGCCACACAGAAATTATTTCTTGTGACATTGAAATCTCTCGATTTAGAATGAAAATGTGTAATTATAGGAAAATTCTATTCGTGCGTGGAAGGGTGCGAACGACGGGTCTCATGCTTCGACCACCGATTAGAAGGCCATAGTACGCTCACCGCGCGCCAAGACGCAAAAGCTTGTTATGTAGGCATGAGGAAATGGAATTGCTTTAACTTGGGAGAGATGCTAGTTGTATATTCTAGACCATATTGTACAACAAAAGCTATATCACAGACCTATAATTATATTAACAAAATGTGTGTCCAAATTTCGCCATGATGTGCAACTGCTTAATTGCACATCTCTAAACCTAAAAGTGCACACAAAAATTATGTGCATTTTCGGGGTTTAGGTGTACCCGTATTGAACTACTCAAATGCATGAAAGCAAAAAATAACACCATCAAATATATTTAATATGATGTCCGTATAGTATTATAGTTGTTGGTCGTTTTTTTCTAAATATTTGGTCAAACTTTACATTGTTTGGCTTTTGTTAAATAAATATAAGCCTTACTTTCGGGAACGGAGGGACCGAGCTGCAGACTTTTAAACTCAAAATGACCTAATCAAATAAACCTTTTAAGACAATGAACAACATGAGTCATAAAAACTATCGGACGGCAATGTCGATCTTGCACAAAACGAGAGGAGTCTGTTTAACCTAAGCCAATTACCCACTCCCCTCTAAGAATTTCCGGTGACTATGATCAGGGGAAATTACAAGTCGGATCAAAATTCTGGTTACCGGTTGGTAATCATGGTATTTTGAATGGTAAAAAAAATTAGAAAGTACGAAACAGATAAACAACCAGACACCAATCAATCCACTCTGGTATTGCACAACATCAGTCAGTTTGTTTAATGTCGTCCTATATTTAGTCGACAATTTAGACATCGAACGCCAATATTTTTTTAAAACAATCAAGCGCCAATTATGCCTAACTAATCTTGTATAATTTGTGGTTTGCGAACTTGTGATGCCTGAATGTAACCTGAGTATATTCACTGGTCTTGTATCCTTGTTCACGGGCAAGAATATATTGAGAGGCTTTAAAGATGTCTCGATATAGAATGACACTGCAGAGAGCGCACCAGAGGCACGCACACGGCACGTGCGAAGTTGCGTGCTTCGATCGCCGATCATTAGCAGAACTTGGTTTAGCTTGGGGGAATTCACCGTACACCTACCGTGTCACTGACAACGTCGGGCCCAGCGGTCTCAGTATATTTCTACCACGCGTCCTTTTTCACATTTCACTTTGGCCTCGCCGTGGGTAAATTGGCGGTTACGGCGGCTATATAACCAGAGGAACACCGTGACGCGAGAAGAAGCCGCCCACCGGAAAAAGTTCAGACGCAGAGAGAGAGAGAGAGAACAACCACCGCAAGTCTCAAGCGAGAGAGAGAGATGGCGGCGCCGGTGCCGGCGTGGAAGGTACGGGTCCGGGAGCGCGTGGTGAGAGCGCAGGATCTGGTCCGCCGCGCCCTCGGGGAGCTCCAGCTCGTGAAGGCCTTCTTCGAGATGCACCCGGAGAGAGCGGCGGAGGGGCCTGCGGCTTGGACGGCCGCCTTCCGCCTCAAGCTCGTCCTCGCGTCGGAGCGGCTGACGGTGGCGACGCGGCTCTTGAACTCCGCCGCCGTCCACGTCGCGCTGCCGCTCCAGTCCATCGACGACCTCGACCCGCCGGACGCGCCGCTGCAGCTCGCCCTGGGCTGGCTCCACGACTCCCGCATGGGTGCGTTGGAGGCCTGCGAGTCCGCCATGTGGTGCGCCGGCCACCTGTCGACGCAGATCGCCCTCCTCGACACCCCTGCCTATGCCTTCCTGGACGCGATGAACTACGAGGAGGCCGAGGAAGACAACGCCGGCCAATCCCTCACGGATGCGATACGGCGGACGGAGGCTGCGTTGGATGAGGTAACCGCCGCCCTGCAGCATTTTACTCCCTAGGTGTTGATTGATTGGCGCGTCGTCGCCAGCGTTCGTGGACCTTAATTGGGTTCTAATTCGTGGAGTTGCAATTCTGCATCCGTTTCTCGTCAGTCGTCAGATAGCAAGATGCGTACTGAAATTATGATCCTTGTGTAGTGTTACTGGTTGTTACGTTTGCCTGGAACTGGAATCAGCTTCAGTAACTCCATTAAAATTTTGGTGTCTGCCGATTGCTGCTGATTAGCAGGTCATTTCCTACTGTTAACAGCAAGCATGATTGATCATAATGTACTCAGTATGCCTGGATTGTACTCAGCTAGTACTGAAGCAGGAAGTGCAGAATCGACTTCAGTGCAGAGTACTCGTGCGTTCATCGATATGTAATTTTCAGTCCATGGAACTAGTTTACAAAGTTAGACTGCTCCTCAAGTCTTGATCAGTTTATAATGCAACTTAATTGTTTCTGGAAACTCCTTTAACCCGGTGGGTTCTATTTCTTATGTGATTTCCATGATATATCGACTAGTTAAATGTCCGTGCGTTGCAACGGGGAAATAAATATTCTAATGATTTCACACTAATCGTGTCAAACATGTAATTTTTTTTCTCGTGTACATCAAACATCATTGTCAATTTTTGAGCAAAGTCATAATATTATTTCACAATAGGCTTTTTTAGCAAAGGCATGCTCACAAGTTTGGTGCATCACAAAATGTATCATCTTTTCAATCTTAGGACATATATTAACAATTCATTGATTTATTTAAATCTCGTTATCCCAAGCCTAAGATGAGCCACAAGTTGATTTTAACAAGGGATCCTAATTTCAAAGATGAAATTGGATTAGCGAATGGAACATGATTGGTGCATATAATTACTTTTGCAATTTTGAAGTACATGGATGAATTCGTGCACCATCTTATACCTAAAGCCAAGTAGATGTACACATAATAGAGCTGAAGGCCGTGTACTCTTAATCTAAGGTCTGATCAGTCAATTAGATTGTAGATACACAAGTAGTAACTGAAGGCTTCTAGGTAGATAAATTTTCCCCCCTTCCGATGTTTTGCTCTAACTTCAAAGCTAGCCCAAGGAATGATTTCGCTGCCTCTTGGTCAGTAGCTGTGTTCTTCTTTTCCTACAGTTTAAGTTGGAAAAAAAACTTAACTCCTTGGTAAACTGAGAAAGCAAGGTATACAGAAATCAGGCCTTCCACTGTATGCAGGGTAGGCAAAAAGAAGTACAAAACACAGGGAAAGGAGCTGACAAGTTACACCAACGACGTCACACTGCCAAGTTACCTCTGACTTAAAAAATCTTGCACATTAAAACGAAAAGTTGCATTCCTACAAAGGACACAGTATACAAAGATACTACTCCGCACTATGTAAACACCAACCATCTGCTGGTCTCTACTTATCAAAAGTGATACATCTATTGGACAAGCTTTTCTTATATTTCGGAACAGTCAAACAAGAAAACTAAATCATGGTATTTTCTTTTCTTGTGAACAACAAATAAATGTTCCAACAGCAAACATGAAGTAAATAAATAGGCATATTCTTCAACGCTAAGATAGTATTTGCTCATAGTAAGCAGTAGAATTAGCATACCCATCCAACTGAAAAAGGAAGGTTGTTTCCGGTTCCCGGAGGCACAACAGAAACAGGGGTGAGTGAGAAAGCTTAAGATTACTCAATACTCCAAGCAGCTAACTTGTCGTGCCATCACCACCAGCAACCTGTCTAAAAGCTCCTTAGTTAAGACAAACAAACAGCCAAGCAAGAATGCATTCATTTGTAAATTGAAACTAATGGTAGGACGCTCACAGTTAGTCTTAGCTTCCTCTGAATTTCAACAACAAGAATGTCACAGTTAGACTTGAGGTTTTGAAAGTTGGTATACAATCTGTGTAGCACCTTTTCAGGAGACTATTCTGATAGATGAAAAGCCAGTAAAATAGTGAGTAGCTCCAGCTATCAGACCATGATATAAAATGATGCGATGGATCAGCGGAATGCACTGTTTCTACATCACAGCTTATGCAACTGCTACGCCAGGTACCTGTGCAGCTGTGCTTCGTTGAGAAGTTTGCGGTACGTTTGATAAAACCACTTCCAAGTTGGCCACCAATGCTAGAGTTGATGAAGACTATCACAGGACAAGATGGTAAACTATCAATGATGACTTGTTCGGAGTATGGCTTTGAGTATGTAATCTGAAATGTAGTAGTCCATCAGCGGCATGAGTTGCAGCCTGAACCATTAGTACCATTATGTACATCCATCTTGCAACAGTGTAATAGAAAATTTCAGTTTTCAAACTTTATGAATACTCTCTCCACCTGCAGTCTACCACTCGTCTTACAACTGTGAGTGGGGGAAGCGGAAATTATAAAGAAGCAGTGGAATGCTTAGAATTATCTTTTAAAAGCAACTGGAAGTTGTTTTGCTGTAGCTCATATTACGTGAATGTCACATAAACAAATAGATTTCTGTAGCTCGTAAGATATCTGACAAGAATAAAAACCACAAGTCTCTTATGCTACTTTGAAGTTGCAGAACATGTCCACATCTATACCTAATAATAAAAGCATTAAGGTTTCTTCTCGTACGTCATTAAGACTACCCCTAAAGTTCGCACAAATTACCCACCGCTGCCACCGGTAAGTGAAAAAAACGTTTCGTTCCTCGTTTTGTTTCGTACGTCTCCAATCTGTCGTACCTCCAGATGGAAGAAGGTTTTCTGTCGTACCTCCAGATCAAGAAGGTTTTCTTCCGATGTGATGACCAGACATGGCAACAGAGTCCGGCACGAACACGATCGACACTGTCCTCTAATAGCCGGCACGCGTGATCGATCAAACACCCGGCCGGCAACGATGACCAGGAGCGACAACGATCCGGACGAGAACAACGTCGGGCTGCTCGGCCACACCGTCGGCGACTCGCCATGATCGACCAGCCATGCATAACGGTAGATGCTGCCTCTAACTCCGCGCCGGTGCCGGCGGTTTGCCACTGCCACCTGTGATCCGCGGTGTCCGTCTTTACGCCAGGAGCCGGGTGAGGACTGTGGACAGTGGTAGTGCGGCGAGGATGCAGGCCAAGGCCGCCGTTGCCGGTCCAGCCAGGCATGAGACTAGAGACGCTGGATATTGACGAATTGCGTTCACCTGCTCGAGAGAAGGTGTGCTAAAAAAGATCTTGGCCTGGGCGCAGCCATTGTAGGCGTTCGAATTCCGGAGGTACAGTTGAACGTCGGCAAGAACGTGATCACCCCCACACGGCCCACGCCACCATCTGAATATCTGATGATACCCCAACTCGCAGCCTTCGTACTCCAGCAGCGATTTCCTGTCCTGCCTTTTCCACCAGTAATGTCTTTTTGGCCTCAGGCAAGGATATGATCAGTGGGTATTCTTTATTTAGTTTTACTGAATCCATGGTAATCGCCCAATTTCAATCTACTAAAATTTTGCTTTTGATAGTATCTTTTATCAACAGGGAGAGGCTAAAAATGCAGAGCTGATTGTCATGCCATTGCAAACAACCCTGCTTTCCTTGCTCTCAGTCATCTTCAAGCTTCACCTGCATCTATGCACTACGGCGACGGCTCGCCTATCCCCTGCAGACCGACATCATGCTCTGGCCGAGGATGGGAGCCGACGAGGGCACACCGCGCGGTGGCAGGGCTCAGAGTTGGCGAGGGCAGTACTACGATGGGGCCGGTGGATGCAGAAGAAGAGATTGATGCTGCTCTGTTTGTGCTGCTCCTGATGTCGCTGTGTGTGTACTGATGCTGCTAACATTGTGTGTGTGTGTGTGTGCAGCTGCTCTAAACTGCAAGGAAGAATATCAAAATCATAGTCTATTATTTTTTTAGTCCATTATGAATATACTGCTGCATGCGGGGGCAATGCCAATGTCACGGCGGAAGTACTCGGCCACGTGGGACGCCACCATTTGCTCCAGTTGTGGGCACAACATTGCATAGAAGTCCAGCGGGAGGCCCTTTGCGGCAGTCCACGATTTATGTTCATCTTCTACTTCTTCACGTGATGCTTCTTCATAAATAGCGGGGTAGGCTAGGGGCGTGATGCCTTGTTAATCACCTATATGGTTCTTCTAATATACATTTTGTCCACTATGACTTTTTTTTACTATGCATAACAATAAGTAGCATGGCGATTACATCATCGGTAGTGTTCAAAATTTATAGGGTGGCGTGAAAAGATTTTCTTCTCCCGGTGCAACGCACGGGCACATGTGCTAGTATAGTAATAAGTACTTAGTTCTTGCGAAAATTTTGAACAAAGCACAATTCATCTCTCCAACGTAAACAGCTAGCTAATGGTCTTGAAAAAGAATCAAGCTAGCTACAACCATGTCTTAGTGCCTAAAAGCATGTAACCAAGAAAAGCGTGTCGTTTCTTTTCTTTACAAGAATTACTGCACTCTTGTGATAAAACAATAATTGCAATAAATTTCCCCAAAAACATTGACACGTGAAGAAAACAGATGATGCTATTTTGGTAGTAATCAAACAAATAGCTAGAACTTAATAATATACCATCATAGAAGCACGCAGTCGTTTATGTGGTTCAGTAGCAGTACTTCTTCGTTGTTGTGACCTACATCAAGAAAATGGTAAAAAAAGGCAATACACACATGTCCCTTATTGTTTCCGGATCTGCAAGAACTCGACACTGGGGTTGGGGGAGACCAGGCACAAGATGGACAGTCCGGCAACCAACATGCCGGAGGCAGCGCGGCTACCTCGCTGGTGCTCGCCATTGCCCGCCGTGATGCATCCACCTGGAAACTGCAAACAGTATAATCAGCAGATAGCAAAACTAATCAAGTGGCCCAATTTGGAAATCCCAATTCCCAAACCATTATCGACTCTCTTAGACCTCTTGTTTCAATCTACCTTTGGTTCCTAGCAGTACAACAGAACTACCAAGTAATATCTAGGTTCGGCCAGTTCGTATATATCGAGCAGTAGTACTGTGTAAACGTCAGGGAGGAAGCACGAGATTACCGAGCTGATGAAGTCGACGAGGGCGGCGTTGGCCTCCCCGTTCCTGGCCGGCGCGTCGATCTGCACCCCGACAGACTCCTCCCCAATATCTGGGGATTACTCATGGAGGATTAGCGTCTCTAGGAGGGGATCGGCGAGGAGCGTGGAGTACGGACGCGTGAGGCAGGAAGGAGGGGGTGCCTCCGGAGGTGATCGAGGCAGGAGCGCGGGAGGCGCCTGCACATTGGCGAACGGGTCAGGTCGCCCCTGCCCTTGTGTGTCAAGCCATCGCCATGATCAAGGGCCACCGACATAGCAGATCCGTCGGCGCAGCTCGCCATAATATAAGCTGCCGCCAACTGCATGTCGTTTCTCTGGCCACCACCTCCCTGTCGTCCATAGGCCGCCGCACACATGTTGTGCAATGGAGACGCCACCGCCGTGCTGCCCCCGCTGGACCACGTCTCCGTCCTCGTCACCTGCGCCCAACGACATCATTGTAAGGTCTTCTTCTCCTTGCCTCACAGGTGGGTGGGAATTGGGTTCCTCTTCCCTTGTTCTCGCAGATGGAAGAGGATTGGCACAGATGGAAGAGGACTGGGACACTAATTTCCATGGAGGGTGATGGAAAAGAACGACGATCAGGGACGAGGGCGTGTGGCTGTCTGCCTCCCGGCCGAGCCATGGGGACAGCGGTGACGGCGCGGCGGTGGCCATGGCAGCGAGATTGGGGGGAGAGAGTTATGGACAGAGTCGGGCGAAGACATGTTTTTTGTCACCCGATTTGTTTGCGCTAATCGCGGGAGGGAGGAGGTGCGACGAAAATTGATGCGGGAGGACGTACGAGGGAGTTGGACGAAAAACGTAGTGGCAGACTAAGAAACCAAACTTTTCTTTTAGATAGGAGAGATTTGACATCAGTTATATGCAGTGAGCTGGAAAACTTACCGATCACGGTGACAGACTTGTTGCATCATTTTTTTTTGAACAAGGGTTGCCCGCGATTTCATCAACGAAATCAAAGTTACTACAAGGTCTGAACAAGAAAACAGAAAGTAAATTTTTTTTGCCTGCTAGAACAGCTAGGTAAAATACTCAAGGGCACCAATAATCTAAATACATTTGTCGTTTGCCTGTGTGTCCATCTAGTGCATCTCCACTACTAATAAACAAGCAAACATGACTTTCGCTAAGCGTACCCCGTCAAACAAACACGGAACACAAGGGTGCGTAACCAAATCAGATCTGGTGTGCACTTAGTATTTTACGATGACGGAACATACTTCACCGAACGAAATTCAGTCCAAGTAAGCCACGCAAAAAAACGGTTTTGCTAATTCCCAATCGCATGAGAATTAGTTTAGTTCTCAATCACATGACGTCATCAGTTGTAAGTGGAGTTGCAACTGATTCGGACCACTTGATTTGTTTCGTGATTCGTGCATCAGTTGCAAGTCAACTTGCAACTGGGATTTGATGACGTCATGCGATTGAGAATTAAGTTAGTTCTCATTTGCCTGAGTTGCAAGTGGACTTCCAACTGCTCCACACCGTTCGATTTGCTTCGTGATTCGTGCTAATCATGAGTTGCAACTTGACTTCCAACTGAGATTGACGACGTCATGCGAATGAGAACTAAGCTAGTTTTCATTCAAAAAACTCCCAGGAAACGGCGCTGCAGCACCATACTCACATCGCCGCCGCACGCCGGAACTGCGCTGCCGCCGCCGTCCACTTGCGGCCAACGGAAGTTCCTCGGCAGCGACCAACGAAAGTTCCTGCGGTGGGCGACATGGAGGAGGACGCGGCATGCTCCCGCTGACGCAGACACCGCGGCCCTCTTCGTCCTCCGGTTCGACGACCCTGAAGACCAGGCGGCGGCGATATGACCGGGACAAGGGGAGAGCCCAGTCCGATTCGTTTCTAACCCTAACCCCCGAGCGCTCTCTCCTTATTCATTCTACTTGGCAGGAGATTGGATCGAGCACGGGCGCCCCGCCGCCAAGAGCTGCATGCGCCGCCGCCGCCCGGTTTCTCGCCACCGCCGCTCGGATTCTCCTCGCCTCTGCCTAGATTCGCCCCTCTCCGCCGCCCGGAGTCGCCTCCGCCGCCGCCGGTAGCCGAAGCAAGGTAACCGCTTCCGTCCTCATACCTTCTTGCTCCCAATCTTGCTTGCTCATGTTGCATTCTTGCTTGCTCTGCTGCTTCTACGTACTGATATTTTACTGTTGGGGCTGGCCAGGGAGTGAGATTCGGACATGGCATCTGCTGGCAGCCAACCCTCCGTTCGTGGTACTGCAACCAACTGCATTGGTGCTGATGATGCAGAAGGTGATAATGGTGATGTCAAGTATCCTCTGTGGGTTGTGGCTGATTTTAGACTTAACTGAATTTTGGAATTGAAGTTCGGAGGCTGGTAAGCATATACTCCGAATCGGAATTGAAGTTCGGAGTATATTATTAGGTAAGCTGCTACAAGCCAACTTCTTTACTGTTTTTTGCAATCTGTTTTGCAAGTACTACGAGTGTGGAAATTCATGATCATTTGGTCATCAAGGACTTGAAAAGGCAACGAATGGGCATAATTTTGATCTCATCTCACACATTCAATTATTCTGTCTTTACATGTCAATTTATATTTCTATATATATACTCGCCGTATCGTCGTATTACTGTTTTCTGAAATTTTCATATCCTGTATCGCTGTATCCATCTCGCTGTATCGGTGCTTCGTAGGTGCTGGCAACATGCATAGAAATTACTGCAGAAATGATTGTCAAACATGTTTCCCTTGATTTGCACACAACAGACAACACAACCCATTTAGTTTCACGGCTCTCAAAAGGAGAATTCGTCCCAATCTTGTACTCTTCCAAATCTGAACCAGTTGGTTCCTTTAATATTCTCCTCTATAGTAGTTTTTTCATAGCAGAGTAGTGTTTCAAAGTTACTCTTTCTTCTTTGCAGACCATTAGCTCTAATCTGTAATAGCAAGAAAACTTATTAGATTCCTGGCACAAACTTTTACTACTGTATTAAATTAACAAGATTATATGTAAGATGTGGTTGAGATTACTACACGATCACATGACACTATCATCGCTCATTTATATCCATCGAGTCCAAGGGTTAGTACTAGATAGTACTCAATGTGCTTAAACACAGGTTCAGAATATCAGATTTCCCAAATCAAAAGGTTGATTTGTATCTGAATTTTGTTGGCATGGACGACTATGCCATTTTTGCACGGTGGAGCAGGAGGAAGCTGTTTAGCATTAGGTTTATCTACATTTTTTTTGTACATTGAGTTGATTTATGAAAGGTTTATGACGTCAGACTAATAATCGTTTGCGTCTGCATTATGCCGGGAGCATCTTAGAACTTAGACTTTGGAACTGGAGTCCTCACATTTATACGGAGGCATCTCTTGTAACAATGAACATATATGTCCAGTCTGATGATGATTCTGATAGCCTACATAGAAATGATTTGTATTTCTGGCTGTAGCTTCTGTCTCTATTAAGCCACATCAGAGCAAGGTCAAGGAAACTTTTTTGTTCCCATGTTCTATATGGTGATGCTGTCTTCGATGGAAATAATCTCATCAACCTTTGATACTCACGTTTCCTATTAGAGTGGGCTAACCATTTCACATATCTCTTCATCTTCGAGTTTTGAAGTTACAGAGTACAGAGTACAGAAACATAAGAATACGAGCAAGAGAAGGTATTCTTTTCTAAGAGTTTTGAAATTACAGCTACAAAGAAGGTTGCTTTTTATCTTGCCTGTGTCACGTGGACTTTTGATCTACTATCGTGCATTATGTTGATCTATCATGCATGGATATTTGATATTTATAAAGGTGTAAGTTTCTGATCAGAGTTTTGTGCTATTTAATGTTCTTTCGGGTCTGTGCATCCTGATTTTTTTAGTCAGGATGGTGCCTCCAATTTTGTGTGATGAAATACCTCCGTAAAGAATGAGTGGTTGTATATTGGACATTTGATTCAAACAGTTGTCCTAAAGGTTTTCCTAAATTAAACTTTGGCTTAATTGCATAGAAGATTGAATGATGAGTGGTTTCTTTAGGCCCAAAGTTTAGCTTTATGAGTTATAAGGTGTAGATGGTCAACAGCTATAGAAACTGCAACTCACTGAAGGAGGTTAGATTTAATTCTTAAGATTACACGTGCGTGCACGTGCCCGATTACTAGTGGTTGTGAAACTACAAAATATGGATATAGTTGAAAACAGATGAAACATCAGAGTACATGAATAAATTTGTGGTGGTTGTATATGGGCAGTGACACCATTTGGATGATGAACAGTATACTAGCTGCTAGCATTTGTATTGTTGCCTTTGAAAACTGCTACAGTTCATCTCTGAAACTACATGAAACACTTACTCCTGAGAGTTAGAACTGGTGTGGTGCTGTTCTACAAATGAGTTCAGGCTTGCTTGTTATTTAGATGTGTACTTAGAGATAAAACAGAAGCATGTGATTGATTTAGGGACATTTCATCTAGTAAAACAATAGCAGATGCACATCCCTGCCTTGAGAACTTAAGTGTGCTCTTTTTAGAAACTGAAAACTGCTTTGATATCGCTCTGTTTATAAGTGACTTGCTGGCATCCTTGTGTAAATAAGCCAAGTTGAGAAAGGACCAGAATCCAATCGTTAATAGTCATACGTCGAGCAATATTTCAGAAATAGCATGTGTACTTCAGTAGGGCAAAACTGATCAAACTTGACCATTATCTTTTAGAGAAGCACATGTACTGTAGCATATCTCAGGTTCCAGTAGAAAAAAACCTGACTGGAATGATGATGCAGTAATTCCTTGATTTGGATGTGTGCTGATTGTTGCTGCTAATTAGCACAGCTTATTAATTTCCTGTTAGCAGCACGCTCTCGATGGATGATATGCAGCAACGATTCGTTTCTGCGACTTGTTTTTCTGACGGGAAGTTTCTGTAACTTGATGTTGGTTTATCTGACATCCCAGAGTTAATTGTTCTAATTAACGTGCAGTAACTCGAGTTGGTAATTTTTTGCTTACTACCATGATATATGCTCCAGCTTTTGCAACCTGGAATGAACGTGCAATTTGCAGTTTTTTAACTGCGATCAGGGAGTGATACAACGTGTACTAGTGGTAGATTCAGACGAACATTTACTCTGCAAGTCTGCGTCGATCCTATAGATTCAGTACGCATATTTGCACGAGCACAAGCAAATCGGCAAAGTTTCAGAGCGCATCAATCGGCAAGGTTCAAGAACGCTAAGCCGACAACTAGCTACGGCTGATGAACCAAACGAAGACACTCGATGGCTGCAGTATGCGGCCGCGTTCGGGCACCACCCGATGGCCAGTACAATCCGCGCGGCGGCGTTGCGCGGGTCGACCAGGGCGACGTGCTGGATGGAGGCGAGCTGCTGCGCACGGCCGGGGGCTCGGGTCTGCCTCCGGGGAGCCCGTTGAGCTTGGCCACGCGCATGTAGGGCGCGGCAATGGTGGGATCGAAGGCGGCAGCGCGTCGTCGGCCGAGGTCGGTGTGGGCCGCGTCCGCCGCCACGCCCTTCGTCGCGTGGATCGGCTCGTCGATGAGCCGCACGCCGGCCATGCCGCAGAGGTCCGCCGCGTGCGCCACGCGCCCGGTGGTTGTTCTGCGTGCTTGTCTCTGGAATATTACCGGCAATGGTTTTCTTGATCGCCACCCGGTGTTCAGGCGTCCACGCTGGCGGGGTGGACCCCACGCCGTAACGGCCAGTTTACCCAGGGGTAAAACGGTGAATCCCCCATGGTGGCCTGGCTTCTCCTCCACGGTAGACAAGTTACCTCACCTCATCTTCCGAAGAAGCTTCTGAAATTCCGTACTGCCATAGGCCAAGCACCCAACCCAATGCGCATGTTTTGTTTTTGCACGGTTTTATGAGGGCACAAGGTGTGTTCTTCTTCGGCCCCGGTGTGGCAAAATCGCAAGAGTGCATCTTTTATCTGAAATAAGTCACAAGCGCGCGCAAATTCCCTTGATTCATTGAAGAGATAAAATGCTAGTCAAGCATTTTCCCAATGAATGAACGTTCAACTGTTAATATTTTACGGTCAGAGCCTCTTTGCACTTAATTTTCCCGCGAGAGGTGGGACACAGTTTGGCAGGACACAAGGTGTTTTTCTTTTGCCTTTTTTTCTCTTATACGGAGTACTATAAAAATTTCAAACCAAAATAAATTATGAACGGAGTGTCCCAATAGCGGCGTCGTTTTGGAGCTTGGGCTCCAGGAGCCCTTTAAATGCCATTAGTAATTTTCCAGAAAATTTGAAAAAGAAAATCCTAGATGTATATAATGGCGTACTCTACTAGTGTGTAAAAATGGATACGAAATAATTGGTAAGGCTAAGGAAAAATGACAAAAGTGTGGATCTGGGTGTACATTTTGAAAATCGGTTGTGTGTTAATTATTGCTCAATAATTAGCAGCAGCCATTCGTTTTTTGATGGGAAGTTTTTGTAACTTTTTTTTATGGTATATGTGACAAGAGTGCATATTATCCGAAATAAGTTCACATGCAGATTTGCCTGAGTCATTGGGCGATATAATGCTAGTCAAGCATGTTAAAAAAGAATGCACGTTGAAGTTGCTAATATTTGAGACCGCATTTTCCACGTACATGATGATGAACTCTATTGGTTTGCAAAAAACCAAGACAAAATAATTTGTAATCTAGACTAAGAACAATGACAAAAATGTGGATCTTGTGCGTTGAACGGTGCACATTTTGAAATTTTAAATTTTGTCATATTTGTTATTTTTGTATAGTCTATAATACAAATTATTCTGTATTGGTTTTAGCACACTCGTGAAGCTCGACATTATCTACATCTACGATTTTTCATCGGATTTTTTAAAACTTTGAAATAGAGATTTGAAATTTTCAAAAAATCAATAAGCTCCATAGAGCCCGAGCTCCTCACTGGACTTCTCACTCTAATTGCCTATTTTACTACTTATGTGAACTCATATTTTCTTGTTGGATCCATTTTTTTTGGGTATTGACATGTATCTTCTTGTAATGTACATCAAAATATTGTTTTAGGCTTACGACTCCAATTGTTTTTTGTTGCACTGCCACTTTATCCTGGTGTACTGTTTATTTTTTTACAACAGTTGATGTATTATTCTTTCTTTTGTAATATCTTGCCTTTGATAATTGTTCCTTAAGATGTAGTGTAATAACAAAAAGGAGACTGTAAAACCGAAGATAGGCGGAAGCTACCCTCTTCACCACTTTGTCCAGGAGTATGTTACATAGGAGGGGATTTTTCGAGCTGCTCCTAGTCGCACCCTTTCTATCAAATTTGTTAGCATGATCAAAGAAACACACCTAATTTTGAATTCTAGCTAACCAAATTTCTTTAAAATGCTTTCATTTTCCATGGTTAAGGAAGAGGAAATTGCACCGTGGGTCCACGAACCCGGCACACACGTATAGTTTAGTCCATAACTTGAAAATCGGGTGGGATCACCGTAGTTCAAAAAGTCAACATTGGCAAACTGTGGTACGAGGACAATTGGCAAACTTGAAAACCCTGAACTAAATAAAAACGGAGTGAGTATATACGTGCATTTCTTGGTTTAGGATGTGCCACTAGTCAACCACTCAACTGCACATTTGAGAACCCAAAATTGCCCAATAAAAATCATTTTTTCTGTTTTAGCCTTTATTTCTAAATTAAAAATCGCACAAAGCAATGTGTGCAATTTTATGCTTGTGATGCACCTTGGAGTCAACGTCAGTATGCACTGGTCTTCCACTCTTGTAGTCTTTTTTTTTTAGGAGGATCCGATCCATATATTCAGAGTACCCAGTACAAATTACAAGAAGGTCCAACAAGGAAAAGGAAATTACAAAAGGACCCTGAAACTTGCACAAAGCACCCTGAGTACACTGAGAGAAACACAATCGAATCCGTCATCTTCACCCAAGAAGCTAGCCGACGCCGCCGTCGCTGTACCTCCAGCCGCCGAGGAGAGAGCACCGCCACGAAGATGTAGAGGCCGCAAGAGTCGTCCGCCGCCGCGCGACGGAGCCTAGTCTCAATGAACGAGCACGACCACAGCACTCAAACCCCAGCTCCACCAAGCTTCCAGCCGAAGCAGCACCGCCCAGCCCAGCCACCACCAACCGCACCGCTCCTCCCGACGCAGCTCCCCTCGCCACCACGGCCGGCCAGAGCTCGAACGCCGAAGAAGAAGATCTCCAACACCACCAGCACCAAAACGGAAGAAGGGGATCCGCCATCGTCCTCTTCCACCACGGAAACAGGAGCTCCGAAGACGACCAGCTCCTACCGCGCCTCAGCAGGAAGCTGGAAGAAATCCCCCGCGGACCTGAAGATCTCGGCACCAGCCCACCGCCCTTCTCCTCCTCCTCGCCTCCATGGCCGGCCAGGAAGAGAAGCAACAGCAGGACAACGCCGCAGATCAAAAGAGCACCGCAGATGACCTTATTGCGGAGATCCTCAAGACCCAGTGCACCGCCGCCAGCTCTGACCTCCAGAGCGTCTCCACCGGAGCACCACCTCGAGCTGCCCAGGATCCGGCCAAAAAAATCCTGTGCTCTACTCCAAAACACGGCAAGCAGCCGAAAACTACAACTAGTTCACAAGCAAGAATATTTTGTGAGCCTTACAAGATTTCTCGATTTAGAATGACAGTGCAGAGAGAACATCTTGACGGGAGAAAAACCTTGCAGCGCAGCAGAAGCATGCACACGGCTTCCATCGACGATCGATCATGAAGCCACACCTACGCGAACTCTATGGAACGACGGTCGCGCGTGTGGATGTACAGTGGACGAAGTGAAACGTCGCCATAGATTTACTGCCCCACCGGTCTCAGGTGTTCAACACAAGTCGTTTTTACTTTTCACTTTGGCCGCGGGTGAACTGGCCGTTACGGCGGCGGGGTCCACCCAGCCAGGCTGGCCTCTGGGTATTTATCCGGCAGCCGCCGGAAAAGTTCAGACGCACGAACCGCAATCCGCAACACAGCGACAGAGAGAGGAGAGAGAGATGGCGGAGGCGGAGGCGGCGTGGAAGGTACTGGTCCGGCAGCGGGTGTTCCGCGCGCACGACCGCGTCCGCGACGCCCGGCAGGGGCTCCAGCTCGCGCATGCCTCGCTCCACTGGGAGATTCCCCAGGCGATAGGGGCTCAGGGGCCGGCGGCTTCGGCGGTCGCCGTGCGCGCCAAGTACGCCGCCGCGATGGAGTACCTGACGCAGGCGGCGCAGCGCCTCAGCTCCGCCGTCCTCCACATCATGGCGGCCGAGATGCTGACGCTCCTCGGCGGCAACCACGCCGACCCGTCCGTGCGGCTCGCCTCCCTCCAGGACCTCGACCCGCAGGACGCCGCGGTGAGCACCGCCCTGGAGAGGATCCACGACTCCCGCCCGGCGGCAAAGGAGGCCTGCGCGTTCGCCGAGCACTGCCGCGGCCACCTGTCGATGTGCATCGTCCTGGCCGAAAGCCCTCGCATCCAGAACGCGCTCGGTTTCGCCGACCGCGAGCAAAGCGTCGCCAACCTCGCGCTCAGAGCCGCGATAGTGCGGACGCAGTATGTGTGGGATGAGGTCACCGCCGCCCGGCAGATTCTTACTCCTCGGGTCACTTAAACCCCACATGTCAGTGACTCACAAAAGGGGCCTGTGAGCGATACTTAAGTGACCAGGGGGGGGGTTATCGTAGATTATCCCTTACTCCTTAGGCGCCGACGATCGCCTGCGTTTCCCCCATGTAAGTGTTGATCTCTCTAGGCCAGCGTTCGTCCGTGGACCTTGTGTTCGTCCGATAGCTAGATGCGTACTACGGGAACTCTGATCTAGGGACCTTGTGTTCGCCTAGTACTGTGAGATGCTGTGGTTCTCTGGATGATAAGCACTAATTCCTTGGTTTTTGGATGATTGTTGCTAATAATAGCATGATTTCGATGGATGGTGAGCAGCAGCAATTTGCTTCTGTAATGTGGTTTTCTGACGGGAAGTTTCTGTTCTCTGGAACTGGAATGAACGTACACGCAGTAATTCCTTGATTTGGATGTGTGCTGATTGTTCCTAGTAACTACCAGCAGCTTATTTCCTGTTAATAGCATCCTCTCGATGGATGATCTGCAGCAGTGATTCGTTTCTGTAATTTGTATTTGGATGGGAAGTTTCTGTAACTTGCTGTTGGTAACTTGGTATATGTGACATCCCACGCTTAATTGTTATAACCTGCAGCAACTTGATTTCATTAATGTTTCCTCATTACCATGATTAGCAGCAGTTTAGTTCCTATTGGCAGCATGCATATGGGTGGTACTCTAAATGGTTGGTGCCGATGCTCTACGATCCGAAATGTTCAGTGCTACTGAAGCAGAAAGTACTAGATTGATCAGGCACACATTTACTCTCCATCCTACAGATTCAGTACGCAAATAGTAGTGTCAAGCCAGCGAATCCAAACTTGCACGAGTATAAGCTAAAAACTGTCGAATGAAGAGGCGGCCGCGGCGCGTTCCTCGCAGCAGTGTCCAGCGGTGTCCTTCAGAGTCTCATTGGCTGCAACAATCTAGGGCCTCGTCCTACATCCAAGGGCAACCGACTATCTCCAGTTGAACATTGTGCCAGTTCGTTTCCCTCGATAGGTTTTTGCTACTCATCTGACGCTACACTGCATTCTGAATGTTCAGACACAAACACATGCAGGCGACTGTTCCTTGTCATCTGATTTTCCCTCTCTACAAACACACAGTTGCAACAGAGCACCATGACAATAAGCTCCCTTTCAGTTTACTTAGATAGCAGATCGTTCATGGGGACGCCGAGCTTCTGCTACACGACCATGGACTGGTCTGGCATAAGCGAGACGTCGGCGATCGCCGATGCATACTGCGAAGTGCCACTACTATCTCGATAGAATTGGAATTATTGTTCTCCTTTTACTACTCAGAATCTGAATATCTTATACTCGTACGTGTTAATGTGATCAAGTTTATCATCATCATATTCATATAATCCACGTGTTGCTGCACTTATGTTGATATTATCAGTTAATCAGATATGTAATGGAAGAAACCAAGAGAAAATTTACACGCAACTTGTGTCAGCTGTATCATTTGCTTCGGTAATTGTTGGCTCCTGCTTATATGTTGCTCCTGTTTTTCGGCTAAAAGGCTATATAAGGTGAACTGAAAGTGTGCGGTCTGAATTTCCTGTTCTTCATCTCAGAATCGTCAACTTCATTTCCCTCAATAATTCATTGTTCATCATCTACTAGTCTAACGCCACACTGTATTCTGAATGTTCTCCAGACATGCGGAACTAGAACTGGGCGGCCACTTCTTCAGCATTGGTTTGCCATGGAGGTACAGGGAGCCACCCTGAACTAATTGCTGCAACACAATATCACAACAGGTAACTGTTCCTTGTCATCTGATTTTCCCTCTCTACAAACACAAAGTTGCAACAAGACATCATAACAATAACTTCCCTTTCAAATTTACTTAGCTAGCAGCTCGTTCATGTGGACGCCATGCTTCTGCGACACGACCATGGACTGGGCTGACACATGCGAAACATCGGGCGATCGCCGTTGGGCAGGATGAGACGATTCCAATTCCGCTTTCTTCACCTCAACTAGTGATTGGGTCCTAAACTTCAATGTTATTTTGTTGCGGTACTAGCTAATATGTGTGCAGTTGTACATGCAAACAAGTTTGAAGTAGCCAGGAACAAATGTTACTTAGTTGGTTTCCTTTTGTTGCTTAGTGCCTTAGTGGATGTGTATCAGTCACTGTGAATCTGTGTGAATTATCAATTTTTGAGTTAGTGATCGACGTAACCGCGATTTATCATGCAAAATTGCAAATCAAACCAGGGATGTCCACAGGATTACAGAAATTTGCAGAAACAAGCTGCAACAGTTGTGTTCAAAAATGTATCTAACTGATCAAGACTTGAAGACAAGCCTAACTGAATCAACTCGTTCCACGGACGAGTCACTCTACACTGAATCCTTGAGTTCATCTACAAACTGAAACTATATGCGTATATGGTAATCACAGATCGACGTAGCATTTGAACACGGTTGAAGTTCGATCGATGAAACGCCGGCGAGGAAGAAGTCGATTCCTGCAGGGATCATACCGATGAGCCGGAACAGAAAAGAGATTGGTGATCGTATCACGTAGCTAGGAGATACAACGATTGATCAAGGACGATTGTCGAGGAGTTCAGTAGGATTAGTGTCGATACAAGCCCTGCGTCACGCAAGGGCGGAATCACAAGCTCGCAGGCTTGGAGAAGGGAGAAGGGAGAGTTCCTGGAGTGAGG
Organism: Poa pratensis; assembly: GCA_947311845.1. Taxonomy (NCBI): domain Eukaryota; kingdom Viridiplantae; phylum Streptophyta; class Magnoliopsida; order Poales; family Poaceae; genus Poa; species Poa pratensis. Next base: position 29,950,953 of record CAMZMU010000088.1, read on the forward strand.
TTCAGATCATAATCAATCCCCTTCTACAGCTCATCGGCTGTTCCCTTAAGACGACGACGCTGAGCCAGTGTGCTCCTGGGCCTTGGGCCTCGCCAATAGATGGGCTTGGCGAGTGACCTGGCGATGGTCTCGTCTCCTCCTTGTCTTGACAGCGTGCACCAGGTGTGGTGTCGTGACATTACCCTCTCCTTCGGCGACGGCTTGTCCCCAAGCCGATGTAGTGGGGTAAGCATCAACGATGGTGTAGACGTGCTCCCAGGTTGTACATGATGACGGCAACCCCTTCCAGCGCACCTGAATTTGTGGCACCATCTTGTTCCCTCGCCGGATCATCCTCCCACCCAGTACAGCGTCGGGGTACACCATGACCTGCAACAAGGATATGGGTAATGCAGAACTCACTTCCGCGTCTGGTTTCAACCCTTTCTTTAGCTGCGACACATGGACGACGGGATGGATTCTAGAATTTGGCGGTAGTTGGAGCCTGTATGCCACCGGTCCGACTTTCTGCAGCACCAAATAAGGCCCAAAGAACTTAAAACCCAGCTTTTGAGATGACCTTTTCTCCACGGATGATTGAACATATGGCTGGAGACGCAAGTATACATAGTCACCCACTGCAAACTGTCGTTCGGTGCGATTCTTGTCTGCCTGGTGTTTCATTCGCTGCTGTGCACGTTCCAGATGCTGCCGGATCAGTGGTGCCATGGCAGCTCTCTCCTGCAGCCACACTTCTACATCCGTATGACCTGGTAATGAAGAGTTTTCAATCGCAAAGTGTCTGGGTTGTCTGCCATACAGCACTTCAAATGGGGAGCGGCCCAGAGCAGAGTGGAATGACGAGTTATACCAAAACTCCGCCTGTGGCAACCATCTTGCCCACTGTTCAGGTTTAGAATGAACCAAACACCTGAGGTAGGTCTCCAAACACTGATTGAGCCTCTCAGTTTGGCCGTCTGTCTGAGGGTGATAAGAAGAACTCAAGTTGAGTGTTGTGTCTGCCAAACGGAACAGGTTCTGCCAAAACCCACTGATGAATACTTTATCCCTGTCCGATATGATCACCTTGGGCATCCCATGATTTTTGTACACATTATCCATGAATACCTGGGCTATTGTGGCTGCAGTGAAAGGATGCTTGACAGGAATAAAATGCCCAAATTTAGTGTATTTATCAATGACCACTAGAATTGCATTGTATCTGTTTGATGTCGGCAGCCCTTCCACGAAGTCCAAACTGACTGTGTGCCAAGCAGAGGGAGGAATGTTGTGAGGGTGTAATTTACCTGGCAGCCTCACATGTTCGGCTTTAGCTTGCTTGCAAATTTTGCACTGGGCTACATATTGCAACACCTTTTGTTTCAGCCCTGGCCATGCAAACAATTGCTTGACCTTGTGATATGTTGCCAAGGTGCCAGAGTGTCCTCCCAATCCACTGCTGTGCAGAGCCATCAAAATGGCTGTGTGTGCTTCATTGTTGTCCCCAACCATACCCGACCTTTGAATCGGATGATTCCATCCTGGAGTGAGAAACCTTGGTCATTATGCCGATTAACACTCAATTCCGTGAGCAAAGCTCTAGCCTTATCATCTTTTTGATATCCTTCAATAACCACTTCAATCCATCTCGGTCTAGCCTCAGAGATAGCTTGTACAGCATACACATCTGGCCTTCTCGACAGAGCATCAGCAGCAGCATTATTGGCCCCTTTCTTGTAAATGATGCGATAATGCAGTCCCATTAGCCTGAAGAATGCCTTCTGTTGTATCTTCGTGTTGAACTTGTGGTCTCCCAAGTGAATCAAGCTGCGATGATCAGTGTAGATAGTAAACGGCTTGTGTTGGAGATACATTTTCCACTTTTCGATCGCCATTAATATTGCCAGGCATTCTTTGTCATAAATAGACAGGCACTGATTCTTGATGCCAAGTGCTCTGCTCAGATATGCTATGGGTGACCTTGCTGCATCAACACTGCTCCCACTCCCTTTTCGCATGCATCGGTTTCCAACACAAAGTCCTTGGTGAAGTCAGGCAAAGCTAACACCGGCGCTTGCACCAGCGCTTTCTTGACAGCTAGGAAAGCAGCATTTACCTCTGGTGTCTAGATAAATGGGATATTCTTCTTCAGCAGATTTGTCAACGGCCGACATAACAAGCCGAACATTTCAATGAATTTTCTGTAATATCCCGCTAGTCCCAAGAATCCTCGCAATTCCTTAAGCGACATTGGTTGCGGCCAACCCTGAACAGCTGCGATTTTACTAGGATCAGTAGCTACACCCTGAGCACTGATGATATGCCCTAGGTACTCCAGCGCTTTCTGTGCAAACGAACACTTCGACTTTTTGACATACAGTTTGTTGTCCGTCAGCAGTTGAAACACTTCCCGCAAATGCTGTTTATGTTCCTCCATTGTTTTGCTATACACCAAAATGTCGTCCACAAAGACCAGCACAAACCGACGGATCAGTGGTGCAAAGATAGTGTTCATAGCCGCTTGGAATGTGGCTGGGGCTGATGTTAATCCAAACGGCATCACTAAGAATTCATAGTGGCCGCTATGGGTGCGAAAAGCTGTTTTACATTCATCCGCTTCTGCAACCCTTATCTGATGATACCCAGAGCGCAAATCTAATTTGGTGAAGAACTGTGCTCCTGCTAGCTCATCGAGCAATTCATCCACGACCGGCATGGGATACTTATCCTTTACGGTGACTGCGTTCAGGTGACGGTAATCGACGCAAAACCGCCATGTCCCATCCTTCTTCTTGACTAATAGCACTGGTGAGGCAAATGGACTGTGACTGGCACGAATGATTCCTTGCAGCAACATATCTTTGATTTGTCTTTCAATTTCATCTTTCTGTTGAGGAGAATATCGGTACGGCTTCACACTGACTGGCTGCACACCAGGCAACAGGGTGATATGATGGTCATACTCTCTTCGAGGGGCAGCCCTGATGGCGTCTGAAAGCACTTGCTGAACTCCTGTAACACGTCTTCAATTTCGAGTGGTATCACCTCCACCTCATTGGCATCCAGATTGTTCAGCTGTACTATGTGTTCCAGAGCCCTGTTCTTGGCTAACATTTGTATTTCAGCCAGAGAGATTGGTTCACATCGTGTCACAATGGACTTGACACCTTTTAACTCCACCCTTTTTCCATTTAGCTTGTACCTTAAGGTTTTTCTGGCCCAATCCACCCACATGGGTGGTAAGCTCTCTAACCAGTCCATACCCAACACCATATCATATCCAGGTACAGAGAAAACTCGGAATGAATTTGAAAATTCATGCCCTTGGCACATCCATTTCACATCTGCTGCCAAATTAATGGGGATTTTCCTTCCGTCTGCTACTGCCACTTGAACTGCTGGTATCGTTTGCGTTTGTAAGCCCAACTGTTCTACTGCCTCGGCACTCACAAAGCTGCCAGCACTGCCTGAATCAATCAATAACAGAATCTGTTTACCCTCGCACTCTCCTTGCAATCTGATGCTTCTTTTGGATTGCACACCAGCCATTGCACACATTGATATATGCGTGAGAGGTTCTTCTTCACTTGACTTTTCCTCTTCCTCGTCACCCTCAGAGGCTTCAATTTGCAGCACCTGCAACAGTTCTTCCATGACATTCAGGGGAATGGTCTTGCTGCATTTATGACCAGGGTGATATTTGTCCCCACAGGTGAAGCACTCGCCCCTTGCCCGGCGTTGGTCACGCAATTTTCGCAGCCTGTCATCCCACGGGCTTTGCTGTTTTGCTCTGTCTTCACTGTTCTTGCCAATGTCACTTGGAGTTGAGAATAAACCTTTGCCAGGATATCCAGTTTTTGCATAAGACTTGAAATCAGGCTTGAAACGTGAAGTGGTATATGGCTTCATCTCCTCCAGCATGTCCTCCTGTTTTTCAGCAAGCACTAACGCAGCATCAACTGTTCGAGGGTTATGTAAACGAATAGCTCTCTGTATATCTTTTTTCAACCCAGAAATGAATTTCGTAACGAAAAAAGCTTCATCATAATGTTTGTTGTAAATCAACACCTTGTGCCTAATTTCCTCGAACTTATGGTGGTAATTCTCTACTGTGTCTGTTTGCTTACAACGCTCTAAAGCCTCTAAGTGTTTCTGGTGCTTATCTTTACCAAATTTTGAGTGAATGGCTACACAAAGTTCTTCCCAATTATCTACCTCGTGCTCTGCTTCATACGTCTGTAGCCAGAGCGCGGCATTTCCAGTGAAATGCATGGTAGCAAAACTCGCCCAAGTTTCATGATCTACATCATATAAAGCAAAATACTTTTCACAGACTTGTTTCCACCACTTCGGGTTCTCACCATCAAAGCGTGGAAACTCAGTTTTAGGTGGTCTCATCTTATAATTCACATGTCTCGAACCAGTGTGTGGAGTATCAGGAAACTGATCAGAGCTATCACCCAGATTAAAACGAACTGGTGTTTGAGGAGTGGTGCGCGTACCCTTGTCCAGGGCAAGCGCTGATGCACGAGATGCACCAGCCGCGTGACCCTGGGTTTGATGTTCGTCGCCGTGCCATTCAGGCCGTGAGGTGTTCACTTGGGGCGGAGTCGGTGACGATTCCAGTGCCCCCACACGCGCGCGCACCTCGTCAATGCTCTTCTGCATCGACTGGATGGTGTCGTCGACTTGAGGCATCCATCCGCTCAAGCTCTTCAGAGTATCATTCACCAACTTGAGGGTGGTGGCGGTGTCCGTTCCTTGCTGCTTGAGCTCCGCCAGATCGGATTGTACTTTCTCCATGATTACTGTGTCGCACGCCGCCCACACGTCGTTGGCGGGTGACAACGCTTGCCGCCGCCGTCTCGATGCGCCTCCAATGACGAGCGATCTGGCTGTCGATCCGGAATTTCACGCGTAGCGGCAGTGTTCCGCTACCAACCGATCGATCCCCACCAAACCTCGTCCGAACGATCCCGTCACCAACGCCTCCGTGCGAGCAAATTGATTCGCTCCACTTCACCGCCGCCGCGGGGAGGAGGCAGGCCAGAGGGATTTTACGAGAGATCCAAACCCCTGCGCCCCCAATCACCCGAATTCGCCTCCACTCGACTGGCTCTCGGATTTTTGTGTGTGTGGATTTTGGGAAGCCGAGATTCCTAAGATCTACTGCTCTGATACCATATATCACGTAGCTAGGAGATACAACGATTGATCAAGGACGATTGTCGAGGAGTTCAGTAGGATTAGTGTCGATACAAGCCCTGCGTCACGCAAGGGCGGAATCACAAGCTCGCAGGCTTGGAGAAGGGAGAAGGGAGAGTTCCTGGAGTGAGGTTCAGATCATAATCAATCCCCTTCTACAGCTCATCGGCTGTTCCCTTAAGACGACGACGCTGAGCCAGTGTGCTCCTGGGCCTTGGGCCTCGCCAATAGATGGGCTTGGCGAGTGACCTGGCGATGGTCTCGTCTCCTCCTTGTCTTGACAGCGTGCACCAGGTGTGGTGTCGTGACAGATCGTTGGCCGAGTTCGTGCTGCTTCGTGATGCCACGCGCACGCCGCCACCGATCAGCGAGACAGAAGCATCCAGGCGTCGGAGAACTCGGCGACAACGGCGGGGCGCATCCGCTCCAGCGCGGCCTTCGCCATGGCCAGGTCGTCGATGGCGCGGCGCAGGAGCTGCTCGGCCGCGGGTCCCCAGGCGCGGCTGAGCGGGAAGAGGCCGATGACGTAAATGGCCGCACGGCCGTACGACCGGGCGGATCGTAGCCTCTGCAGCGCCATGTCCGCGTGGACGGCCGCGACGGCGCGGTGGCCTTCCCACCTCTGCCACCACCACGGCGCGACCTGGCGGAGCCAGGATCCAAAACCTGTGATGTCATTTCAAATCTGTGATGTCAAATGCATGTGTTTTTACTAGATTTAAAATAAAAATCTTAACAATTTTCGCTTGTATATATAAAATTTGCAAAAATCCTGTGTGGTCAGTTGACCACACAGGTCACAACGTGGCTCCGCCACTGGCGCGACGCCCTGGAGCCCGATGCGCGCGGCGCCGGCGGAGAAGACGTGGCCGGATGCTGCGTGGCACGAGCTAAGACGCCTGGTCGAGAGGATGGCGGACCAGACGCGGTTCATGGCGTTGGGTAGGTGCACGTGCTGTTCGCCGGCGCCGGGCTGGTACGGCAAGCCCTGGCTGAACCTGGCGCAGATGGTGGCGGCCAGGGCGAAGTGCGCGTCGGCGTCGTCGATCGCTTGGACTGCCTCGATCGTCATGTTGATGTCGATGAGGTTCTGAATCGACGCCGCCTCCGCCGTCCTCCTCCAATCCTCCATGGCCGGCGTCCGCGTGCGCTCTCTCTCTCTCTCTCTCTCTCTCTCTCTCTCTACACCGTGCGTCTGCGTGTGACTGTTGTGAGACGAGATCTTGTGCAGATCTATTTGTAACTTGTTGCGTTCGATGATCTTGTTGCACTCGCTGTGTAGGAATTTACCATTACTTTTCTACTTTTCTACTGCGGCTGCCGATTGATCCTTTTTAGTTTTTACCGCCGGCCGGGAGAGGTAGTTTCTGGAGACGGCGGGGTAAAAGGGCCGTTACAAGATGGGGTCCACCTGGGCTCTGGCCCCACTTGTCAGTGAAACTCCAGTTGTCGTGCAGAATCATCTCGTGCCTGTCAAGGATCCCATGCCAGGCTGGTTATTTCAGGGACAAAGCGAGCGAGCGAGCGAGAGAGAGAGGGAGAGAGAGAGAGAGAGAGAGAGAGGAGATGGCGCAGGCGGCGTGGAGGACGACGTTCCTGGCCCCGGCGCACGGCCACTGCGTCCAAGCCAGGAATCTTCTCGGCGCCGTGTTGCGGGACCTGGCATCGCCGCAGCTGCTGCACGACCGCGACGCCGCGGGGCGGTACATCCTGCTGGATTCTGCGACGAACAACGCCGAGCGGGCATGGAGGTGCCTCTCCATTTCCATGGACGGCATGGTGTCCGCCGAGCTCGTCGCGCTCCGGAGCTGCGGGCGCGTCCCGGCGGAGCCGGTAGCGAGCGTCGACCTGATCCGCGACGGCGCCCACGCCGACGCCCTGCACGACGTGTGGCTCTCTCTGGTCAGGCTTGAGGGAGCCAGGGGGTACGGCCAGGAGGCGCTTGGCAGGATGGAGGCGGCATACGGCCACCTGCGCGCCGCGCAGTTCATGATGGCGAGCCTTCCCCGCCTGCTGGCCCGAACGCCGCCATGGACCAGGTCCACGACGCCGTCGGCCATATCCGGGACATCGAGGGCAGCATGAAGAACATGATCGTGGTCGCCTCCCTCGCCCTCCAGCCTCCCCTCCGCATCCAGTGGAGGTGACCTCTTTGTTCCTTCTGTTTGCAAGAATCACTTTGCTTGCGGATTGATCGTTCGCGTTGGCCATGGATGTACGCGCCACTGTTTTCTTGTTGATTTTGTGACCGGATACTGAAACAATTCAAGGATGGTCCGTCGAATTCGAGATACCTTTGCCGTTTCTGTACTATTAAGTGCAAGGAACGATCGGTGCCTTCGATGGATCATATGCAGCAGCGTCTCATTTTTGCACTTGTTTTCTGACGGCAAGTTCCTGAACCTATTGGTTTATCTGACATCAATCGAAGAGTTTATTGTTCTAACTTGCAGTAGCTTGATTTGGGTAAATCACCATGATACATATGCGCTGTTGCAAGTTAATTGCTCCCTGGAATAAATGTCAAGTGCAGGTTGTGCAGTTTTTAACTGCTATGCGGGAGATATACAACTGTGTTCATGCACACATTTTGTTGAAAGCATGCCGCCTATCCTTTGCGATCTCGAATGCTTTTTTCAGTTAGAATGAAGTGCTGCTTAAACTGCAAGTATTAGATTGATCATATAAACATTTACTCTGTATCAATCGGTCCTACAGATTCAGTACGCAACACATATAGCAAAAATCAACCACATCTTGCTCGGCCGCTCTTAGAAAACCCAAATCGTTATCTGATGACAAATTGACGCCAAAATTAACAATGGACCCCACTTGTCAGTCCAATAAAAAACCCAAGAAATGAAATTGCTCGGTGAGGTGGACTTCTAGCTAGGCCCACTTGTCAGCCTAATACAAAACAAAATAGCGAAAAATAAATTGGACAATAATCAAAATATCTAGAACTACCGACGACGACTGAATCCACGACAGCAGACAGGGAACACTGCGGTGGCTAACTTGCCCACAGCGACGACGTCGTCAAGCTATCCCATAATTTGACCGTCGTGCCCGTAGGGGAGGCCTCACGAGGCCGTTGACGGGGGGCTGCGTTGCCGGGGGCTTCGTACAATCGAGGGGTGTTGTGCCTGCCTCGTTGGCCCTGTGCCTTGCCACCCCCGGGGTGTGTGTGTGTGGGGGGGGGGGGGGGGGTCGTACTCCAGCGTTGCTTGGGAATTCGATGCTGAAGCACACGTGGGACTGTGTCTACTCGCTGGCCGTACGTCAACCGGGGGCCTTCATGCTCCGGTTGCCGCTTCCGATCTATTGGTGAGGGGCCTCACACCCGCATCCCCGACAACCTCTGCGACAAGGTGGAGATCTCCCCCGGACTGGCCGGCACCATAGACGACCTCGTCATGGACCGCATCATCGAGGACGAGGCTGATGCGGAGGTCAACGGCCGCAGCTGCTGCTTGATTAGGACAAGCCGACAGTTTTAATTTTTAATAGATAATTTGATTTTTTTTTTGATTGGGCTGAAAATGGGGCCCATAGTCCTGCTCACCCAGCAATTACTTTTCGATTTTAATCTATTTATTGGACTGACAAGTGGGACCCACTTCCAATTTTGGTTACAATTTCTTATCAAAGCCGGATTTGGGTTTTCCGAGAGCGGCCAAGTCAAATGTGGTAGATTTTGCTACGAAAACTAAAGTGGTACCAATATTGAAATTGAGCTACCAATATTGAAATTGAGCTACCAATATCTGCCACCGTGAATCTGTGTGAATGATCAATTTTGACGCTCACAGAATGTTAGTAATCGATGTAACATCGAATTGTCATGCAAAATTGCAAATCACACAAGGGATGTCAACAGGATTAAAGAAATTTGCAGCAGATGTGTTCAAAACTGAATCTAACTGATCAAGACTTGAAGAGAAGCCTAGCTGATCAAGACTTGAGTTCATCGACAAACTCAAACTATAGGAGTATATGGAAATCACAGATCGACGTAGCATCTCAACTTTGGCTGAACCCTTGATCGACGGAAAGCCAACGGGGAAGAAGTCGATTCCTGCAGGGATCATACCGATGAACTGAAACAGAAGACAGATTGGGGATCGGCACATCGCCACCCGCACGCCGCCGGCGATCAGCGAGACAGAAGCATCCAGGCGTCGGAGAACTCGGCGACAACGGCGGGTCGCATCCGCTCCAGCGCGGCCTTCGCCATGGCCAGGTCGTCGACGGTGCGGCGCAGGAGCTGCTCGGCCGCTGGTCCCCAGGCGTCGTGCAGCGGCAACGACTCGCGCATGAGGTTGCCGATGTGAGAGAACGCAACGACGTGCGAGCAGGCGGATTGTAGCCTCTGGAGCGCCATGTCCGCGTGGGCGGCAGCGTCGGCGTGGTGGCCTTCCCACCTCTGCCACCACCACGGCGCGGTGCCCTGGAGACCGATGCGCGCGGCGCTGGTGGAGAAGACGTGGCCCCGTGCTGCGTGGGACGTGACCCGGCGGCTGGTCGATAAGAGGGCGAGCTTGAGGCGGTCCATGGCGGTGTCTAGGTGCGGTAGCGCTTCGCCGGCGCGGGCGCCGGATCTGCCGCAGGTCTTGGCGGCCCGGGTGAAGTACGCGTGGACGAAGTCGATGGCTTGGACTAGTTTGCTCGTCCAGTTGATGTGGATGAGGTTCTGGATCGACGCCTCCTGCGCCGTCCTCCTCCAGTCCTCCATTCCCGGCGTCCGCGTGCTCTCTCTCTCTCTACACCCTGCGTGTGTGTGACTTGTGAGCGAGATCTTGTGTGTCGATCTGTCGTTTGTAACCTGCACCGTAAGGATTTACTGCGTCAGCCGCCGGGCGGGGAGGTAGTTTCTGGAGACGCCGGGTGGGGTCCACGTCGGCGTCTGGCCCCGCTTGTCAGAGAAACTCCCGTTGTCACGCAGAATCATCTCGCTTCCACGTCAGAATCCATGTCGGGCCCACATGATCAACCCATGCCAGGCTTTTTCAGGGAGAGAGCGAGCAAGAGACAAACGGAGAGAGGAGAGAGATGGCGGAGCCAAGGTGGAAGACGGCGTTCCTGGCCAGGGCGCACGACAACTGCGTCCGCGCCAGGCATCTTCTCACCGCCGTGCAGCCCGTGCTGCGGGACCTGGAGTCGCCGCACCTGCTGCACGACCGCGACGCCTCTCCGTCTCCGGAGCAGCTGCTGGATTCGACGGCGAACAGCGTCGAGGAGGCGACGTTCTTACTCTACGCTTCCATGGGCTGCATGGTGGCGGCCGAGCTCGTGGCGCTCCGGAGCTGCGGGCCCGTCCCGGCGGAGCCGGTGGCGAGCGTCGACCTACTCCGCGACGGCGCCGACACCCTGCACGACGTGTGGCTCGCTCTGGCCAGGCTCCAGAGCGCCAGGGAGCACGGCCAGGACGCGCTCCGCAGGACGGAGGCGGCCCACGGCCACCTGCGCGCCGCGAAGTTCATGATGGTCAGACTTCCCCCGGTTGGTCCGCGCCGCCGGGACGCCGCCATGGAGCAGGTCCGCGCCGCCGTCGACCAAATCGAGGCCACGGTGGGCAGCATGGTGAACATGGAAGCGCTGGCCTCCCTCGCCACCGAGCCTCCCCTCCGCATCCAGTGGAGGTGACCCTCTTCCTCTTGGTTAGTTGTGCCTGCAAGACTATCAGTCGATCGTTCGTTCGAATTGGCCATCGCATACGCTCTACTGTGTGTGTTCTTGTTAATCTGTCGAATTCGAGCTGCATTGCCGTTTCTGTACTATTAATTGCAAGGAACGATCGGTGCCTTGGATCGATGGATGATATGCACCATCGATTTGTTTCTGCACTAGTTTTTTTATGGCAAGTTTCTGTAACTCGGTGGTTTATCTGACTTAAGATCCAGAGTAAATTGTTCTAACCTTGCGGTAACCTGATTTGGGGCGCTGCTGCAATTTGCAATATGGAGTCGACAGGGCAGTAACAGTTGTGCAGTTTTGAACTGGATTTGCCATTTGCAGCTTTGAGCTGCTATGAGGGAGATATACAACAATTGTGTTTCCTGCACAGATTTGTTCACAGCATGCCCCGATGCTTTGTCACCCGGAATGTTTTTTTTCAGTCTGAATGAAGTGTTATTAGAACTGGAGGTAGTAGATCGATCAGACAAACATTAATCTGCGTCGATCGAGTAGATTCAGTATGCAAATTTGCATCAGTGTCATTCGTTTCTGCATTTGTTTTTGTAGGGAAGTTTCTGCAAGTTCTTGTTGATTTGTCTGACATCCTAGAGTTAATTGTTCTAACCATGCATGGACGCTGTTGCAAGTTACAACCTGGAATTAGTGTGCGGACTGTGGTAGAGGCGATTCGTCTCTGTAACTTGTTTTTCTTACAGGAGGAAGTTTTTGTAATTTGTTGCCGAGGTTTATCGTTAATTGTTCTAACTTGCATAAATTGATTTGGGGAGCTGTTGCAATTTGTAACCTGGAATCAATGTGCAGTGCAGTTGTGCAGTTTTGAACTGGATTTGCAGTTTGCGGTTTTGAACTGCTCTGTGGGAGATATACAACTGTGTTCATGTACACGCTTTGTTGACAGCATGCCGGCGATGCTTTGTGATCCCGAATGTTCTTTTCAGTTAGAATGAAGTGCTACTAAAACTACAAGTGTTTGATTGTTCAGACAAACATTTAGTCTCTGCAGCAATCCTACAGATTCAGTACGAACCCAGATAGCAGTATCAAAATTTGCAGTTAATTGGTGCATTCCATTTCCTGAACTTGATCCCAAAGAAGCAAAAATATTTCATTCATCTGCTATGGATATTAATTGACTACAACAGCGTTGTCAGAATGTTACTAATCTATTGCTGCCATTTGATGAATAACTGGGCATCTGGTCGCCACGGCATAATTGATTATAGGACTTTGATGGTTGTTTACATTCAGGTGTAGCTGTGAGCTTATCGTCAAGAATTTCATTTAAATTAACTGGATGTATTAGTTCGGGTAATACTCATGCTGTGTATACCTCACAACGTATTCAATGTGTAATAGTGTGTGCATGGATGGCTTTAAAATGATCTACTATGTATACACTTTGAAGCTTTACTTCTGTTGCACTTGCTAATTGGCAGGTCATTATCAGTTTATCAGTCCTTCCAAACTTGCAGCCGTTGTCAAATTTGTGTTGTTGTTGTTGCTTCAGTCCCCGGAAACATGCCACTAAGGGCATCTCCAACAGCTCCGTGCAAAACGGACACGAAATGTATTCGATTTGATCCGCTTGAAGCGGTCCGCAAACACAAATGAGACTTTGATCCGTTTGGGGTGGGGTGAACCCAACGGCCCACTGCGTTTTTTGCCCCTGGTCTGGGCCTGCCCAATAGTTTTGCTATTTTGCTTCAACTTCACACAAAATTACGAAAATATATCAAATAGTACCAAATAAATAGCAGAAAATAGATAGTCCACCAATTTATCAAATAGTAGCAAATAAATAGTTCACAAAATAGATAAACAACACAATTCACACAATGAAAGAAAATGGCGAGAAGACACTACTGATTTCTCAGATGAGTCCACGTATGCTCAACCAAATCATTTTGAAGTCGATCACGGGTGTATCAATCATGAACCTCATGATGCAAGTCGCGATACTGCTGAAATGTCGACGGTCCGCGCGGACTCAATCAACTCCCCTGAAATTCCCATCCCTGGTCGAAGAGGCTCTCATCACACTCATCATCAACGGTTATCTTGTGCATGATCACACAATCAATCAACACCCGCCACATGGTCTCTTTGCTCCATGTTCTAGTAGGGTGCCGACGCAGTAGTCTAGCACCGTGGTAGGAGGACTGGAGGAGAGGAGGACGGCGGCATGTCGAGAGCTTCTACGGGACCTGCAAAAGGGTCCTAGCGTGGGGTGGTCAACGAATCCGAGCCGCCCCCTAGAGATTAGCTACCCCAGCGTGGACGACGACGACAATTGAATAGGCTGCAGCGCCGGAAAGGAGGAGGGGCGTGCTCGGGATTAGAAAGGGGTGGGAGGTGGGGGCTTATGTGGCTGTCGATCAGCCAGCAGGAGTGGATAAGGGAGGACAAAGGACGAACGTAGACACTGTCCGTTTCGTCCCAAACACGGGTCAAACTTGGGCCATGTTTAGAGTGAAACGAACATGTCTACGCTCATCGATCCGTTTGCGCTAGGCCACTGGAGCCTGTCGTGTGTCCGCTTGGACAGAAACAAACACATACCGTTTACGGAGAAACGTTGAACATGTGGGCTATCGCGTTGCCGGCCGAATTCGGGAAACGTGTGAGACCTTCTGTTCCATCATATCGTAGCATGTTTGATCAGTAGCTGTCACGAACACAAGTGCAAGTACGTGTATGACGTTGGATCACCTCATCCTTGGCTAGGTGCCAAAATTTGCCTTTTGCGTTAGATAGCCAACTTTATCAACAGAAAATGATGTGACACCTCGTACCTAAACGCTTGGCCCAAATGACGCGTCGAAAAGACAGAGCTTGCTTTGCACAATTGCACCTATAGAAATGACGCGAAAGAATTATTTTGCGTGTTGTCGGCTTGCGACGCATGGCGGTAACGTGCGTGTTCCGATCGAGCAAATCTAGACACGCTCTCACTTTTTTTTTTTGCGAGAGAAGTCGCGATTACATCAGCCAAGACTCCTACAGAAAAGCAAATCTAGGCACGCTCTCACTTAAATAAATCCCCGCATACTAAAGTTGCGCTTTGGTTGTTTGAACATTCATCATAGTATTTGAGTAACCTAATCGTGCCAACATAATTGTAGGACTGTTTCTTATGAACGTTTAGATGAATATCTAACCTTGCACGCCGAGCAAACCCAATGGCGGACCAAAAAAGATATAAAGTTTGAAACTACAAATTAAACTCCTCGGAATGCTAATATTTAATCAGATTGTCATAAATTACAACCCTAAAGGTAAGGTGGCGCGCCGCCGGCAAGCCGCGCATCCCAGGCTTGAGGGAGATAGAGATAATGACATCTAATATTTTGTGTAACGTTTAGCTTTATCAAGAATCTTTGTTATTTTGTGTGTTTTATTTTGTTTCGTCTGATGTAGTGTAGTAGTTTATCAATAAAATTGGATCGCTTCCTCAAAAAAATCAGGAAAAAAATCATGTACTTAAAGTTTAACGCTAAAGATAATTATTTTAATCCCATGCATGATTTAACATTCCTTTCCCAGAATAAAACATGCATTTGTTCTTCTTGGTACATTTCACCTGTTTGTTGCGATTACACACAATACAACAGCAGAAACATTGCCAGAAAAAACACCAACAACACGCGCTTGATCTCGCTCGATATGTAGAAACATGCCCCTTCTCGCAAAAAGATAAAATTTAAATAGATAGTTGGTAAGACTCTGTACCCAGCTTCCTGGCCACTAGCTTTTTGGCTGATGATTCCACGACTATGTTTGTTGAATTAAAGCTCTCGAATTCCCTAAAAGAAATTAGAAATGTGCCGCTAAAGCCTGCTTTGCCCATGACCCTCACGATGAACATGTGGGCTATTGCCTATTGGTTTGCCGGCCGGAAAACGTGTGAGGCGTGCTGTTCCATCGTATCGTAGCATGTTCGGTCAGTGGGTGTCACGAACAGTAGTACACTAGTACAAGTACGTGTATGATGTTGGATTGTTGGATCACCTCAGTGTTGACAGTAGTACACTAGAGACCAATGATGCGACCCCTCGTACCTGAACGCTTAGCCAAAACGACGCGTGGAGAAGACTCAGCCTGCCTGCACCGATCGAAATGACGCGGAAGAATTAAATCCTGTCATGTAGAGCAAACGTAGACACGTTCTCACTTTCTTTTTTTGATTGTCTTTATAGGAAACAATATATTTTCTGCATTTTTACAAATAAAATTTCTACATACTAAAAATTGCGCTTGGATTGTCTGAACGTTTATCATAGTATTTCTTTTCGATGTTCATAGGAACTTCTAACCTCGCACTGCTGTTCGATTCTAGATTGAGCAAGCCCAGTGGGGTCCCAAAAACGTTATGAAGTTTGGAACTACAAATTAAACTCCTTAGACTGATACTAATATTTATCCAGATTGTCATGAAACTACTACCCTCGAGGTAAGGTGATGCGTCACTTGCAAGCCTGCACAATCCAGGCTAGAGGGACGCTAGGTCGGCCTTTGTGAAAAAGTGGTACGAGCCCGGAGAGGAGGAAGAAGCAATATAGCGGAAAAAAAGACAAGGGTAATTGACCGTTGACTTTCTGATGGCAGCCGAATAAGCTTTGCTAGACGGGAGACAAGGCGTGCGATAATCGGTTGCCATGATCTAGGCACCGAAGTGACATGAAATTTTCAAGGGAGATGATGAGTTTAATTTATGGCCTAGCTAGTGAGGCACAATTGCAAATGCACAATCGCTTTAACCGCATTATTTTTCACTCGGTTGATGATTGATCATCTCACCCATCTCCTTTCATTGAAATTAGATAGAAATAAAAACAAGGAATTGAAATCGAATTAAAAAAAAAGATTAACGACGGAAGGTCAGGAAGAGGCCACATATTCCCGGAAGAATTTCGTCTCGTGCCTGTTTTCTGGGCGCGCGCGGCGAAAACATGGCGTGTGCCGACTCGCCCGCGCCGAAAACGGAAAGAACCCGAGCGACAAATCATTTCCCCGTACGCGTTACCACCGTCGCGCGCACGTTCCTCCCTCCTCCCGCGCCGCCGCTGGACGGCCACGTCTCGCTCCGATGGAAGCCCACGAGGCCCGGCCGGCGACTTGCACCAACCCGGTGGCTGCCTCCGCCTAGCATCCTCGCCATTTCCATGCAAAGCGCCAACTGTACACGCTCTCTCGCCTAATTCTATCCTAGGCCACCTCCCGGCGAGTGCCCGATCTCATGGCAGAATCGCCACCGATCCGTGTGTAGAAGCCGACAGGACGACGCATCAGCAAGCTGTCCTCCAAAGTCCAAACCACAGACCAGACATGGATTCACAGGACGACGCATCAGCAAACTGTCCTCCAAAGTCCAAACCACAGACCAGACATGGATTCACAGGACAACGCGTGCGTCCGCGGTGCCGTATATAGACGTACGCGGGTGTCGCAGTAGCTCGGGCATCCAGAGCGACGAGCAGCAGAATTCGAAGAAGGACAAGCGAGCTGCAGCTGCTACCTGGTGGGAGGCCATGGCGGAGAGGGGCGGCGGCGAGGGCTCGTCGTCGTCGCCGGGGAAGAAGCCCAGGAAGCCGTACACCATCACCAGGCCCAGGGAGCGGTGGTGCTCCGAGGAGCACGAGCGCTTCCTCGACGCCCTCCTCAGGTCAGTGTGCAGCGCGTGACACTCTGCTCTGTTCCAAGTCTCTGAACCAGCTCTCTAGTCTGAAACTCTGAGTTTTTTGTGCGATTTTTTCAGGTTCGGACGCGACTGGAAGAAGATCGAGGAGCAAGTCCGCACCAAGACCGCGGTGCAGGTAACTCGAATCAATCTCGATCAAATCGTCTCGATGATACACTTGCACTCTGACAATTCCACAAATGCAGCGATCGTAATGCAGTTGTTGCTGTGTGCAGATACGAAGCCACGCACAGAAGTACTTCCTCAAGGTCCAGAGGCTCGGCCTCGCCGCCGGCCTGCCGCCGCAACACGCGAACCGCAGGCTCGGGGTGCCACAGCCGCCGCAGAGCTCGGCGGAAGGAAGCGGCGCGGTGCTGCACGGGCACCCGCAGCAGTGTCCGGGTCCAGCCGGCGGTGTCGTCCAGAGTGCCGTCGGCTGGAACAGTCCGGGAGTTCTTCCTGCGTCCAATGGCAAGAGCCTTCCGTTAATTTCCAGTTGCTTAGATGCTTAGTATTCGGAACTTCTGATCAGTGTGCAACTTCATTCTCTGATTACTGATCTAACATTTCACTGCCTTCTTCTGAATGTTGTCCAGACACGCAAATGTTGGACAGGGCAGGCACGTCTTCAGTCTGGGTGAACCATTGTTCAGGGAGCCAAACTGAACCCGCTGCTGCTGCAATGCATCCAGGTACCTATTCCAGTAATCTAATTTTCTCTTCCAGCGCACCCGGAGATGCTACCAGAACACCATGATTTGAGCTACAAATTCACGTAGGTGGCACCTCATTCATGGGCACGCCGAGCTTCAGCGACACGAGCATGGACTGGGCTGACACCGGCGGCGGCGCAAGGGAAGCATCAACGACCGCCCACGCGCAGGACGAGACGATCCCACTTCCACTGTCTCCGGGTAACAAATCTTCATCGTTTCACCTAAATCAAATTAATTTTTGTACCCAATCTTGTGTGCTACTACACAAGTTCAGGCTACGCACTGAAATAACTGTGAACTGAATCTCATTTTCTCTTGGTTCTGTTCTTGCAGACGATATGCACTTCGCATGGGTGTACCGGTTCATCGGCGACATGTTCGACCCGGCCACGCCGTGCCACATCGAAGCGCATCTGCAGAGGCTGAAAGACATGGACGGCATCACCGTGAAGACGGTAAGTGGGGGTTCAGTACTGTGGTTTCAGTTACTCCTTTACAAATTAGAATCCTCCCCTGCTCTGCTCCATGAACAAACTACAATTTAAATTAAGAGATCACTGTCACTTACGTTGTGCAGATCTTGCTGGTGCTGAGGAATCTCGAAACCAACCTGATAGCACCTCAGTTCGAGCCGATCGTGAGTAGCCGGCCTTCTCTGAATTCTCCCTCCATTCTCTGAAAATCACATTGCTGAATTTGTAATTACTAGTTATTTATCATTTGTAATGGTAATTAACTTCCTCCCTGATGTTTGGACAGAGGAGGCTGTTGTCGAGGTATGATCCAGGGAGAGGCCTGTCTGGCCAGTCATAGAGCTTGCAAGCAACGTGAAAACAAAACTGTAGCTAACATGTATGGCGAAAGATACGGATTGAGATTTGTTTGTAGGGGACCTACTCAGATTTCGTATAGCTTGTGCTCAGATTGCAGGATGTCTAGTACTACTGAATTTGTGTTGTACTATAAGCTATAACATGTGTTCAACTTCGAGAAATGTACAAAATTATTTTAATTCTGTCTTGGCATTTGGCAAGGCTCCATGCCTGAACTTACTCTGTCTCAAAGCTTTCAGTTGTTAGCTTATGATGCCTCCATGGCAATTTTGAAGAGCTAGTAGATACGGATTGAGATTTGTTTTAGGGGACCTACTGAGATTTCGTATACCGTGTGTTCAGATTTCAGACTGTCTCGTACTACTGAATTTGTGTTGTACTATAGCAACTATAACAGGTGTTCAACTTCTAAAAATTGTCTTTTACTGAAAACAAGAAATATAAGAAGTTTTTTTCATTCTGTCTTGGCATTTGGCAAGGCTCCATGCCTCAACTTACTCTGTCTCAAAGCTTTGAATTGTTAGCTTATGATGCCTCCATAAAAATTTGGGTCTTCAGAAAAGAATTTACCTACTACATGATCAGTTATCTATGGGAGAAAAAAAAAGCAGATGTTTGCAAATGGAAGGAAGTCAGGCTGTGCTGTGGGGGTAAATTCGACAGTTGTGTTGGAAGCACATGTGGCAGGACAACACCGAATAAGCGGACGCGGCGACTCTGGTCTGCACTGCACTACTGTTTTCAGCAGTGCTCCCTTCGTTCCTACTCCTAGCAGGACTGAAGATAGATTTTGGAAGTTTGGATAGATATTGTCGGCCAGATCTATGGCATACAGATATAGTCAAATAATGATATTCTTGTGAAGATACAGAATGAGAATTGTTTGTAGGGGTGGGCTAGTCATAACGTGTGTTCAGAGTTCATGCTGTCTAGTACTGAATTTGTGCTGCACTAACTTGTGGCAGGTGCTCAACTTGGAGAAAGTGTCTTTTACTGAAAATTAGGAAAATGTATCACGAAATTCTCTTTAGTTCTGTCTTGGCATTTGGCATGGCTCCGTGCATGAATCTTACTCTGTCTCAAGCCTTGGTTTATGAGCTTACGGCGCCTTCATGTCATGGCACTTCACTTGGGGAATGAATTGACCCAGTAGACACTAGTAAGTTTTTTGTCAGGGGAAAATACAGAGATTTGCAAATGGAACATACAGAGTAATACAGATAATACAGTGCATGAGCACAAGGTTGTCGCACTTTTATTACGTACCATATACTGTATGTCACACTACACTCACATCAGCACACAGAATTACCAGCTCAAGCCAAACCAAGCTGAACGCCACGAGCGCGGTGCGCATGCACGCAGCCCTTTATTTACGTAGGTATACATGCGGAGCAAGGTTGTTGACTAGGACGCGGATGCTAGGTAGTCCCGCTTCACTTCCACTTCCGGCCGTGCTTGCCGCCGCCGAACATGCCGCCCTTGTGCTTCCCGCCGACGTAGCCATGCCCGCCGCCGTGGCCGGTCTGGTACGATCCCATTCCCATGTGGCCGCCTGCACGTACGCACAAACTCATAAACTCTTTGTCGAAAAAAAACGAACTCATGAATTCGATATACACACAGTTCGTGCTCGGATCAGCTGGTGATTTCGGTCAGTTACGCTTTACGTACCGTGGTGCGGCGCCGGCTGCGCGGGGTAAGCCGCCGGCGCGTAGCCGTGCGCCGGGTAGCCGCCGTACGGAGGGGAAGCCCCGGCGGCGGGGGGAGGGTAGCCGTGGCCGCCGTACCCGTGCTGCTGCCCGTATCCGTGGCCTTTCCCGCCGCCGACGAGGCTGGACACGAAGCCCTTCACGCCGCCGCCGCCGCCGTGGCCGCCGTGCATATCGTGCCCGCCGCCCATGATCAACTAACTACTTGCTGCTTTGCCCGATCGAGCAGGTGGAGCTGACAGTGAGTTGTGTTTGGTCTCGATCGATGGTCGATCTGCTCGGTTAGTCGAGCCCGCGCACCCTTTTATAGCTGCACGGCACGGCACGGCCGGCCGGCACCTTTCGACGTGTGCCCATCGCGTGCGCGAGGAATCTGCACACCTGCACCGATGATCGTATTCTTCTTCGGGGACCTTCTCCAGCAGCAGGTCATCAGTTCAGTGGTGGACGATAAGGTCAGATTCTTATGCTACCTGTTCGCCAAGATGTCGAAGGTAATTAAGATTCTATTTGGCGGTTCATATATATGCATGGGCGCAGCGCTGCAGCAATATCTGACACATCCAACGGCCGTTCATGCTGTAACTTACATTCGAGTTTTTTTTTGTCTTACAAGAATAGTGGAGGATTATTGCAGGTGGTGCTGTAACTTAGCATCAGGGCAATATAATCTGGCAGAAAACACCAGTGAACAAGTGTTAAACAGAACATGCATGTGGCGATCTCTTTCAAACTGCTTTTGAAGGCCAGTCAAATACGAAAAGGTTTGCAACAGTAAACTGACTTAGCATTGGAAAAAAAAATGATCTAGTAGCCACATATAAGAGCATCTTCACCGTCAGCCTCGGAAATTTGTCCCGTACCCACTCAAAATATGTCCACTTTGGCGGTACCCCAAAACGGCCGGACCTATATATCTTTTTTTTTTTTGCCCATTTTTGCATTCGAAACAAATTATTGACTGCCCGCAACAAATCTGGCCACAAAAAATTAGATAATCAAAATCCGATCATACCACAGTAGGTACCAAATAAAAGTCTCCCCAAACACCCAGTTTGGCCTCCAAAATGGCACCAAGTTCTCCCACGTCACAACACATTATCCAAAAATATATAAAAATCATTTGTTAGCCTTGATTTTCTCTCCATGATGCACAGGTAATTTTCGGCAAAGTAACGCTTACGATTCAGGCTCATCGGCCCTTTTATTGAGTTCCATATCGTCTTGTATCCCTTAAGTTTTGAGTCTTGCACGTCAAAGCAGGTGGGCCACCTTTTTTTGTTCTCTTCATGCATCAATGCTTTATGAGTGAGAATGATGAGTCCTCCCTCATGTACTTGGCAAGCGAATCTTGGATGGAGGAAGATGATGCCGTCTCCTTCTTTGCCACCCTTGCTTTTTTGGGTCCCAATTGGTCGTTCCGAGACGGGCCCCGTCATCGGCTCTTATTCTAGATCGATGCACCCGCCCTTGCATGTCTCCTCCTCTCGCTTCAAACAGATTCGAAGGCTTTTACATTTTAGACAATTTGAAGATAGGACCAACAATGCATCAAGTTGTTATTTCATATTGTTTCTCTATTATTTGTTTAATGTCAACTATAGAACATTCCTACAAATCATTCTACTTTCAGTTCATCTGCATTACATTACTTGATCAAGATTATGTTGGGTAGTATGCACAATAAAAAAATATTTGTTTTATCATTTACCTACTCAAGGACGAACAATAAATTAAACTTAGGGATGTTGATACGTCCAAAACATATCTATAATTTTTTGATTAATTCATGCTATTATTATATCATTTCTACATAATTTTGCTATGATTTCATATCAATTTACATCATTTTTATTGAACTAACCTATTAAAAGTAGCACATGTTGTTTCTACCTGCTTTTGCATCGCATAATGGCCAGGTTTGTTCATATAAAAAACGAGAAAATAGGAAAGTCAAATAACTTTCTGATATGAAGACAAAGAGCTAAAAAGGTGGATCAGGGGGCCACATAGCAGCATAGCGGGTGGTCGGCGCACCCTGGGAGCCGCGACACCTCTCGGGCCTTTCTCGCAACGCTCCTACACCTATAACAATCCCATGACCTAATTAAATGATACAAAGAGTTATTTCGGTAGTTTCTTATACAGACCCGCTGCCGTCGCTGAAACCAATCTGGAACCCTGTTCCGGTACTACGCCGAAGGGGGAGATTATAGCCGGAGGCTTCTTCGTCAACACTGACACCTGCATGATCACGTGAGTAGTCCACCCTTAAACTACAGGTTCGTAGTAGTAGCTAGATGGGATCCTCTCTCCCATGTTTTTCAATACAAATGTGTCGTGAGCTACCCTACATGATTGAGATCCATATGATTTAATTGCTATACTCTGTTGTGTTTGTTGGGAGATGATGAATTGTTACTTTATGACCAGATTATGCATGTTATATGTCGATGCTATGTGCTATTACGATTGCTTTATTATATATTCTCACATGCTCTTCAATATATTTATTTAATTTGGGCAAGTTTATATTTGGATCTCCAAGATGGAGTGTTATGTATGATAGTATTGTGTATATTAATTCTATACCCGAGTGACAGCATAGGAGCAAGTTATGCGATGTGTTGTTTCCAAAGCATTAAACAATGGTTTCTTTATCACACCTAGATGATATTTTTACGGTTTGCATCATGTCATCGGGCTTAAGGAAATACTCTCTTTTTTTACTTAATATTTAGAAATGCAAACATAGAAGCAGTCTCAAAATCCATACTATTAAGACAAATTGCTTAAATATACGCATAGAAATTATAGATGTATGTTGAAATTCATATGTAGTACTATAAAAAAAATTATCTTGCACATGCTAATATTCAGTAAGAAATATTTGTTCCATGCCAGCGAAATAATCCGTGTCAGTGGGTGGATTTATTTTTGGCGCTAGGCAAACTTGGAGAGGAGGATGATTTCCCTGAGATGGCAATCAGCAGGCTGAAGCTTTCATGAGCACGTCAAAAAAAAAATCATGAGCTGTTCCTACCTATCTCACTCGAGCCATTTAGAGTTTGCCTTTTTCGTTCAGGAGCACAGTGACAGTGCTTGCCAAACTGAATACCTCTTGTCATGATGTATGACGGTCCTCGGTGGTATTGATATCGAGAATTTTGCAAAATTGATGATGAATTTTTGAACGTTGGATAATCCAATGACCCATATACACCGTGTTTTTGGTAGACAATATGAATTTCGCTGGCAGTTCTTTTTCTTTTGTTTATCTTTACTATTAAATGGGAGTTGGTGATGGTGTACCCGGCAGACCATCTCACCATCAACGTACGTGGTCTGCCCTGCCCGCAGATGGTTCCCTCGATCGCCAAATCCTCTGTCTATCGGTAAATCGGTACTTGCCAAAAAAAAGTACTCCTAGACATATCGGTACTTGCCAAAAAATAGTACTCCCTAGAAAAAGGGAGTAAATACGTTTCTTAATTGTCACAACAGCCAGACAAATCAATCGCTACAAATTAATAATTCCTTTCCATATAAGCCAATCAGTCAATCACGCCTGATCAACGGCACGCACCTGTAAGACAATCAGTCAATGACGGACGCCCCATATCTGAAACAATCAACAACAAATTTGAATACAGCCCTGTCGAACTCAGCCGCCATGGCGCCCTGCACTACCTCCGGTGCCATGCAGTAGGTACATGCCGAGAGTGCTCCCAACAGCGTCCTCGACCAGGCGTCCTCGACCAGCCGTCGTCGGCCTGGTTACCGCGCCGTACTAACGACGCCGGGCCATCGTGGCCTATCTTCATTGGCAAGAACCGATTGCAGCAGTCGGAAGAAATTGCCAGGGTGAGTTCTTTACAGTTTGTCCGACTATTAGCAGCAAACACACCATGAAAAGAAAGTGCTAGCTAATCAGGTTCACCTTTGTCCGACTATTAGCAGGTGAATGCTGACTCCGCCCCATAAGCACTGGCCAAAAGCAGAATGGCAGGAACACAACTGAATAAAATGAAAGAAACGTTGTAGAAAACATGAAAATGTATTACCTCAACCCGCAAGGTGTTTACATTCTTTAGTTCAGCTAGCACCCTCTTTGATTAGTTAAATCTGCAAACAACAATACGATTAGCTAGCACATTCTTTAGTGATCTTGCCCATGACAAAACAGTCTACAATGTTTTCTCTTTTCATGACTGATGGTTGTCCTCATTATAGCAGACAGATACTTATGGCACCATCAAAGCCTACTGGGAAACGGACTCCATTCCAAGACCTGACGAACGTCAACAATTCAGGTAAATATATCAGCAACACTTACCTGCTTCAACCTTGTACATTCCAAGATCATCTAATGGTAAAGATTTCTGGTACGGGAAAGTAGCAGATCCAAAAGAACTGAAGAGACAAAAGGAACGGGAAAGATATGCACGGAACCATGTTGAAATTAATAGAAAGAAGCGTGAGGCCCGACAACTTAAGAAAGTTATTACATCTAACACGCCGGTTCCCACAACATCTGGTACGTTCATTCTTTAGACCACCCCATTTTTTTATCCCCTCAGAAATATGATTAATTCTTTATGTCAGGAATTCACACTCCTAATAATGCCACTGGGCAATCAGCTGTCACCCAGCTGCCATACACCCCGGCTACAGAAGGTGATGGTACTACCAGATAGATCGGCATCATTTCTGTAAAGACTACTTACTGTATACAAATGCTCATGTAGGCAGAACCGGTGTGGAGCCGTCCTGTGCGACTACATTTGAAACACCAAACTCAGTTCGTTCAAATGATTTGCAGTCACCTGAGTTATGCCTAACTAATATATCTAAAGATCAGGAGAAGCCCGCCTATAATCGGAATGAAGGTTTGTATTTCACAGCTTGTAGGTCAGATAAATCTTAACTTGTTGTTTACATTTTATAATCTTTACTTTGTGTTTAAAGTGATCGTTCCAAGAAATAAAGCAAAGATATCAGCTCCAGAACGAAGGCCCGGCGTGTGCATACATGAAACAACCAACCATCCTAGCAGCAATTATACATCCTCTGATGATGATGATCTTCTTACCCAAATGGCTTCTTGGAGGGCTGTTGGGAGCACTCTCACAAGTGCTTATGCCACTGATTATGCAGAAAATTCAAATGGTACAACCCTGCGCAAAATTTGGTGTACATGTTATCGTATTAATTATTACCTGACTGGTCTGTTTTTTTGTTCAAGCTCAAATACCTTCTCATTTTGAAGATGGGTTCTATAACGCAAATCAAAGTAGAACTGAAAATGATTGGTCCCAATTCTGGGACATGTCAAACCCGGCAACACAGCAACCTCCAGGAAGGGCCATAGTCAATGATCATCAGAAGGAAGTTATCAATGTTGATGAGAAGGAAGTTAGACGCCAACGTGCTAGGGACCGCAGAAGTAAATTAACTGACGATCAGAAGGAGGCGATAAACGCCCAGAGACGGGAACGATATAGGAAACAACGAGATCAAAAGTCCACGGAGCAAAGATCATATCGAAATAGTCGTGCACCAAAAGAAGAACAAAGAATCAACGCGCGGCGCAGGGAAATCTATGAGATTAAGCGGAAGACGCCATGCGCTGCCTCCATCGCAATGCCATGCCCAACAGTACCCGCAGAAACATCACCTCCCGCTTCACCTCACGCCTCACCCTCGGCGTGCAGGGGTAACTACAACTTAGAAACCGACGGTAAGTTTCCCCTCTTTATTCTCCTTCCTAAATACATAACCATCTAGAACAACCTCACATATTCGTCCATGCTGCAGGTGATTACCTTACCAGGTCCTTCAACGATACTCTCACACCTGACGGTCAAGTAACCGAGCAGCGGCCAGAGACCAGAACTCAGCGGAGATCTCGAGAGCGAGCTCAGAAAGAAATTTTGGCAGCGGAACAGAGGCGAAAGAATTGTGCAAGCCGAAGAGAAAATAGGCAAAACATCCCACACGGGGAGAGGCATGCACAACAACAACGTTCTAATGCGCGCTTCGCTAAGAATGCCACAAGTTCGCCAGGTCCCAACGATGCTGAGCCTGCCACGCAAGAATACACCATTGGGACTGACGGTAACAATCATCTCTGAGACCTCTTCTCATATACGTACTTCATTATTAATGGTCACTTACAAACTCTTGCATGGCGAAGGTGAAATGGAGGCGATGTTGTCCAGGCTCATGGAGGAAAATCCACACCCTGCAGACCTCATGGATGATGAGTATTTCTTACAATCCGATGAAGGTACTGTTGCACCCTCAAATCGTCGTCTTTTATCTTTACTAAAAATGTGCATCCTGATAAATTTAATCTATAACTCAACAGAAAATGCAGCATCGGACAATGATGGCATCGACCCCGATGAACCACATGTTTCTGCAGTGTCGGACTCTACAGACAGTGATCCTTTTGAGTTTGTCTATTCTAACCTGCCAGACAACACACACATCCTTAAGCACGCCGTGGACTGTGAAATCTGCAAGGCCAAGAGATTCGAGTATGAGACCGACGGTTTCTGCTGTCGGGGCGGGGACACGGAGTTGCTTGAACCCGAGCCTATACCAGAACTGATGAGGCTCTGGTCTGCGTCCGATAATGACTCCCGGCATTTTCGTGAGAGCATTCGGTACTTCAACGGCCACTTTGCCTTCACAACCCTTGGTGTCACCCTCGACGAAAAGTACACGAACATGAGGTCAGGGACATACACGTTCCGGGCGTGCGGCAACATGTACCATAACGTGCACTCGTTCGGGCCAGGCTCGCGGCCAGAACATCTACAGCTGTACTTCTACGATGATGACCCTAGCCTAAACCATCGTGCACCGTTGACTGAGAAGTTAGATCAGACTGTCGTCAATATGGTGAAGGAAATCCTTAAAGAAAACCCGTACTCCGAACAGTTTAGGAGTCTAGGAGCTCACAGGGCAAACCTAGACGAGTACCAGATAGAACTGAACACCGACCAAAAGCTAGATCAAAGGAGGTATAACAAACCGCTCTCATCCGAGGTGGCTGCTATTTGGGTAGAGGGCAGCAACCTGGCGAGGAGGTTTGACCGCAGCATCACCCTACATGGTACCGACAATAAACGATACGGTATCCAGGCCACACAAGGCTGCTATGACCCGCTCTCGTACCCCCTCTTTTTCCCAAAGGGGGAACTCGGTTGGCATCCAAATATCCCGAAACGTAAGGTGTCTTGGGAAGATGCGCAGCAGCCAAGAGCTAGCCGCAGCGATGCAGGTCCGCCTCTTGCATTCCAAATGCTTTTATATGTGTTTCCTATCATTATTTCGTATGTTGCCTTATTTTTGCTTTCTCGCCTTTGCACAGAGGGAAATAGCCGGTTGTGCGTCTCAGTAAGGGACTACTACTGCTACAGGCTACAGACGCGTCCTGCGATATTTAACCCTATACTGCATGGAGGACGATTGTTCCAGCAGTTCGCGGTCGACATGTACATCAAG
The DNA here is from genome assembly GCA_947311845.1 of Poa pratensis. NCBI lineage: Eukaryota > Viridiplantae > Streptophyta > Magnoliopsida > Poales > Poaceae > Poa > Poa pratensis. The sequence continues at coordinate 29,978,290 of CAMZMU010000088.1, forward strand.
ATTGAGGGTTGCAGGTTGAACTGGGTAAGGGAGCACCAGCCGGAGATACGTGCTGACCTATATAAAGGAATTGTTGATAGCATCACTGCAGGAGAATCTCGAGGGAGCAAAGTTGGCGTAAGGACGGTGCTCCCTTGGTCATTCCAGGGGGGCTATCGAGACATGAAGCGGAGACATATGGATGCCATGGCATTGGTGCAAACATACGGCAAGCCAGACATCTTCCTGACAATGACTTGCAACCCGAACTGGCCGGAGATACTTGACGAGTTGTATCCTGGTCAGACCCCGCAAGACCGACCAGATCTTGTTGCACGTGTGTTTAGAGCCAAGCTGGAGGCGATGAAAGAGATGCTCCTCAAGAAACACATCCTTGGTGTTGTGACAGCACATGTATATGTCGTTGAATTCCAGAAGAGAGGCCTCCCGCATGCTCACTTTCTTTTGATCATGGACTCAACACATAAGCTTCTTGTGCCAGAGCAATACGATCGACTCATATCTGCTGAGCTCCCTGACAAGCATAAGTACCCGGAGCTCTATGCCATGGTTGTAAAGCATATGATGCACGGCCCGTGCGGTGTTCTCAAGCCCAACAACGTCTGCATGCAAGATGGGGTGTGCAAGTGCAGATACCCCCGACCGTTCAACGAGAGCACCGTGCAAGGAAAGGACTCCTACCCTGTTTATCGTAGACGTAAGAACGGTCCTCAAGTGAAGGTCCGTGGTCAGACTCTGGACAATAGATGGGTTGTGCCTTACAACCCTCACCTTCTGCGGATGTTTAACTGCCACATCAATGTTGAGGTGTGCTCCAGCATCAAGGCCGTCAAGTACCTTTATAAGTACATATACAAGGGCCATGATAAAGCGTCGTTCAACATCGATCAGCCTGACAGCGATGGTAACATAGACGAGATCAAGAGATACATTGACGCGAGGTGGGTTACTCCACCAGAGGCGATGTGGAGGATATTTGGCTTCAAGCTCTGTGAGAACTCCCCCTCGGTGCTACAACTGCCACTTCATCTCCCAAATATGCACAGGGTCACGTTCAATGCAGCCGAGGACCTGAATGACGTCGTAGCCCGAGAGAATGTGTCGAAGTCCATGCTGACGGAGTATTTTGTGGCCAACCAGAATTATGAGTGGGCTCGAGGTATTTTGTACAGAGATTTTCCAGGGAGTTTCACATGGCAATCATCAAAATACTGGAAACCAAGGCAGCAACGTCATCAAGTAGGTCGAATTGTGTCAGCACATCCAGCTGAGGGGGAGCGATATTTTTTGAGGGTGCTGCTAAACCACGTGTCAGGATCGACGTCCTTCGAAGATCTGAAAACCGTCGATGGTGTCTTGTGTGGTAGCTTTCGCGAGTCTGCTGAGAGGAGAGGACTCATCGAGGCTGACAACACGCTCGATGAGTGTCTGACCGAGTCTGAGCAGTTCGCGATGCCAGCTTCGCTCAGGAGGCTCTTCGCAACAATCCTGGTATTCTGTGAGCCTGGCGACGTGCGAGGTTTGTGGGATAGGCACCTAGAGGCAATGTCTGATGACTACCGGCGACAACACACATGCCCGAACGCAGTTGAGCAGATGGTGTTGCTAGATATCAGTGCCATATTGCAATCCATGGGAAAAGACATACGAACTTTCCCTCTACCTGACATGGACGAGGCGTATGACAACACTGGAGGCGAGCCTAGGGAGATCATCGAAGAACCAACATCGAGGTTGACCCCAGTGATGCTAATCTAGCGTCTTCGTTAAATGAAGAGCAGAGGCGTGCCTATGATGAAATATTGTTGGCGGTTGACAGTGTTGAAGGAGGTGTCTTCTTTGTCGATGGCCCTGGAGGCACGGGGAAGACCTTTTTGTACAAGGCGCTCCTTGCTACAGTTCGAGGCGAGGGCAAGATCGCTGTGGCAACGGCGACGTCAGGAGTCGCCGCTTCCATCATGCCTGGAGGTCGGACCGCCCACTCGAGGTTTAAGATCCCACTGAATAATGAAGATGGAACGTCATGTAACTTCACGAAGCAGAGTGGGACAGCCAAGCTCCTACGGAGAGCTTCGCTCATCTTATGGGACGAGGCCACAATGACGAAGCGACAGGCAGTTGAGGCACTGGACAACAGCATGCGTGACATCATGGGTCGACGGGACAAACCGTTCGGCGGAAAGACTATCGTTTTCGGTGGTGATTTTAGGCAAGTGCTTCCTGTCGTCAGAAAGGGGTCACGGGGGCAGATAATCGACGCTTCCCTGCGGAGTTCATACCTCTGGATGGGCATGCGGCAGCTAAGGCTTGTCACCAACATGAGGGCACAAAGCGATCCCTGGTTCGCAGATTACTTGTTGAGGGTAGGGAATGGCACAGAGGAAGCTGATGAGGAAGGCAACATACGTCTCCCCGAAGATATATGTGTACCGTCCACAGGCGGGAAGGAGGATCTAGAGAAGCTGATCGAGCATGTATATCCTGCTCTAGGAGACAACATGTCTAATCCCAATTACATGACTTCTCGAGCAATCCTCGCAACCAAAAATGACAATGTCGACAAGATAAACAAACACATGATACATCGGTTTACTGGTGATGAGCAGATCTACTACAGCTTCGACAGTGCAGAAGATGATCCGCATGGATACTATGCTCCCGAGTTCTTAAACTCACTAGCTCCTAATGGGCTGCCCCCACACGAGCTTAAATTGAAGATAAATTGTCCGGTTATACTTCTCAGAAACATTGACCCGGCTAACGGCCTATGTAACGGGACGAGGCTTGTTGTAAGGGGATTCCAGATGAACGCTATCGACGCGGAGATTGTGGTAGGACAACATGCCGGACAGCGGGTGTTCCTTCCTCGCATACCTCTCTGTCCCTCCGATGACGACATGTTCCCGTTCAGATTCAAAAGAAGCAATTTCCGATCAGGCTCAGCTTTGCCATGACGGTCAACAAGGCGCAAGGGCAGACTATCCCTATTGTCGGTGTTTACCTACCAGAGCCTGTATTCTCCCATGGACAATTGTATGTCGCCTTGTCCAGAGCTACTGCTAAGATAAACATTAAGATCCTCGTTACCAAAGAACAGGAAGAGGACAGTGGCAAGGGCAAGGACCAGACCAATAATTCAAAGAAGCGAAAAAGATCCGAAGACTTAATAACAGCCACGAAGAACATAGTCTACAAGGAAGTCCTTAGCACTTGAACCAGTGTTGCATGCACCATCAGGTTAGTGAGATTCTCATGTTATGAACATCACTCAACTTTCTAGCTGCTGCTCCTTTTGATGCAACATAAACAGCTAACTGTCAATTTCTTTTTCTTTTACATGTATGTAGTGTGCAGTGTATAACCGGGGTTTCCATAGGCAGCTAAAGCATCACGGATAGGAGGGAGGGTCAGGAGTTGAACCCTGCAAAACGATCTGGAACTAACCTGGCTTATGCTGGTCATACAACCTGGATCCTAATGCGTTGAGCAAGGCCAACAATTTGTGTCCAAAAAGAGGGGAGCAAGGAAATGTACAGTTTAGTCTTTTCTGGTTAGGATACATATATTTCTTGATATGTATCGTCACTAAAATGCTGAACTAGCAAGTTGATACTCAGACTGTTCCGCCACCATTGTTATTTTACAAAGTGTTTTCTATGCATAAACATAAGTCTTATTCAATCTGTATTCTCTGGTGTACATGCATATTTTGGTACTTTATTGGGTCAGAGATGTTATTTTCAGAAGTCAATTAGAGAGGTTTAATCAGAAAGTAAGACATGATCTCTTAAGACGTACTGTAAATGATGAGCATTTTGATTATTTTACGTCGGAGCTGTAACCAGCAATATCATATATTTGGAGAGCCAGAATAAAGTATATCTTCTTACCTAATAAATAAACCTCATCGGAGGTTAGACTACCAGCTTTTCTGTCAAAAATATATGATCAGTCTTCATGTACTTTCTTCGTATCAACTCAGGCATACGTTTCCTACATGGTTGTTCAATAATTAGGAGCTTTCACATATAAATTAAATCGTACTCGACATGAATTGTAAATTGATAGCGAAAATAATTAACTCATGCAGACCACAACAAGAGTACGAAAATCGTGCTATGGCATTTAACACAATTGCATAGCGACAATATAATGAATTGATTTTAGGCTACATAAACAATTAAATCAACTTTCCTCGTGCTGACGACAATAAATGATAAAAAATCATACGAAAATTATATTTGGAATGATGCATAAACCTATCTATTCCTAATCAATCATCGCTCGATCACCTAATCAATCACGGCCCGATCTCTTTCCTTGCGAGCAAACGTACTCAAAGGAAACTGCAGCCACGTAATAATTAACCTGATCAATCACGGCCCGATTTCTTTCCTTGCTAGCAAACGTACTCAAAGGAAAGCAAAAATCAGGCGACTTGATGTATCAAGGCACTATAAATACCGTAACCAAAGTTGAATGCCATTTTCGCCTCATCTCAACTTGCATCTGTCATTTTCGCCTCCTATCTGCTTGCATCTGCCATTTTCGCCTCTTCTCGGCTCGATAACCCATGGCAGCTCGATACCCATGCTCAAAAAGGGTAACGTTGCCTCCTCCGGCCTTCTCGCCGGTGAACATGTATGTTTCAAGTACCCTCCGTTTTTTACTTCTGTGTTCTTTCTCAAGGTTAACCTGAACATTCTGCGTGTTCACATGAGCTAGAGCTTTATTAACCTGTGCTTTATAATACGGTTACGAGTGTCTTACCATTCTAGCATGTTCTATGAAATCGAGCAAACCTACACCTTAGAAGAAGGTACAGGGAGTATGATAGCAAAAAAAATGGAATTTATGCAGTATGTTTGACTGGACAATCTGACGGAGTGATTAATCTGTTCAAATCATGTTTAACTTATCGGTCCTGATGCTCCTTTTGGGACACTGTAGTACAATGGATGCTGAGAAAAAACACAAGTCAATTCGGTATATTGATACTAGCTAATAATTTTTTTACCTGTGCTTTCTAATACGGTCAGGTGTTGATTTTTTTGCTGCCATTTAGCATATTTTAGGAGCATCAGGAAAGCTAGACCTTAGCAAAACGGACAGGGAGTAAAATCATGATAGAAACTGAAGACATTATGATAACTACATTATTTTGCAAAGTTATATAGTGCTATGTAGAGTGATTAATTTGTTCATTTTGGTTGATTGTCTTTACTATCAATGCTAGCGAAGTATTTTTATATCTAATTTATGATCGTCCCCGGTACTTTGCAGACATTTGACATTTGATGAGATCAATGAGGAACATCTACATCTACGTTTCCCTTGGGAAACAACTGCTAAAGTTGTGTGCACTCGCACAAAGGATACTCCAGATGGACGGTTCCTGTCGCTTATACTATCTGACATTAGAGTAAGCCTATTTTAAACTCATATGCATGTCGTCTTGTTTGTTCGTTCAGAAAATGAGTGCCACATTTGCTAATATAAGCTATTTCTAGGGGACGAAGATGGAGGCGATCTGCTACGACACTTTCGTAGATCGGTTCAAAAGTCAACTTCAGTCAGGCACGATTTATTTGTTCAAGCGTATAGTCTTTCAGCCGGCAGATCTCCCATTGCCCTTCAGGATAGCAATACCGTCAGACTACATCATCATATTACGTGCACAAACGGAGATTCAGCTAGCAGGGCCGCTAACCTACATCCCTAGGCTACCACAGCGATTCAATGACTTCAGAACGGTGTATCATCTGCGGAACAACATGCTTGCAGGTAATTTGAATGAATATGTATTGTTTTTAATTTAAACTAAATTGTGTATCCGTTAACTAAGGCATAACTTTTGATAGATGTCATTGGACTGGTAGCGAATGTAAGCAATATCATGTTCAAAAAGTATGGAAGCTATATAGACCACATTCCATACCTTGATGTTGCAATAATAAACACAAGGTATGTCAAGGTTATTAAGTCAGTTATTATTAATTGTTTCCTTTTAGATATGTGTGTTCATATGAATCATTTTCGCCAAAACAGGATGGAAATTCTCTTTGTCCGTGTCTCGGGACGACACGTCGGAGAACACATCACCCTGTGGAGACAGTCGGACTACAGTTTATGGACTCTAGCTGCTACTTTGTTGGTGACGAATTATCGACAAGGTAATTTGTTAACTGATATAATTATATCTTCTCTCATAATAACTGACTTAGAATCTACTCTAATCACCTTATAAAAATATTGTAGGAGGTTTGTCCACGCTGGACGAGAGCCATATTGTGCTGGAAGAACCGAACGTACAGTTAGATGCATTTCGTGCATCACTGTTTACGGAAGAACGGTCTTTTTGGGATCCTGTTAGGAGTGCCGTCGAACTAGGAGGATGCAAGCAGCAAATGACAACCTCGTCGAAAGCACACTACAGAAAATATAGCGTTGAGGACCTTACATTTCAGAAATAACTGTACGGACCGGGTGTGATTTATTTCCTTCATCTACCATGCATACAAATGGATGTATGCCTTCAGAACTAAATTCAGGTTGTCAAATGTGTGTCGACGATGTTTAAAGTCGTCTTTTGTTTTAAATATTATGCCTGAAGTGCACAACTCTCATTCCGGGGATAGACACTTTGAACACTATATTTTGGCTTAAATAATTGTAAAATCTTATTCCTGTGTGCGAGACGCTATTGTTGGACAACTCTGCATCCGCCCTTCCTCCAATACATTATCATTAAAGGACTTTTTGCTTTACTTTTTTGCAAACAGTAGTAAATTTAAGGCCATGTTTTGGAGTTCAAGTTTGCAAGGAGAGTCAAGCTTAGTATTATCAGGAGTTTCTTTTTTTTCTTATCTGTAGTTCGTTGATTTCAAATATTGCCGTATAATAATGTAACTCGGCCAAGATGAGATTGTTAGATTTTGCAAACCTTCATGTTGTACATATCTTCAGTGGAGGCAGCAGATAAAATGCTAGACTCAGGTTGCTCTTTAGTTGCTCCATCAGGATATGATTCGTTAACTTGAACACGGTGAATCAACAAGCTTGAAAAAGTAAGGTGAAGTCAACTTGTTCAGCATTCTGTAGTTGAGAGGGGTAAACAATCTTCAAAACAACAGTTGAAACACATGAAAAACAAGCACTCCATAGAGCTGTGCAAGAGACCACACCTTAACTGTAACACCATAGATATATACTGGGAGACATGGTCCTTTGCATGATCCAGATTACCTACTAATGAAGAATGGAAATAAAAATAATTAGTTGTTTCCTTTTGAATATGAAATAGGTAACCAAATAATGAGGAAATTAATCTTCTTAACATGGAAAAGGAACTATCTGGAGCAAATATACGAGGAGATTTCTGTGATTCTACACCTACCAAATACGAAATCACATTCCTAATCATTATGTATACAAATATAAATAGACAGGTTTCCTCGCTCACCAATCCTTACCAGCGGCGTCAATCCGGCACCACGACGAATCGGCGACAAGGTTTGATCCTCTCTGCCACCATCCATTGATGCTGCTCCCCGTCGCCGCCATGTACTTCAACGCGCAGAAGGAGCCGGCCATCGTCGCCGCCACTAGCTCGATCGTCAACCCCGACGGCTGACCAAATCCGCTAGCTGCTGGTCCTTGTGCGTGCTTGCATAGGTCGAGGGCGGCGCGGCGCCGGAGGTCAAGTCGAAGGGGCCGCCATAGGTCGAGGGCGGCGAGGCGCCGGAGGTCGGCTCATGCGAGCTAGGAGGGGGCGTGGGTGTGCGGCAGCGTTAGGAGCGGGAGGGGGCGTGATGAGCAGGCGGCGTGGATGTGGGGGGACGCAGCCGTGGGAGAGCAGCCGGCCGTGAGGAGCCGACTGACTTCCACGGACGAGCGGCGCCGGTGAGGCCATGGCGGCCGGCCGGCCGGCCGGCCGGTCGAGATGGAGGGGAATCGGTGGATGGTGATGGACAGGCGCAACAGCCGACAGGGGCGCGCCTCGTGGGGCGACCTCCCGGATGACATGCTCGGCGACGCGCTCCGCCGGCTGTCGTCCTTCGCCGAGCGAGCCCGTCTTCGTGTCGTCTGCCGCGCATGGCGCGCTGCCTGGAGCCGCCGGCCGCACCCGCCGGCGCCGTGGCTCGCAGTTCCGCCTGGCCATCGTCGCTGCCCCCGCCGGCCGTGGCTCGCCGGCGCCGTGGCTCGCAGTCCCGCCGCCGGCCGGCGCCGTGGCTCGCAGTCCCGCCGTCGGCCGCACCCGCCGGCCATCGTCGCTGCCTGGAGAGTGAGTAGTGAGGAGTGAGGATTGGGGATCGATGGTTGGGGCTACAGACGTCAACGGAGAGAGAGAGTTTTTTTTTTTGCATGGTCGGAGAGAGAGAGTTGGATGCTTAATTTACTACTTCACTCCGTTAATCTACAGATTATGGACTGTAGATTATCGACTGTAGATCGGTGGTTGCGGTCGTCTAAATTAGTATCTCAGTTTTTTTAATTAGCGTCTTCTTTTTTACTTCCTTGGGCATATAGTAGATTATCGACTTAATTTCAAAAACCGAGATGCTAATTTAGACGACCGCTCGCTAAAAAAATCACATTTACACATATTTGTCTCGGTTTGATTTTCTATGTGCTTACAAATAATAATCCCATCTTTTAAATATATATGGTTTTTAATTGTATACAGATATGGAGACAGTGGGCACCGACATGATGGCGCTGGATGAGAACGAACACTTGTCGAGATCTACGCAATCGAAAGAGGTGCAATTGAGAGTTATACACATTGCTGTTCTTTATATACAAATTCTATATTGACATATTTAATTTTTGCGGTTTTTATGTTTTTTCTGCTTTTGTAGATTGTCGTCGCGACATAAATAGATACTGTCAATGCTCTGAAAGAATCTACCGACAAAGACTCCAATGCAATGATGGTAGAAGAGACTGAAAACTCAACAAGTTCTACACAATCGAAAGAGGTGAAAATTTTATTCTTATTTAATATAATATATAGATGTTCTGTATATCCATATTATATTTAGATGTACGTTTCAACCCGGTTGGGATTCTGATATCTTTTTCTGGCCACGTAGAACATCAGTTGGTATTCCAACAATCTCATCAAGGTGACTATCTTACGAAATAAACTAAGAGTGTTTTATTTTGTCTATTTCTATTCAACATAATGATTTTGCATCCATCTACAGGAATTTATCTGGTTATATTGTTTTTTACATAATGTTCTCGTGGAATGGTAAAATCTTGGTTCATCCAGTATGCACGGTGCGTTTTTTCACTTCAAATTTTTATTATTTCCACATGAATTATTCAAGCTAATGACATGTACTATTTATGTAGGATGCTTTTAAGTTGAGGAAAAAATTTCTTTTACACTTGCTCAAATACCAAGAAAATGAAGTGCAAGACAACATTCCTGAGATCATACGGCAATATCTAGCTAGCATCAATGGGAATGAGTAGACATTAGTGTGGTGCTAATTTAATGTTCAAAGGATGTCAGAATATACCTTTTTCTCGATATACATTTCAATTGAATTGGAATCATATTCTTTTTTAATATCGAGTGGATGTTTTATTCTTACACATTCATTTTTGCATATATTATATAGACAAAACATTACGAAAGTCGCTCATATCCGTAGCAACGCACGGGCATTCACCTAGTAATAGGTTGTATGGAAGATGAATTTGTTTGACAATTTTGGGAGAATTGATTATCACCCCCTCGTTCGTGCGCCATGACCACTTAAGCCCCTCTGTTGGTCTTCCTCCCTTCTAGCCCCCCAAGTTCGGACGTTCTGTAGCTGATAGCCCCCTTTGCCCTGTTTAACATATTTGTTAATATGTAAAATACAAATGAGCATATGAAAGACAGAACTACACTTCAATATGAATGACCGATGTATTTTTGCTTCAGACGAAAAAACTGCTATAATTTCACCACAAATCGACAGCACAAGGATTCAAATTCACAATCCGAGAGCAGTGGAGGGCGGCGGAGGGCGACAGACGGCGGGGCGACGCAGCGGCGGACGGCGGTGAGATGCACTGGAGCTGCAGCAGTGGAGGACGGCGGACGGCGGGGAGCTGCAGCAGCGAAGGGCGGAGGGCGGCGGATGGCGGGGAGCTGCAGAGCCGGACGACGGCGGGATGCATCGGCGGGCGGCGGGACGATGCAGCAGCGGCGGACGACCGCGAGATGCAACGGCGGGCGAGCAGAGAGAAGAAGAAACGAGCCTTTGCCCAGCTCGTGCGACTTGAAGAGATAAGGGGCAGACTTGTCATTGCAGCTTATAATTAGATTACTATATCAAATTAATAGCTTAATGAGGAGATAATGACGTCAAAGGGGGCTAGAAGGGAGGAAAACCAACAAAGGGGCTTAAGTGGTCGCGGCGCACAAACTGGGGGTGATAATCAATTCCCCCGACAATTTTGCATCGTCGGATAATCCAGTTACCGATATAAATTGTGTTTTTGCTGGACAGAATCCACGTATCTATTTTCCTGGTCTGTTTTTTGCGGGCATCCCAGTCCATGATCAGCCCAGGCAAGCTCCAGCCGCTTCACCCCTTTTATGTCACGCTTCGTTTCTGATAACCTGCAACCCTAGCTAGCACCTTAACGTCGCGTTGGAATCAAAACTGTTCAGAGCGAAAATCCCCGACACCACCGGATATGAGGGAGAAGAAGCCAGCGAAGGCGGCGGAGGTACCCGCGTTCAAGAAGGCGACGGTGGATGAAGGACCTACGGCTGCCAAGAAGAAAACGGTGGACGCGAGACCTGCACCTGCCAAGAACAAGGCGGCTGCACCCAAGAGGCGCAGGTCGCGGAAACGGGCACGCGACGGTGGCGATCTCATCAGCAAGCTCCCTGATGACATCCTCGGCACCATCGTCTCGCTCCTCCCTACCAAGGACGGCGCCCGCACGCAGGCCATCGCGCGCCGCTGGCGACCGGTCTGGCGCTTAGCGCCCCTCAACCTCCACGCCTCCTACCACCTATGCCTAAACACGAGTCCAAGCGTCCCTCCGTCGTCTCCAAGATCCTCTCCGACCACGATGGCCCTGTCCGCTGCTTCGTCTACAAGTTCATCCCCGTCCACAATGCCAATAATATCGATGCCTGGTTCCATTCACTATCCCTCGCCAACCTTCAGGAGCTCGACATCAGCTTCCGGCTTTGGGACTATACACATGAGCCTGAGAACCGTTACCTACTGACACCGTCTGTGTTTGGCTGCGCATCAACCCTTGTCGTGGCAAGAATCAGCTTTTGCGATTTCCCAAAGGAGATCGATCCTTTGCTGAGTTTTCCTTTGCTCAAGCAGCTCAACCTAAGGCGTGTTTCCATCTCCGAGGATGTCTTCCATGGGCTGCTCTCTGGTTGCCATGTCTTGGAGTCACTACATCTAGAGAATATTGGTGTTGTGGGTTACTTCCGTATTAGCTCGCAAACTCTTAGGAGCGTTGGCCTTTGCGCTTGTTTTTCAAGCAAAGGAGAGGTGGTCATAGAGGACGCCCCTCTCCTTGAAAGGTTGCTACTAAGTTGTCCCGGTGAAGGCCGTGAGACCATTCGGGTAATTAGGGCACCTAAATTGGAAATATTGGGCCCTTTGTCGCCCCGCATCTCCGAAATCCAGATTTCAAACCAAGTATTCCAGGTAGCACACTCAGTCTCTTCACTCTTGCATTCAACATTGTTACATATATTCATAACGTTTTTCTTTGTGCACTCTTCTTCAGAGTTTAACCCGAGCCAACATGAAGAATACCATTAGCACCGTGAGGGTTCTGGCTCTTGGTTTTTCTGTCCCTGATTTGAATGCTGTTATTGATGTCATAAGGTGCTTCCCATGCTTGGAAACGCTCTATGTAATTGTGAGTGACCATCTTTTCTTTTGGCGTCAAAATGAATATTTAGTTCTCGTGTAAATGTTTTGGCACATATTATCTAGTCTAGGTAGGAATTACTTTTAACATATTTTTCTTCTTTACTTTTCCAGTGGGAGAAATACTTACAGATACCAATGAAAGATGGGCGTGTGTCTGACCCACTGGATCCTGTGAAATGCATTGAGACGCATCTAAAAAAACTAGTGCTGACGAATTATGAGGGCAGTGAGCAAGATGTTGGCTTTGCCAAGTTTTTTGTTTTGAACGCGAAAGTGCTAAAGGAAATAAAATTTCGAGTTAGTGAGAAGATCAACAAGGAATGGGTGGCTGATCAATATAGGCTGCTAGAAGTGGGAGCTAGAGCTTCTCGAGACGCAAAATTGAAGTTCATATCAAGTAATTCGAAGTTTTTGGATACCCATGATTTGTCAATTGTGGATCCCTTTGTCTCCTATGTTTTTAATGGAGTAGATGCTCTTTCAGAAGAATCATACTGATTGTCTGTGAATGGTCGTCTCCATATGGAACTAGTCTAGACCTGAAGAATTTGTTGTGCTTAAAGATTGTGCGTTGTCTTTGGACTAATCCTTAGGGCATGTACAATGGTAGAGAAGGCGTGCCTTCTCTTAACCGTCCACGTCATTTAGAGAAGGCAAAATCATTACTTGTACAATGCGTTATCTCTTATTGCCATCCCTAACAATTAATGTGAATTAATTATATTTTAGTAGGAAATCGTAGTTATAAGAGAAGACAAGTGGTACAATGGTGAAATTAGTCTTCTCTTATTTTGTAAGAGATCATCTCTTAGCTAAGGGAAGGCAACCTTGTCTTTCTTAATTCTCTCTCCGCCACATAGATAATTATCCTACGTGTCAACGCTAAGAGAAGGCTGACATCACCCCATTGTACATGCCCTTAAAGGGCATATTTCTTTCTCTAATTCTAGTCTGATGTTCCTTTGTAATTCCCAAAAGGGTATGTCATGGACAAATATAGTTTGTCATAAAACATTGTAACTAGGAACTAGTACACGAGCACCGAACTCGTGTTGCACTGTCTTTTGGCTGATAAAGCATGCATGGATGCTACCTAGGTTGTTCAAGTTTCAGTCAGCAATGTAAGGCTTGTGTTGCAAAGTTTGCTTCTGTTTCAGCTGCAACTTATGCTTGCTTTGAAAACTCAGTTATCCCTTTTTACACAAGTATGTGACATTTAAGTGCTCTTTTCATTACTTCTAATATTTGTTTTCTGTCCGTGTCCCGTGTCCGTGGCCTTTGCTGCCGCTGACAAGATTGGACACGAACCCCTTCACGCCGCCGCCGTGGCCGCCGTGCAAGTCGTGGCCGCCTCCCATGATCAACAACTTTCTGCTTTGCCCGATCGAGCAGGTGGAGCTGACAGAAGTGATTCGCGTTTGGTCTCGACCAATGATCGATCTGCTCGGTGTGTCGAGCCCGCGTCCCCTTTTATAGCTGCACGGCCGCAGCTTTGATCTTGCGGCCGGCCGGCTCCTTTCGACGTGTGCCCGCCGAATCTGCACACCTGCACCGACATCAAATTCTTCTTTCGGGACATTCTCCAGCTGCATGCTGCAGGTCATCAGTTCAGTGGTGGATGATAAGGTCAGAATCCTATGCTGTTTTGCTATGTTTGACGGTTCATATGGACCTAATCTGTTACTGTCTAGAATCTTAGTAAAAAGCTTAAGGTCTCGCTTGGAATGCCGTATGTTAACAAATTACAGGCGTAATTTCTGTCAGAGCTCCACAGGTCCTCCTAAAAATCCGGCCAACCTAGTGCACGGTCCAGGAAAGTTTCACGGAGCGGAAATCGTCCCGACATTCCAATCAGGACCTAAAACTAGAGGTCATAAGACTAAGTGGCCTTAATTTCTTCATGGCCACAACATCAGCTTCCTTTCGAATAAGAGATGCATGGCAAAATTTAGTCTAAGGCTCCGATTGGTTCGTCGTAATCTAACGAAAACGGGGGTATTTTCTCACGGACGTGCAGACCTCCTCTATTTTTCCAGCGCCAGGAGCGGAAATGACCACGCGCCCTATTTAATTTCTGGGCATCCAAGCGGGGGCTAAAGATATCAAATTTTGCTGCATGAGAGTCACTGAACATGACCATAATGTCATTTTTTTCACCAAATGCAAGAATTTTGGTAGAAAAATAAAGGAATAAATGAGGGTTTGGGGCTCCATAAATATAACAGTTAGACAAAGTTGTTTTAACCTCGGATTCAGTGGAAGGTGCTTCTGAGAAGGGATTCTCCTCAGAAGAGACTAATTCATTCTCATCAAATAAACTTTATGTGAAACTAAGAAAATTCCTATGTTCTCTACCAAACAGTTTCTTGTAAAAATATACAACAATATCTAGCATGCCGGAGTGACAGGGTCGTCTGGGCTTTGAAGTTGTGTACAAGGGTTTTCCTCCTCCTCTGATTGGCTACTGCATGAAAATATGCAGTATTCCTATCCCCATCTTTAATATCTTTGTCCCTTGGTTTTTTCTTAGCTCTAATGTCTTCCTTTAACCATATTCTGTTCATTTGGCTAAAGATGTTTTTCATTCTAATAGCCTTCCTCAGGAAAGAGTTCTTCGCTTTCAGATTTGATCAGTGGCGGAGCTTGTATAAAAATTAAGGAGGGGCCAAAATGAGAATTAAGCCATTTAATTCATGTCTTTTTCATTTTCCTAAGCTCATCTTCGATTTTGCAGCTCCACACTTTGGTGTGCTTCCTAAGCCCCCTAATTTTCTCTTGCCAAATATATATAGTTTTCTCTCTTTAGTTGGTCGGCTCCTGATTTTTCTACTGGATCTGAAAATCAACCCTAAGAGGCCACGATTTCTCCATATTATAGCAAAATGCTTTTGGAGGGGTCACACGCCCAGGTGTTTTAGACATAAGCACCTAGCAAAAGCCCTAGGACTTCGCAAAGAAGATTAATCTCCTGCTATTGCATTGCTCAAATATTTGGCCTCTGCCAAACATCATACTCTCAGCTCATCTATAATTTTAGAAGTGACAACGGCCACGGCGGAGCAACACGACGAAAAACACTTGAATTGCGCTCTTTCCAAACCTCCCAAGAGATAGATAAGAGTGAGCAATTAGTCTTATTTATGGTTTAACACATGCATGGCTATTGCCATGTGCCTGACTTTGGTGTTATCGGCGTTGGGCTGGAGTTCATGCTCGTTTTAGAGGTTCTTTCTTGGCTTTTGATTAGGCTTATTTATGTTTTTTTTTGGAATTTTTCCTTATAAACAAAAAAAGTAACTAAATGTTTGCCGGATACGCGTCATCAACACGGTTCTCTCACCATCAAACCATTGCCTGCTTTCAAAGAAACACTCCTTACAGCCATTGCCTCCTCTCCTAAAAACCATTATCTCACTCTTTCGCTCTGGCTGACGATCGACGGGCCCTCGCCTACTCTGTTGTCGCTCTAGCGGCAAGAGAGGTGGGACTTTGGACTTGCGCTCGACGCTTAATCAGGTCTCTAAAGTTAGAATTTTGTGGTGTCGTGGTGACGTTGTTCAGATGGTGGTGGCACTGATACGTCGAATACTCCATCTCGACGATGTGGTGACAACATTGCGGGGCCAGTGGGACTGTGTCGCTGAACTTATGAAGAATGACATGCTTATGTTTGTTGTCGAAGATGAGAGTCAGTTACAAGTATCTATGCTAGACTCGTAGCTCAAAGGGAGAAGATCTGAGGTATGCTAGATCTGAGCTTAGAACGGTTTATCGAAACGTGTCCCACGAACTTTTTTCCATCGGGCGTTTTTTATTAACATTCTTATCTCGCATATCCGCATGCATGGAATATTTTATAGTTCGGAAATTCAAAACTCATTATCTTTTACACCATAAATCGAATTGAATACCCGTCTTTACAGCTGGCTACGTCTCGACGAGTACTTCGAAACAATATCTCATCTTAATATGTTCTGACAAACTTTTTTATCGTCAGTTGCCAGGTTATAATACTGTAGTTACCATATTGCTGTTGGTTAGTTACCATCCAAATAATACATGGTTATCAGGTCATTTTTACATGTTTTCTGTCATAACCATAATCTACATGTTCACAAAGTGAGTATTTGATCCAATCTAGACAAGTAAAATATGGGATTACCGTCACAGAAAGATTACATTGGTGAGTAGCGCAGTTAAAAAAGCCAGTCAACCATTTGATTTTAACCCGGTAACCAACTTGACAATACCTGATGACCAAGTAATTATAATCTGGCAGCTAAGGTGAAAAAAATGTCAAAACATATCAAGATGCGATTTAGTTTTGAAGATCTAGTCACAACAAAGCCAACCGTGAAAATGGATGTGGATTTGGAGTTATGGTTTAAAAGATAAAACAATTTAAAGTTTGAAAACGAAAAAAGGAGCCACATGGTGGCTGCATGCATAACTTAATTAGCATATTTCATCCGTACTAATGTGGGGCACGTGCCCTAGTTAGCACGAGTTTTTAAAGAACAACTACAATATTTACATAAATATATCTTATGATGGATATAGTGATTTTTAGATAAAATGGTGGATATATTGATATATTTTAAACATGGTTAAATTGACCAATGTTTGACTTCGGTTAAATTCGTACACCATGTATTTATGGGAGGGAGTAAATATAAATGTCGAGTTAATCCTGGCCGTTGAGCGACATCAGATGCGAAGGAGCGAAGATACCAGTTCGATAACTGAATCGAAAAGAAGACTGAACTTTTAAACACTTCGTCAGCCAGTTCGTCGTGCTGACATCCGGTCACCGACGGACCTCCGCGCCGGCGCCGCCACCTAATTTCTACCAGCTCGGCGCTGCCCCGTTCGCGCCCGACCGCGCCGCGCTCCCGGTCCCGTACCCTGCTGGCCGCCGCCCCATTATCTTCCATCCGCCCCCGCCGTCGGAGCTCCCGCAGTGACCGGCCCCGCCCTCCCCCGCACCGGCAGCAGCTGCGCCGGTCCGGGGCCTCTATTCCCCCACACCAGCCCATCCCGGCTCTGCCAGAAGGCCTCCATCCAGCTCGCCTGCAACTGTCCTCCGTCCCCAACTCGTAGCAGGGTAATTTTTTCCTCTGTTCATTCAGATTGTTTTTGGACTGTCCATGTATGTGTACGGATGCGTTTCTATATGTTTTGGTTAAATAAAAATTAAATGTCACAGTGTCCTCCATGTATGTGTACGTATGCAGTGAGTACTCGGTTTCAGTTTCGTTTAGATGAAGTAGTTCTATTTGTAGATAAGTGTATGTTCTTAGATGAAAATGGGAAAAGTAGCGGCAACATGGGATGTCACCGCTCATGAACTATTTATCGAGCCATAAATAGTATTGTTGTATGAAAATGAGATCATTTAAGGCCTTACGTTGAGGTTATGTTTCCTGCTTGTCTAGATACCAGTGCATTAGCCACCACAAGAGACCCTACTCCAAGATCCATCTGTTAGCCTGTTAGGGGTCATGAGATTATGCTTAGTCCAGATACCAGTGGTATATTTTATTTAATCCCCCTTATGTCACAACCATACAGATCCGGGCGCCAGGTAGGACTAAGCTGCGAGGCGGAGAGGAAGTCGACGGCTCGGTTGGTGTCAGAGGGGCTGTGGAGGACGCTTGGCAGCCGTGAAATAATGTGAAGACATAACGTTGAGTCGATAATCACCGTCACCGGAGAAGAAGCAGTTGCAATCGTCGAGGTAATCAACAATGGAGGGTTTCCTCGACAAGCCTCTGAACCCGAACAAGCTCCTCAAGGAGCAGTAAGTCCACAGTCCAAACCCTGCCCGCGTTTTCCACCACTTTGCTCTCGCCAGTGCTGTTGTTCCCCACTAACTTGTAAGTACTCCATCTTTCATCATGCAGATTCGTGAGCAACCTGGCCGGGTCGTCCCTTCTGGAGATTGCGGCGCTTTCCACTATCGTTCCGGTGACTGATTAGCTTAGAGCCCAATATTGCCTCATGTATGTAGTGCATAGCAAGGTTGTGACCTGATTCGGTTTCTTTGGCTCACAGGCAGTGGTGGTTTTAAGGAAATGGAGCAGCGGAGGTCAGTTGGTTAGAGATTCTGTGATTTTTATTTACCCCTCCTACCTTTTAGTGCAAATTGTAGAATTCTTTTGTGCAACATATGGGCAGGTGAGATAAGATAATATGAGTGTAAAGTGGAATCTCAAGTTAACAGTCCGCTACAATTTTGCGCATTTAGCGTTTTGAACTTCTAATCATAAATGTTTATGCTGTGAGATTCAACCATCCAGCCCAAATCCTTTCATGTCCCATCATCTATATAGATAAGTTTTTACTTCACCATGATAAAGTAGCATGTCATCTACTTTTAAATTATGCTAGCTATGCCATAGCATTATTTCAGCTTTTCCATGTTTTTCCTTACTCTGATGGAATTTGAGTTTATTCATCATAACACATGCTTCTTTAACTTTCATGTATGGGGTAGATCTGACAGAGCTTGCTGCTTCCTTGATTCTATCTTATTTTAGATAATACTAGGAGCGATTTGGTGAAGAAAAATGATGATGCTCTTCGTGGCCATAAAGGTTGGGTGTATTACTTCTCAGCGCTGGCTATAGACTATATCACCGTTGTATTACCAATACTTCTGATTTTTACGGTAAGTACTCTCTTCGCTGCATTGATATCCTTACATGATGAAATTGTTAAACAACGTAAATCAGGGAATGTGCAAGCACAAGCTTACACCGAACTATTCAGTTGTCATTTACCAATGTTTGGATGAACTTCAACAATTCTAACTCGAAGTGAATTGAACAAGTGGTACTCCTTTGGTTTGTTGCAGGTCTTAGCTGAATGGGCCTATACCTGTGCATTTTTTCTTGTAATTATGATGTCTATCTACACCATGTTTAAAAGGTATTTGGTATTATTGATTACTCCTATTTTTGTTACCATCTTTTTATTTTCCAGTTCTAAAGTTCACTTCTGATTTTCCTTTTTGTTAGACACAATCCATGCTGACCTGAAATCATGTAATACTGCATTTTCAGATCTCAGTCTGATCTCAAGGCTCGACAACATAATTTTACTTCGCTCAGGACAGACATATCTTCTTACCGAGTGTCAGTGGTATGCAAAAGTTTATAGATCATAATAATATCACTCTTTCAGAATTACTAGAGATGTACCAGTACTATTGCGCCATTCATGCCTTAATGGGCAGGACCTCTCTTTGTAGGTTTTAGTGACATGCTTGTCCATATTGGCTGTGGACTTCAACATCTTCCCTAGACGTTATGCCAAGGCTGAAACATATGGTAGTGGCATTGTAAGTTGTATCTTCCAGGAAACATATCCTCAGTTTATATTCACCATGGTCAAGTATTGCACATGATCATGAACTGGTTGTGGAGAAATTGGGAGCAGCTGCGAATTGTGCTTTAGATAGAATCTTATCTGGATTGCTAATGAATACAGCTTCATTCGCTTGCTTAAATGAATCCATGGTTACTGGTTAGTCATGGACTTATAGTCATCTTTGTTGATTATCAGTTAACGCCTTTCCCCTGTCATGGTCCCTGACCACTGTTCATCATTGCTTATCTCCGTTCTTCTGGAGTTAACACAAGCTTCTTGTTTACAATATATCTTGCTTCCTTTGTTTAGTCATTGGTATATTATTTATTAATGTTAGGTTGACAATATGCATCTCCCTTCATGAAGGATTGTGATCGCCGTTTATTCTTACAAGCGATTTGCTGTTATTTTGAAAGCTCAGAAATCTGATATGTGTCTCGTCCTTATTTAAGATTAAGATATTGACTCATGGCCTAACAGATGGATCTTGGAGTAGGGTCTTTTGTGGTGGCTAATGCACTGGTATCTAGACAAGCACGAAACATAACCTCAATGTAAGTCCTTAAATGATCTCATTTATCATACAGAAAATCTATTTATGACTTAATAAATAGATCTGTGTATTCAACATGATGCACTGTCATGTCGCTGAGGATTCTCATCTGGCTCCTCTGAAGTACTATCTAGTATCAATGGTCGCCTTATCATTACCTCCAGTTTCCAGTTGTTGTAGTTTTCTTTGAGAGTAACTCACATGAATACTGAAGCTAAAGGGCAAACCCAGTGTGAGAAAGTAAATTTCACGTTCTGCAAACATTAATCTTGTTTTTTATGGTAAGAATTATTCATATGGTTCTGCAAATAATATTGTTACCACATAAGTTTTGTCTTTTTTTATAATTTTAACTAGTAGTTTTATTTCTTCTGACTGTTTCCACTGGATGTAGGGCCTTGTAGGAACCTAGAAGCTCTAGTAAATTTTCATCACTTTGGAGTTATCCTTTTCACAAAATAATGTAATTTTAAATATTTGCCATTAGTCTGAAGCCTCCATTTTACACATGTCCTAGTCCTACTCTTCCGTTAAGTGGTATTTTACATTTTTCACTTAGGCTTTTACCGTCTGGCTAATATAAATAATTATAAAACGAGGAATACTAGTGATCTTCTCCTACTTTATTTATTCATTTAGTTCTTCAATTAACTCAAAGTTCTTTCTTTTTATTTAAATAATTTCGTGTTCCTTAAAATATCATAAACAGTTATTGTCGGTTGAGCACCTTTTCAAGGAAAAGAGAATAGCCGGAATATTTAAACAAGTTTGATTCTATCTCTGATCATAAAAACCTACTTTTCAAAGATCCATATGTCAATACTTCTCCAAAAAAAAAGGACTAATTTACCCTCTTCTCCGATTTCTCTACCATCTTTCCTCTACTTCCTTTGCTAGCCAAAGTTGGCTGGAGCCACCTTGCTGGAGTGGGCCTCTATGCTCGGGGTCCCTACAATGTCATTGAGCTTCTCCTTCATGCCCTCGGGTGGCTGCATCTGGGCAAGCACGGGAGATCTCCTACCAGGCCACACCCTGCCTCCAGTGGCGGACCTAGAATTTTAGTAATGGGTATGCCGCACCAAAATTTGGACGGGTATTTGGGTAAAATTCCTTAACAGATTCAGTAAATATTGGTAAAATTTAGGTTCTAATATGCTATACAAGCAATAAAAGGTATGTAATAGAAATATTAAGCTGAAACGTTTCTGTATTATGGTAGTATTAACCATAATACGAATAGTGAAAACACCATACGAGTAGTTCAAAGTATGCATTAAAAATTTACAATACTAGTTGTTTGACCTCTAACAATCATAATACATCATATATGTTTTATTGTTATTTAAGTATTTAATTTAAAAATAATATATATGAATCTATAACTAAAAAAAATCAGTTACTTGGATAATTATCTCAGCACGGTGCGACTTGCCGGCATCATTATTCTGGTTTTCTAGACGTGGCGATGCGGCGTAGCCGCGCAACCTGTCGGTTTAGAATCGGTAGACGAACACGAGTAGAATAGGTCATACTACCTGCGTTTCTTAAAGTAAGGCGTATATTTTTAGTCAAAATTCAACAGACGTATATTTTGACCATCTTATAGACGAATATGAATATTTATGAAATTTAATTAACATACAATGAAATATATTATATGATGAGTCTATTGATATTTATTTGGTATTTGAAATTTTCATATTTTTATCTATAAATTATTCAAAGTTATTTTGTTGACTTTTGACTAAAAATATACACCTTACTTCAAGAATCAGAGGAGTATGAGATAAAGCTGCAACGGCTGTAATTCATCAGGTTTCCTTTTTTTTCTACTACTACTACTAGGCCGCACTCGCACGGAATGAACAGCTCTAAGATACACAGCTTTTGCATGCAATCGATCGGTTCTTTTGTGTTTCTACTACTACTGGTAGACGTAACGGCCAGACTGCAGGGTATGCCGCGGCATACCGGGCATACCCTGTAGGTCCGCCACTGCCTGCCTCTAGGCTTCTCATACCGCTCGGGAGGACCGTGGTGAACAACGTCTGCCCATGGGGTCCTCCTTCGCTGATAGGGACAGTCTTGGCGAGTGGCATGACCTCCTGAGCTCAAGCGCATAAAACTCCCCTTGGGATCTCCTCGCTCCAGTCGCGCAGACGATCTTAGTGAGTGGATGCAACTTCTCGAGCTCCTAACGGCTGGTACACTCCCTAGTCTCCTTGCTCCAATGCCCCGCCCCCCACTGATTCTACATGCTGTTGCTCCTGGCTGTCTACATGCAGTTCAGTGGTGAGGAGAGAGTCGGCCTTAGGAGAGTGGGGCAGCGCCACATACGAGTGGTGTGCCAGCCGTTTGGAAGAGGTGCGGGGTGGGCGAGGAGTGGGAGCGTATGAGTCAGCACAGTGGCATATGTGTTGCATCGAAACTAGGGGCAAAAGCTATAATGGCATATGTACAAAATTCCCATTTTGGTATTGTGTGTGTTTTTTCTTATTCAAACTGTGATTAAAGTACTCTTCTGATCCGAAATAATTTTCGTGCGTACGCATAGTAATTTGTACTAGTCTAGACTTCTCTCAGCGACACTTAAAGTTTTAAACATAAGGCCTAGGCCCAGCTTTATAAATAAAGCCACCAACCATAGCAGAAATCCATTACAACAAGTTCACGCACACCGCGCTCCCCAAAACGCAGCAAGAACCCCAAAGTCAAAGAGGTTACAGTCCAGGCAACACAAAGTCTAGGAACGCCACAGCCTGGCAAGGCAACACACACACCTAGCTAAGGGGAATCCTCGACCCGAAGCCTAGATAGGAGCAGTTTGATAGCATCCATCGCTCGTGCCCTGTCCTTTACCCTGACCAGCACCCGCCATCTCTGCATGTAGAGTAACATGTTGTACATGACATCAGAAGGCTTGTTAATCAATTTATCTTCAAAAGTCAGTTTATTGCGGGCGTTCCAAAGAGCCCAACATTGTGCCGCAAAGGTAAACCACACGAGCCGACGGTACGCTCCCGCCAAACCGTGGGAGATGGAGAGGAACTCGCCAGCCCCTGCCGGGTTCCAATCGCAATTTAGGAGCTCCCTGACTCCTGCCCACATGAACTTAGCAATTGGGCATGAGAAGAAGATATGATTGCAGTCTTCTAGTTCCCCACATAACGCACAGTCCCCGTTAGAAGGCCCGTGACGTTTGGCAACCTGCTCCCTGCAGGGTAGCCGACCCCTAATAAGTTGCCAAAGAAACACCTTGACCCGAGGGGGGGCTCGAGTTCGCCACACCTCCTTGAAGTGTGTAACAGCCGCACCCTGGGATAAACGAAGGTAGGTCGACCTGGCCGAGTAGCTACCCGAGGCTTCCAAACACCAGGAGACCGCGTCTTTGTCAGCTGAGAGCGGGGTGAGGTGGATCTCCCTATTAAGGTCGTCCCACTCCACCTTTTCGGCAAGCCCAAATGGACGGCGAAAGCCCAGCTGCCACCCCGACACGCCGCGGGCCTCCGCCACTGTGATGAAGGGGGCCGCGCAACAGCCAAAGAGACGAGGGAACCGGTCCCTAAGAGGGGCCGAACCGTCCACCAATCCATCCAGAATTGGGTGTGTCTCCCATTATGAACCTTGTGTTTGGCCCCAAGTTTGAAATACCACTTAAGCTTTTGGAGGGAGCGCCAAAACTGGGACCCTGACTTCGGGGCTCCTGGCGCAAAGATGTCATTCTCCCCCAAATACTTGGCTTTCAGAAGGTCTACCCAAAGACCTTCGCAGTTCTGATAGAGCTTCCAAACCCATTTGAGCATAAGGGCGATGTTCATAATCTTGGTGTTGAGGATCCCCAAACCCCCATACTCTTTCGGTTTACACACCGTCGCCCAGTCTACCATGTGATATTTCCGTTTGTCCCCGGTTCCCTCCCAGAAGAACCTAGAACGAACCCTGTCCATAGCTGCATGAGTGGAGTCATATAAGAGGTATAGGCTCATAGCAAACATGGGCAGGCTCGAGAGACAGGAGTTGGTGAGTTCGAGTTTGCCTGCAGAGGCCAGGAATAGGCCCTGCCAGGGGTCAACTCGATGGGTCACCTTTTCCGTGAGGAACTCCCAGTCCGTCACACTCAGCTGTCTGTCACTCACGGGTAGACCAAGGTAGGACATAGGGAACTTCCCCAGCTTGCAGTTAAGCAAGTTAGCTATCCTAGACTGGTCTAAACTCGGGTCTCCCACCACGACAGCTTCACTCTTGGTGAAGTTAATCTTGAGCCCCGACATATTCTCGAAGCAGAGGAGAATAATCTTGAGGTTGGCGATTCCCAAATCGCTGGGCTCAATAAGGATGAGGGTGTCATCGGCATATTGCAGATGCGTCACACCCCCAGGAATCAGGTGTGGCACAACCCCCTGGATGTGGCCAGCCTCACTGGCCCGATGTAGCATAGCTGCTAGCGCATCGACCATGAAGTCAAAGAGGATAGGGGAGAGTGGGTCTCCCTGAAGCACTCCCCGCTTATTCCTGAAATAGGGTCCAATTTCGCCATTCACATTGATCACAGTCTGGCCCCCCGAGACCAGCTGCATCAAACGGTGAACCATCATTGCAGAGAAGCCTTTTCTCCGCAGCACTTCCAGGAGAAAATCCCAATTCACCCGGTCGTAGGCCTTCTCAAAATCCAATTTGAGAAGGTAGTATTACAATTCTGCATGCAAAATTTTAGCTTCGTTAGTTCATTGATAAAGGGAGAAAATCAATAACATTCAAGATAAGATGAGTGGGTCATCTCTCCTTTGTAGTAAGATTTTATCAGCAACTTTCTGCACATTCTCTACTTCCATGTATGCGGCATCCTTTTGTTAAGCGCTTCTTGTTATGTTTTTCTCTCTCCAAATAGATTTCAGACTTGGTACTATTTCTTATGTAGGGAAAATTTATCAACGTACTGACAAAATAACCCCTGTTTGTCAAATATTATCACCAGAAAGTACAATTACTCTAACAGACCCAACTGTTTGAATTCATGTTTTTTCTTTGGAAGACAACCGTTGATTCTGATTGACACTATTTTACCACATAAGTAGTCTTTATCTTACAGTAGACCTTCAATTTATTAGGAGATGGAAAGCAGCATTGAAGTCCATAAGTCCTCTAGTATTTCTTGGCTTTGCTCGTCTCATCTCCACATCAGGCGTTGATTATCAGGTACTTTTCTTGTCTGTGCCAGTTACCTTAACGACACACTCGTCATAACTTGTCGTCTGCAGTGTAATGGAACATTGTCATATAATGCCATTTGTGCAAAGTTCTGAACCTTTTCATTGTCTTATCTAGTCCCTGTCAATTATCATATTTTTCATTTCCTTGTTTTCCAGATACTGCTACAGTGGTTACTTATAGCATGTTTAGCCTTGTGTAATAACCAAAATGGGGTGATGGGATTTCAGTTTTGTAGGGAATAATCGAAATTTAACAATGGAATTAGAGTAATTGCATTACAGTTTGCAGGGCATAATCCAAAGTTATTTAGTCAACTTTTCCATATTACAATGCTGTCTTCCTGAAGATGCATGTTCTGTTTGTTAACTTGTAGGTCCATGTAGGAGAATATGGTGTCCATTGGAACTTCTTTTTCACCCTTGCGGCAATTTCTATTCTTACATCCATTATCAGGATTCATCCTAAATATTGTGGGATTGTTGGTATGCTTGTTCTTGCAGGTACTAACTGCTCTAGTTTTATAGTTTGGTTAGCAGGCTTAAAAGTGTAGTGATTCTCCTTTTCAAGAGTTAATTGCTCTTATATGTTTTTACAGGATACCAAGTATGGTTAAATTTTGGGTTGAATGAGTACCTCATTTCCAATGAGAGGAGTGCTGATATCATCAGCCAGAATAAGGAAGGCGTGTATAGCATATTCGGTAAAAATATGTTATGCACATAATTTATTTGTCATTTCTTTGCTGGACAAAAGACCATTACTTATACCGTTGTTATGCTTTTACCAGCTCACGATTACAACCAAACTAATCACCCAAGAATGATAAGACACGAACAAACATATACGCAGTTTAGATTACAATAAAGCCAACTTAGCACCACGATAAAAATAGCTATACACAGCACTGCCACTAAGTAATTAAACTGACATCAATAAAGATAAGCCAATCAGCCCACACCTGTGCTTCTTGCAATATTCTGATAACCTGTGCTATTAAGTCATATTTATATCTGCATTCTCCATGTCACTGATTTACTACACCACAGTCTGCAATCTAATCAGTTTCCTCCTTCGACAGGGTACTGGGGTATGTACTTGATTGGTGTTTCTCTAGGTTACTACATGTTCCTTGACATTAGTTTAAAAGGAAAGAGTAGGAGTACTCAAGTGGTAAAAGTATGGGTTCTTGCGGCATCTTTTTGGTAGGAAACAACAGTAACAGAAACATCTAAGGTTTGGAGTTCTAATGTATCCTTGTTGTTAACATTTTCTCCATGGCATGTTCATAGGATTTTGGCGATCATTCTTGACAGCTACGTTGAAAGAGTTTCACGACGAATGGTAGGGCACTCTACTCGATTGACTTTATTTTGTAATCTGGCATTAAAAAAATGTAAATTCATCTTTGAGAAACTTTTATGGTAGTTATGTGATGTCGTAGCAGGAGCTTTATGTTACATGGAACACGGTACCGTTCTCATAATATCTGAATGGACACATTATGCTAGTTAAGGAACATGTCAAATGAATAAATGTAGTATGGCACAAAAAGGAATAAGGTTCAGAGTAAGTAAATCATAAATAAGAACGTTTATTGCATACTGAGATGTAAACGCTCCAGTCATGCAATGTGATTTTTCCAACATGAAGGGAATGTGATTCCAACATGAAGGGAATGAGCCATACTATGAAGCTTTGGGAGAGAGTGATTGAGCATCGCTTGAGGAGAGTGACGAGTGTCACTAAAACCAATTTGGCTTTATGCCTGGGAGATCGACTACGGAGGCGATTTTCTTGCTCCGCCAGCTTATGGAGAGATATAGGGAGCAAAAGAAGGACCTACATATGGTTTTCATTGATTTGGAGAAGGCTTTGACAAGATACCAAGGACGGTCATGTGGTGGGCGCTAGAGAAACACAAAGTCCCAACAAAGTACATTTTCCTCATCAAAGATATGTACACGAATGTTGTGACAAGTGTCCGCGCAGGGAATAGCAAGACAAATACCTTTCCAATTACGATAGGTCTACATCAAGGGTCAGCCTTGAGCCCATACATTTTTGACTTAGTGATAGATCAGGTCACTAAGGACATACAGGGAGATATCCCTTGGTGTATGCTCTTTGCTGATGATGTGGTACTAGTACTCCCTCCGTTCCAAATTAATTGACTTCCATTTGTCCACACATGAATGTATCTAGACATGTTACACGTATAGATACATCCACATGTGGACAAATGGAAGTCAATTAATTTGGAACGGAGGGAGTAGATGAGAGTAGGGCGGGCGTCAATAGGAAACTGGAGCTTTGGAGGCAGACTTTGGAATCCAAGGGTTTTAGACTTAGTAGGACAAAGAACGAGTATTTGTGGTGCGATTTTAGTAGCGACAGACGCGAGGACGGAGAGGTTAGTCTAGGAGGGCAATTAGTGCCCAAGAGGGGGACCTTCCGATACTTGGAATCAATGTTGCAAAGTAATGGTGACATCGATGAGGATGTTAGCCACAGGATCAAGGCAGGGTGGATGAAGTGGCGGCAAGCATCTGGCATCCTATGCGACAAGAAGGTCCCACAAAAGCTAAAAGGTAAGTTTTATAGGACGACAGTCACCGCTGTGCTTTATGGAGCAGAATGCTGGCCCACTAAAAGACAACACATTCAACAAATGAGTGTCGCAGAGATGTGTATGCTTAGGTGGATGTGTGGACACACAAGGAAGGACCGAATCAGGAACAGGTGATACGTGAGAGGGTAGGAGTGGCGCCGATTGAAGAAAAGCTGGTCCAAGTCCAACACAGGCTGAGGTGGTTTGGACATGTCCAACGGAGGCCACCGGAAGCACCGGTTAATAGCGGGATTCTAAGGGGCATGGATAATACAAAGAGGGGTAGAGGGCGACCAAAATTGACATGGGAGGAGGCAGTTAAAAGGGACTTGAAGGACTGGAATGTACCTAGAGATTTGGCTTTTGATAGGGCTGCATGGAAATTAGCAATCCTTGTGCCCGAACCTTGATTTTCTCTTTTATATTTTGTCTTCTGTCTTTTTTCTTTTTTTCTTTTACGTTTTCACAAGTTTCTACGTGGGTTTCATATCTAGCCTACCCCAACTTGCTTGGGACAAAAGGCTTAGTTGTTGTTGTTGAAGGGAATGTGAACAATCACCTTCCTAGCTGGCAGGATGAAGATGTACCGTGTGCGCAAACAACTGACTTTTACTAATATGTGCTTCTTGAGAAGTTTAGGGCTTTCTTTGTGGTTTTGTGCTGCAAAACATGTACTTCCATGTCCCACGTTTCCAAACGAAGCACACTCCTTTTATGCATGCTTTGATTCAGTTGTCGATAACTTGGTGTATGTTGCTTCTGAAATATGTACACAGATTAATTAATTAAATTTCCATAATGGAAGGGTACATAAACTGGCTTTTCACTCAAATCTCATGTGTAATTCGTGCCAGGAACCCAGTTTTGCTCTTTTACCTTCTGAAGTAACAATGATTCGACAATTTCATTTTGCAGTGCAATTTCGCTTATGTTATGCTTGTGTTTGGCCAGAATTTCCAGGTATTATTTTTTTTCTCACTCTTATGAACTTATAATGTGCATTCGTTGCCAAATTAGGACATCTACATTAGTCAAATTAGATTTTCTACACCAATTGGATGATACTTCTTTGTATGTGCACCAGTGATTAGCAGTTAAGCCACATGATGAGTCAAACAAACCACAAGAATAATGTGTAATTTAATGATAGAACCTTTAAATTATTTAATAACGCCCCCAAATTGGCAAGGATAGTGTTTGTTACACATTTCATCTTCCTGAATGAGGATGACATTCCAATTTTTAACTTAAACTAATGTGCACCGCTGGGTCCAAAATTATAGTTTTAGCACTCATATTCTTCGTCTAGTTTTAGTACGTTGATGATGATGATTAGAATATGATACCAGTACCAGGAAAATTAGCAAGACAAGTTTCACAAGTCACATGCGCGTTACTTGATCACGTTCAGGGTAAATTGACCACAATGAAGCCTGCTAACCTTTATGATTGTATCGTTACTAGGTAGTGTTATTGTTTTTTTTTTTGGCTCAGACTCCATTATTCATGATAAATATTATTAATGATCAGGTTATATCTATTCTCACACTAGTGGGGTCCACCACATATGACAAGAACCTGGTTCTTGAAGACGCGTTCAACCAAAATATGCTCGGCTCATTCCTTCTGGTAAGAACATCTGTTATCCTTAGTAGTGACGCCATAGTGGAAATGCCCGACCACTCGAACTGAAATGTGCATCTCTACCAGAAAAATGATTTCAATGATTTCTTCAAACAGCCAGTACGAAGGAACTGACATGTATTTCTCTTTCAGGCAAATATCCTAACCGGTCTAGTAAATCTGTCGGTCGACACACTTTCTGCCTCTTCCCTAACTGCCTTCATGATTTTGTCAGTATACACCTTCGTGTTATGCACGTCGTCGGTCTTGCTCAGTTTTGTGGTGTTAGGATGAAGTTTTGGTGAATTGTGAATTTACTTGGTACTTTGTACGTATAAATTATTTTTTCAGCAAGCTAGCTTACTCTTGGAATACGGCCAAGTTGCTGACTTAGTTTTCCTGTCTGCTGTAAACTCTGCCTACATTCTGGATCTGATTTCGAACATTTTGATTACATGAAAGCACTTCCCAAGAGCTGTGCTCAAGTTTCCTTCCATCCCGTTTGACACCTGAGCTCCCTAAAAATATAACAAAGCTCATGTTGGAAAGCAACACTACCCCAGCTCACAGCATACTGAAAGACACACGACAAAAGGATAAGCGACACTACTTAGTTCTCGGCCGAATGAGCATTACACGCTTTCAATTCTACCGTTCTTATGGAATGTTTTTGTAGTGTGATCATGCTATTTGGAAAGATAAACACAGGAAGCTTTCTCTGTTGTATATTTGGAAAAATGAGCACATCCATCTGCGGAGGAAGGAGGCTTTCCACCTCTGAAATCCTGAAAGGAAGAAAGAGGGTGTGTTCCACTTCCAGATATAGCTTTCCCTCCAGCTTCTTTGCCTGCAACAGTTGTCTTCGGTGTCACAGGAAAGTAAGTGCCCAAAGAGTAGAGGTGCATGATATACTTCTCCAGTTCAACTAAGGCAGCTAGAGTTGGCATGCTGACCTTGCTACTTGTCAGGTTGTAAAGTGGGATACAAGTTTTGGTACTGTTGAGAAATATGAAGTTCCATCTATATGGATTTCTGGGAAACGTCCAGTAGATTTCTATTTCTTTATAAATACATGTCCATGACAAGAACAAACAAATAACAAATGACTTGTCAAGGGTAGTGTACTGCTGTTACATACTCGCATCTCTCTCGCACAGTAAGAACGGAACAATGGACACAATAAAACAACACTATGTATGTACATTCGGGAGTTCGGCAATGTGCAGCGCCCAGCAACATAGTATACATCTCAGTGGTGCATACCAGATGCAGTGTTGTTATTTTGTATTGCTTGAACTGGAAATGTCGGCCCGCAGCTCCTCTTCGAGCTCGTCGAACTCCCACCCGCTTATATCATCGGTGGAGTACCTGTTGGATTTACCAAACTCCAACTCCAGCTCTGCAAGCTCCGAATCGGGGTGTGGCGTCTGGTGGGGTTTCGCTGGAGATTTTGGAGAGACCACAGGCGCGGCTTCAGGTGTAGAGGGCGCATGCACAAGCGAGGAGCTCGATTCGGATCGCTCCTTTGTTGGCACCTTTGCTCTGCGGACTTCGATGTCTAGCGTTGGCCTTTCTATAGAATCGAATGCCTCTCTCAGTTTATCTATCTCAGAAAATAAGCTCCGGACCTCTGGATCATCTCTCCTGAAAAGAAAAAAAACGAGATATGTCCAGCTGCAGGGATCACGACGATTTGCCCACGAAACCAATCGTAAGGACAGAAAGAGAAACAGTATGCAAAGTTTAGCAGTACCTAGAACTGGCCCCTTGCTCGGAATAAAACAGCTTCTTCATGTGATCAGTGATGCTGAAAGCAATTACGATCTGAAAAACATTGCACATCAACAGCAACCCAAAGTACTTATTTTTCTAAGCAAAACTGAACTCACTCAAAACTGTGAATTCTATGCACAACTACAACTTTATGAAGGAAATAGCAGTTTGATTCCAAAACCAGTTAAGCAACAGTGGGTACTCGGTACGAACCTTCTTTTCAGTTTCCAAATATTCCTCCTCAAGGGATTTCTGTGGGCTTGTCTTTTCTGATACCTCTTCATCTTCAAGTTCTGTGGACTCATCCCTACATATTGGTCCAAATCACACCATGGCAAAGTCATTAGGGCATATATTTGAACCGAAAAGGATGGTCCATGAGTATATGGAAGGCTTAAGAAAAATAATTGAACAACCTTGAATTTAAGACTGCCAAATTATCCACGTATGTGTGGATCCGCTCAATTGATGGGCTCAGAACATCCTGTCCAAACAGAAGATGCACACAAGACAGTCAATCAAAGATATACTGTAGTAGTATAGTGTGTTCGCTAGATGCAACAAGAGCTTTGAACATTTATGTCCAACCAAGTACCTTGAATGTAGAAAGGTGATATTTCGTCAACTTCATATAATTGCTGGTGCATCTCTCTAGCTCATCACTACGGACATAAACAAAAAAAAGCTGAATGGATCAAAAAATGTAGCGCCAGTTTTGATCACAGCTTTACAAAGGAATAAAATGGTTGCAATCAAAGGTCAGTATGGCCATGGTCACTACATACTTGGCTTTCTTTTCATTTGTTCATCATATGATGACTGAAGATGCCAAGTATCTTCGAGGAAATTGATCCAAGTCTTGACTACACCAGCCTCCACATTACATGAGGCAATAGTTTTTGAGAGTTCATTCTCCTGATTAATGCAAGAGAAGAAAACAACAAGCTCATCAATACTTAACAAAAATATCAAAAAATGATCTCATGAAATATTACTGAAGAAAACAAAAATGGGTCAATCAGAAATGTGACAGCACCTTTGCTTTTAGACTAAAGATCATCTGGTTGTTTGCTTCATCAAATTGATCCCTCTCTTCTCTTGTTACCTTGAGCCGTCCAACAGCAGCATTTAGTGAAATGTTGACCTGTTGGAGAAACAGAGAAAGGGTCTCAAAATAAAAATAAAATCTTCCAGTAGCAAATTAATAATAGGACTCCATCA
Source organism: Poa pratensis (assembly GCA_947311845.1). NCBI lineage: Eukaryota > Viridiplantae > Streptophyta > Magnoliopsida > Poales > Poaceae > Poa > Poa pratensis. Next base: position 30,010,568 of record CAMZMU010000088.1, read on the forward strand.
GGGAGACACCTGGCATTTGGTGGGAAATGCGCCTCCCCCAATCTACTCTATATAGATGTACAAAACGAGACTGATACAAACCAGGAGTTTAATGGAAAAAGGAATCTTCCATTGTGTGGGAAAATATTCATGATTTGGGAAGTTTTCGTTGATGAATACTCTCCTGAAACTCTTTTATCCATAAGACCAAGGAAAAGTTCATGGAGATACTTCTAAATTAGCAAAGCGGTAAAAATCACTGGTAACTCAACACCTCTTTACAAAATTGCAATTGTAGGATGATAAATCTGTGTCCATGTCAAACCTAGGCCTAGACGACGTCAACATGAAAATAATAATAAAGATCTTATTAAGGAAAAAAAGGTACAGTACCTTCTTCAACTGAGCCTCGAGTTCATCCCTTTGTTTCTCCAATTCAGAAATCTCAGCAGTCAACTCCTATATCAGTGACACATTAAACATATGTTTCTCAACTGGAGAATCAGCAGCGTATGCGACAGGCAAAATTTATCGATGTATTCATTTTTATGATGTAAGTGTGTCATGCAGAAGTGCTTATGCTCCACAACTATAGGTAGACATCTTAATAGCATTGTAATAAAGCGTGGGCGACACACCATTCGATCTCAGCTAGAACTAGGTTCTGTTCAAGCTTGGCTCAAGCTCAAAATGAACAAGCTATTCCATAAAGCTTGTGTGCATACTCAAGTTCTATTTTCCGTCACTTAAATGGCACTGGCGGCTTGATGCTACCTCACTCCAATAGTCCAGCCTATGTGCAAATTTCATTTCCCCTGACCCATCGCCTGACTCAGCAGTCAGCAGAGCCAATCCCAATCACCAGTCACAACAAGCGAGCGAACTTTAGCCCTAGCAGCCACGGGACTCCATGAGTCCATCTATATTTCCCTCCCCATCCTACTTATTGTCTTCTCCAGTTGATGTGTCTGATGAGGCACAGCAGAGTTGGATCTGACCCAACATCCAATTGGCAGCACATGCCATAATACCAGATTGCACACAACACAGTTCATAGGATTTATGGATTTCTGAATGAGTTTCTTTACGGCATTTGTCCAAGAGCTGATGATTTCTTGAGAAACCATTTTTGCCTCTGACCCACTGATTCAGAGTGGATTTTCTCCATGAAATTAATGGAAATTATAGGATTGGAACAAGCTGAGCTCAGAGTGGAAGTTATTTTCTTCATTTCTTACATACATGATCTCCTTGCTGAGATAACCTCATTTAATTTTGTTTGAGATTGACTCTTTGGCAGCATTTTATCCCAAGGACACTGTGCACATGCATAATGGCTTCTTCACAGCAGGTGTTAAATGCAATTGTCATGAAATAAGAGAAGTGTCCAAAGGTGCATAGCTGAAACTAGGTGCTAAACGTAAGTCACAATGAAAGTCCTATGTTCAAAGATATGAGTTCTTTTTACAGAAGGAGTACAAATATATTCTACTACCACCATACGAGTTGGGTTCTTACTTTTTCAACTGCACTGACTTCATTCTCCTTTTTGGCACGAAAGTTAAGAGCCTCCTCTTTCTGGCGTCTGGCAGCATGCAAAATAAAATTTGAAAATCACTTTAAAGTTCTTTGTAGTTTGTACAATGAATGGAATAGTGCAAAACAAAATACACCAGCAAAACCCAGAAAAACACACAACCACAACCGGGAGCAACACAACAGATACTTCATGGTTTACCCAAGTATGAATTCACTCAGAAAAACATAAACGTCAAGGGATCATCAATAAAGGAACATGAATTTATAAATTGGTAGAAGATGCTATGAAGTACATGAAAAGGCATGAAAACAAACATATATAAAAACTGCATGGAAGCTCCACCTGTGATCCACAATACGCTTCTCTGCCTTGGAGGACGAATTAGCTAGGGAAGATGCTAAGACCTTCAGTTTGTCAACCTGAAAGTTTACCAAATGGTATTGTTATTGCAATCCATTCTTCACCAAGTGCGCATATATAAGCAACGTAGATGCTGGGTGTCCACTGTCCACCAAGTCAATAACTAAATCTAAACTGAATAAAAGGTAACACGAAAGCTGGCACTCCCGTATTGTCACCAATGCACATTGGTAGTTGGTCCTTTGGAACCACACAAAACATAAGTGCAACTTTAGCAGAAGAATCAACTTTTACAGTCATCACGTCGTCCAATCATCCAACAAATATGGGTAACAGTGCATAGTGTAAGTCTATTCAATGCTAAATATATTTAAGAAGGAATACATTATAGCATAGTCCCATGACTCATTAGATCGATTCTTTTAGTAATTAAGTCTACAAATGAAGTTCCAGGAACAAAAAGGTAGAAGTAGGCACTCTGCAGCGCATAGCATGAAAAAATGTCCCTATTGGAGATCTAAAGTATTACTTACTTCAGAAAGTGCATGACTGTGTTTTCGACTTTTCATTCATGTGAACTGTATTTGTTTGTTCATTGTCCAAAACTTGATGGTTAATTTCAAAATACGAAGATGTCTAACTTAACAAAGATATACATATAGATCACATAAATACATGCCTTTTGGAAATGGACCTCTGGGGAATCCCCAACATTAATTGATCTTTTCTTCAGCAGCAGGTCTTCCATTCTAGAGCAGAACCGGACTTCACTGAGTGCTTCTTTGAAAGACTGGCCAGAGGAGAGAGAATGCAGTTAGCGCCTTACAAGAACTGTAAAACGAAAAAAATAGTACTAATAGAATATGTAACATGTCAAAACAAACTGAACAAGTGATACTGAGCTACTGACTTCGTTTAGATGAGAACTATTGCCTATTGATGCAGTGAGCATATCTAACATGATCAGTAAAACCATGGTTAGCACTTCCGTTCTGTATAGTCAATTAGTCATTTCAATTTGTTTTCAGGGAGAATCTATCTGCCAGGTGAGCTTCCCTGACACGCATTCACTCAGTAAGGTAGGATGAAATAAGAAATTCTATTGAAATAGTTCAAGTTCTCAGGGTAAACATCTGCACTGTGACATCAAATGGTAGCCTGACCAGTGACAACTAAGGTAAATCAAGAAAACTTCTGTGAATATGTAATAACTAAAATATAATATGTTCACAGAGGTAGCACCTCAACGATTGCAACAGCAGTATTTTCTGATACTTTTTCTGGACCTTGAGTTGATTGAACTCTCAATGCCTCCTTCTCATTTAATTTCTTCCACAACTCTATGGCTTCAGCATCTATCCTGGAGTGAAATTAACAAATTAGAGTAATAACAAAAGAAGTGCTAGCAATTGCCTGCAAAAATAGAGGAAAAGCACCATAGGCACAGAAAAATGGAAAAGGAGGGTCCAATTTTATGATTCAAACCATTGGCAGTTTAGTTGACATTTATGAAACAATTACTACAAAAATACATGGTGTACATTCATTATAGCATATAATATTAAGAACATATCGATAAACAGTAAGATAATCAGAGTTTGACAGCTATTTAGTACATAAATGCTCACCTCACAATGTCAGCACTCCTCTTTAGTCCTGAAATAGCACTCTGGGTAAACTGAAGCAGCTCTTCACGTTTCACCTAAATATGTGAAGGAACATAATATGTTACGATAAGTCAATTATCAAAACTTCACCAACTTGTGCATCACATCATTTTTTCTCCTAAAGAAAGACATAAAAATGGGTAATAGCGAACAGTGTTATGTCCTCTCTCCATAGAAGAGAATACCTCTAGTCCAGAGATGGTGGAATAGAAATACATCATCACATTATGCTCTAGTTCTTCAAGCAATAAATTAGCAGATCAGCAAAGTACTAGGGCATGACTGTATGACCACAGCCTCAAAGTCGAACATATTAAATGACTGGCCTAGACATCTATGGTTATTGGTTCATTCTCATAGTTATTTCGTAAGAAACATAAAAAGTATTCCCAAATAACAAAGTGATACCACATCATTTCCCCTTTTGGTAGGGGGCTTATACGATTACGAATAGAGTGATAATAATCATGTGTGGTGTAAAACACAGATCACCAGAAAAGGATAATGTAAAGAAAATATAGAGGACTGATTGCAAAGAAAAGGATGTGAGCTATGGTAAATGATTCTGCCATTTCAACAGTAAGCAAGAAACTTGAGATAAAATATAAAATAAATTTAATACATCGAGAAAGAAGAAATCAGGAATAGATATGTAAACAGTAGTTGTACAGGATAGACTGCAAGTTGGTTAGCAGATACATTACATCCACTGAATCACCACAAATCATACATACAAAGTATTACTTTGTAATGTCAGCTTGTCACCGGTTTAATAATTTAGATGGCATAAGAGTATAAGACGTCCAGCAAGCGTACCAGGACTTCATCGTGGTAAATTGAGAATGATTTTGCCAAGTCCTGTATACTGCTCATAATCGCATTATTGATTTCTTTCCCTCCTGTAAGACATAGACTAGAGGAAATGACAAATAGTTAAAATGGAAAGGTTATTGATATCCAGAAAAACACTCAGTAATACGGGCAAAGTGAACTTAATCATGCAAGGTCTTCACAACTGATGCAATTGTTCAGAATATGTGGGAAACTGTAACTAGCTTAGACTCCTCCATGATTTTACCATAAAATTAGCAACACTAACCACCAAATATCTCATGTACACAATAAGCTCACCCGAAAATTTCCAAAAGCAGGGAGACCTCTTCTTCATTAGGAGCTTCAAGAACCTGAGCATGAGAAAAACTAAATGAATTACTTAGTCAAGATGATCAAACAAGAGCATTATATACCGGGACACTCAAGCTGGGTGGTCGAACTACTTAGTCAGATGAAGAAGGATAGCACGGCTGAACCAACTCACCATGGACAATGTAATACCCTCAAGTGCTTGGCTGTAGAGGAATACATCTCGGAAGTTCATAGGAGCCCCTCCAATTTCAGCATCATAAAACAAAACCTGTGCACGGGAGTCAACATCAGTACACATGAAACTAAGGAAGCATAGCAGACATAAGAGCATGACTATAAATGGGGACACAAAGCCAATGTGATGAGCAGGTGCATACTCTCGCTAATGGCGATTTCCGTATGTTCGGTTGCACTGAAGATACATTCGGTGAGACGCTCCTGTCTGGACCTCCGAGTGCAGCATCGATATCTTGAAGCGCCCTGAGCCAGCGCCTCAGCACCTGAACCCTCTCGTCCCCGCGTGCTGAGACTGCCGCCTCTTCCAAGCGCTTCACCGTCTGCTTGACGCTTTTGTAGTTCTGCATGCTCTGCAAACCACATCAAAACACTTGAGTAACTTAGGAGAAATTCAACCTATTAACAAACCATCATCGGGGTTCAGGGACAGGGCATTTGATGTTGCGAGTAGTAAAGTACATACACACTGCACCCACTCAAGCCTAAAAGCCCCAATCCCCAGACTTAATAACCTGTCTCCCCCTTTGTGGCATGGCAGCCATTTATGAAATCATCCCATTGCTGGGAGATCCTCTCAATTCGTACAGACTGAACTAGCATCAGGACCACTGGAAATGTGTTTTAGCTAGTTAGCCAGCACAAAATTCGCGCGTTTGACTGACTAATTTCTCAGTTCGCGTCACACCTCCCAAACAGGAAGCAGCGATTTCGACGAAATCGAAGGGTTTTCCGGAGAGGGCGGGGAGTAGTGGGGGCAGGCAGCAAAGCGGAGGGGGGCGCTCACCATGCGATCGTTGAGAATCTTGGTGCCCTCGGCGACGGCCTGGCCGGCGTGGTGGGCGACGGCGTCGGCGTAGCCCAGCACGGCGCGGGTGACGCCGCTGCGGCCGCCCGCCTCGACGGCCTTGCTCACCGCGCTCCGCAGCCACGACGACATCGCCGGATCACGGCGGTTCCGCACGGGGAAGGGCGAGTAGGTGTGGTGGGGGGTTGGACTCTCGTGGTCGCCGGGGCTCGACCTGCGCTGTGCTCTTTCGCTCGTCTTTGTCTTGTCTTTGCCTTCAGGTTGGGGCTTCCGTTCAGATTTTTTTTTTTGAAATGGCTTCCGTTCAGATTTCGGCTGTAGGAGAAGGGTTTCGTGGTCGCCTCTTCTTTTCGGTTTATGTCCCTTTTCTTTTCTATAGAATTAATTTAGACTTCACTCAACTCTAATTCAGATTTGCATGTGATTCATGTTATATGTTATTTATTCAACTTAAATTTTGCTCAGTTGTAAATGGATTGCACATAGTTGCAACTGAGATTTGTCTGCAGATAGGTTACACATGAGTTCTATATGAAAGGTTCTCAGTTAATCATGATTTGCATATGAGTTGCAACTAAAACTTTCCGGGTTACAAATGGGTTGCACATGAGTACAATTAAAAATTTCTCAGTTACACATATTCCCTCCGTTTAACGATATAAGATGTTTTAGCCATTTTCCACATTCATATGTATACCTTCCTAGCTTCTTCATCAGCAGCCAATTCAACACATTGTCAGCGGCATTTTGCCTTTACACATGTATTTAGACGACTTTTAGTGTACATGTTTACTCATTTTATTCCGAATATAGACAATATGTGAAACATTTAAAACATCTTATATTGTGAAACAGAGGGAGTAGATTACACACGCGCAAATGCAACTGGATGACATGAGATGAGTGAGGATTACGTTAATCCTCCCTAGTTGGCTAGTTCTCCTTTTTTAATCATTGTTTGGTAGCAATAGCTTTTTTGGAGAAGGGGGTGGTGGGGTGCGGGGGGACTGGCAATATGCTCTCTAAATTTTTTGTTCTGACGGACCAAAATATGCAGATGCCGTTTTTGTAAAAGTAACGCCCCGACATGTCCACACCAGGATGTACTGGAGCAGTTTTGAACCTGTATCACAATTTTTTGGACTGGTTGACCACAATTTGCAATTAGTTGGACCTGTTTACACCCCCGTCACAAGTCGTTGCACCCCCAGTGTATCACCGAAGAACAACAAAGCTTCACAATTATTCAACAGGTTCGAATTGCGGCTACAGAGCATGCACGCTACTTGGAGAATAAATCACTAAACATAGCACTAGCAACTACTCCCTCCGTTCCACAATATAAGATGTTTTAGCCTTTTTCCACACTCACTTGCACACACATGTATCTAGACACATTTTAGTGTACATGTCCACTCTTTTTGGTATGAATCAAGACAACATGTGTGATACCTAAAACATCTTATATTGTGAAACGGAGGGAGTACTTCCCCTTAATTCTCTCCAGCCGCATGGCGTTCTTCTCTTCACTTGCGCCTACCATGATGTCAACTGCAAAACCGAGGCACAGCCAACTGCGTCATGGAGTTGGACTGAGCATAAAAGAGTTAACATCGAGCATACATAGTCTTTTCTCTTTTTTGTAAATATCTAGATCGATTTGGTGAGCTGGCAGAAAATAATTATTGATTTGTTGTTTGGTTTCTGCATGCTTTGGTTTTAAAAATACAGTTTTCCTCCTAACAAAACCAGCTAACTTCTTGTTACGAAAATAACAGGGACAATTAACAGGAACATAACATTGTTTCTCACCATGGCTAGGTCTATCCCAAAACATAAGTTTCTATCTTTTCGATGTCTTAGCGACAAGAATAGCTCAAACCTGGCAGGTTGATACGAAAATGCAGAGCTGATCATGCCAAACTATAGGTTGAGTCATTAGAAAATGCGAGAGGACCTTGATTCGCCACAATCTAAGTTTCGCCTTCGCACATTTAAGCCTCAAGCGGTGCACCGGCAGTGTCTCAAGCTCCCTACAGAAAATAAATACACGCAAGGCATAATAATATTAATATTTATCAGTAAACGACGAATAGATAGATGGTACTAATACTGCACAAGAATATGCCATTACCCCATATATGAATCTCAGTCTTTCCACCTCTTCATCAGACTGCAAAAGGCATGAACTTTGCGATGAGCATTTGAAACAATAAAAATGTTAAATGCTAGCTTGCAAGGAAATAAACACTTATACGTAGAGTTAATTGCATCAGGGGTCACACAACTCGTCACTCATGTGCACTTAAGTCACACATCTCAATAACGTGATTTTTTGGTCACACAACTCAACAAGTAGGTGCACGCTGGTCACATGCCCCACTTGTCAGTCCGTTTTCCGTTAGAGGGCGTCTGACGTGGACGAATATCTTTCAAAAAAAACCCTGTATTATTATTAGGAGGATGTGAACGTAAAATCGCAGGGGTAGATTTTATATCCCGAATTGTGGCTCCTGTAAGTCATCTTTTCATTGTTAGAATTCACAAATCGAGCGAAACCCTAGCTTCATATCAAAGGCGATGGCGGGCGGCGGCGATTGTTCCGCGGCCAGCAGCGGGGAGTGGGCGAGGGCGCCGCGGCCGGCGGTGAGGACTGGGGCGAGAGTTCCGCGGCCAGCGGCGAGCACGTTCGTGGCGGCGGTGGGCCGGCGTGGTCCCGCATCAAGGACAGCCGCATCTTCGTGGAGGAATTCCGACGCGGCGAGCCGGAGATGCGGCCGGACTTCGGTAGCATCGTCCTCGCCCGCACGGCCGGGATGGCTCAGCTGGAATAGCAGTACCGCGGGCACGCCTTGTGGGCGACCGAGGAAAATCCCGCCGTGCGCGTCACGGCCGCGGCACTGCTGAGCGCGATGGACCTCCAGTGCGGCGTCCCGCAGACGGCGGTCAAGCTGGAGGTAACTTGCCCACCTTATCACTTCTTCCTCCGGTTCGATTCGGACGAAGATTGAAGGCGCGTGGTCCTTGCGTCGAGGCATCTTCGTTGCTGCGGCACCCGCATGGTTTTCAAGCGCTGGAGCGGTGGCGGCCGTGGCATAGCCGGGAAGATGGAGTACAACTGTTCCCTCAGCTTTGAGGGCCTGCCAGAGGAGGCGCACGAGCCGCAGGCCATGAATCTGGTGCTCGCTGGTCTCGACGGCGAGCTCATTGAGATGCTGCCGGCGCCAGATCGTTGGGTCGTGCCTGTTAGCGCTTGGCTGCGCGACCCCTGCGCCGTGCCAAAGCAGCCGTCGCCGTTGTCGGCCTGAGCGCCGCCGTCCGCCGGGGTCGCCTCATCCATCGCCGTTGACTTCGATAGCCTCTTGCACGGGTTTTTTTTTTACTTACAGGAGCCACAATTTGGGATATAAAATCTACCCCTGCGATTTTACGTTCACATCCTCCTAATAATAATACAGGTTTTTTTTTGAAAGATATTCGTCCACGTCAGACGCCCTCTAACGGAAAACGGACTGACAAGTGGGGCCTGTGACCAGCGTGCACCTACTTGTCGAGTTGTGTGACCAAAAAATCCCGTTATTGAGATGTGTGACTTAAGTGCACATGAGTGACGAGTTGTGTGACCCCTGATGCAATTAACTCCTTATACGTACATCTTCTTCCTTGACCCAAGTAGCTTTTATAGGAAAACTTCCGTATGGTAGGCTATATGTGGCATTCATGTGACCGCCAGTATCTGCATTACCATCGTTGGGGTGCTTCATGGTCGTTCCACAACCAAGGCAGGGACCTTTATTACAAACGTAAAGCTCAAGGATAATGGACAAGATGAAACAGGGGAAAACAAATGGGTTAATACATTAAGGAGAATTTACTAGAGATGGAAACACATTCTCACAAAACCGTCTAACATGTAAGTTCAAGTTACTGGAAAAATCAACAAAATGTATTTCAACAGTACATAAGTTAATATAAAGAGTATAGAATACCATTATCAAAATGTTTGACCATGCAGCAACAGTTCACCACTAATCCATCTTTTCCTCTCACATATGTGACTTCAGCAAATAATAGATTATCACTGCCAGTGTCAAAACCATCAGATCCTTTGGTCTTTGCAGTGAAATTCATATGAATGTACATCCTATAGTTTTCTTCCTCCCAACGTGATGGCTTATCGAGAACATCTTTAACTTCATATGCAAGATCCTAAATAAGAAGCATGGATCTGATCAGTGACTGCGATTAATTGTTACATAAATGGGCAAAACAACATGATATGTCCTGGTGGCAGGACAGAAAGAGGATAGAGGGTGGGAGGACAAAGAGCAAACCCCAAAAGATTGTGATGGTCATTGTACTTGCCCATCACAGCTTGAACCAACTGGTAATCCATATCACGCATTCTATCAATTGGTTGTCCTGCTTTCAAACGCTTCTTTGTGCCATCAGGATAGTAACGGTGTGTTCGAACAAGCTTATCCACTTCAGAAAGGCCCATGACCCTGTCCATATTTAGAGTATTCTATATGATTAGCTAACTGTACCTCTTGAAACATGGAAGAATACAGTGTGATCGATGACAGACCAACACAGGCTTAAAAGTGAATTAGTTTATGTGGATAACTGTTGAAAAGGGATCAAACAGCTCCAAAATTACCTGCAATACAGCTCATAGTAATAATCAACAACAAAAACAGAGCAACTGTTTCCATGCCTGCCGGTACTCAAATGGACTGTTTAAATGTATCTATCTTTGTTGTTTTGTTTCAGGTCCTCAACTCAGTGTGTTTCACACTGTTTTGACCAGTAGATTTGAATTATTTTGAGATGTAATGTCCAACATTAATAAGTACTCCCTCTGTCCCTAAATATAAGGCGTCCTAGCAGTTCAAATTAAACAGCCAGAACGTTTTATATTTAGGGACAGAGGGAGTAGTCTCAAGCATGAATATTAATTCTAATCTAGTCTGATCCTTTTTTCCACCAACTAAGGATAACTTACAGCCATGCGTGTGTTTCCTGCTTCCTGTGGCCTACGTCATACAAGCTTTGTCTGAATATTTCAGTTGCAACTATGCAAAGAGAACGGGAGAGATGAATCGATGGAAATATATACACAAGTTCAGAAACCTCACATTGTCAAATCCTCGTGGTCGGTGAGGTAGCGATCAATAGCCTTGTTAGCTTCGTCTTTGCTCTGAAACGGCCCACCCACATGAGGAAATGTGTGGAAATATCCTCTAAGATCTTTTATGGTGTAGAATGTGATTCCCCACATACAGTCACACCGTATCCAAATGGGTGACGAGGAAAGACAACGCACTGATGGCGGGGAGGCCTCAATGGTGTAATGCGGAGACGGAGAGGGCAAGGATGCGCCAGTGGTGGACGATCCCTCCATTGTGGTAGTGTAGCGCGGATCCTTCAAGGACAAGACATCCAGTTTATGCATTGTTTGTGCAGATGCAGGCTCACCCACATGCTGCTCCTTACACCTGAATTTGAGCAGGCAGACCCAATGAGTAGCAGAGCAACGGTTCATGTTATTTTAGGAGATGAATGAAACATCCACAATAACATCCCACTGTAGATTTCACAAAAGAAACTTCTTTTGCTTTCTATATCAAAACTCTTTACCAAAAAGCCAGAGAACCGCTAGAAATATAATGTACGGAACAGTCAATTGTATCAACCTCCTATACTATCAAGAAAACAATCTACCTCCATCAGTAAACAAAACAATTTGCTTTCAGCTGGATCAGGTACCAAAAAAAAAGCATGATTAAACGACGATAGAGGAAGAGGCGGCGGCGGTGGACATACGGCAGACCGCTGCAGGCTAGATGCTGGAGGCCGTCTGGATGAGGCGTTTGCGCAGATGCACTGCTTCTCACATGCTGCTCCTCATCACACCTGAAGTGGAACAAGCAGGATAGATGAGCAATTGTGCCTGAATAATACATCATCGCGCTAGTGCTTTTTAGGAGATGAATAATAATAGTACATGTAATCATTGCCGGAGGATCTGCGGCCGGCCACTGCAAGATGGAGGGAGCGGCATGGCAACGGTGGCCAGGAAGATGAGGATTAGGGCATCTCCAGTCGTTCAGCCCTCCCAGGCCGAAAAACGGTGCTATTTTGGGCCGCCGGGTGGCAACGGCGCTATTTCACGTCTGGGGGCGACGTTTTCCCAGCCGTGCCCAAACCCAAGATTCGGCCCAAAAATTAAAAAAAAAACACAATTTAGCAAAATATAGCAAACTAGGTGAATTTCATTAATATATGGCGGAAATTCGCCGATTACATAGTACGAACTTAAAATAAGAACTTAAAAATATTATTGGCGATCAACACGCCGATCTACATGCCCAGCTGGCTGTAGATGAGGTGGCTGTAGTCGCCACCGTCGCCGTCGTCGTCGGAGCCGCTCCCAGCGGCGTTGCTGGGGCCTGGGCCGTCGTCTCCGCCGCGCCACCTGCTGGTCGTCGGCGCGGGCACCTCCTCGTCCTCGTCGCTCGGGTCGAGGATGTAGTACTCCGGCGGCGGCGGCGAAGGTGGAATGCGACGGCCAGTAGTCGCCACGCGCTCGCGCTCCAGCTCCTCGAGGATGCGCCACAGGCGCTCCTCCTCCTCCTCCTCGTACATCCTCGCCGACCAGGCGTCGGCGACGTCGTCCGGCGCCGGGCGGACCTCGTTGTACGAGGCTTCGATGGCGATCCTCTCGCCGGGGAACTCCTCCGAGTCCTCCGGCGCCTCCATCCTGGCCGCCGCCCTGACGTACTCCGGCGGCGCCTGCCACTCCGGCGCCTTCTTCTTGCCCTCCGTCTTAGGTTTGACAAGGCGGCGACGCGGGGCGGTGCTCGTTGATGCGCAGCGTGCCGCTGCGGCTGGGAGCACGCCGCCCCGAGTTCAGGATGGGCGGCGGCGTGGCGTACTGCTCGGCCTGCCGAGCAGCGGGAGGCGCTGAGCGCGCGCCGGAGGAGGAGGAGGAGGTGTCGCCGCCCATCCGCCGCGGCAGCCACGATGCCGTGCGCGGCGGCATGGTGAGCCGCGGCTCGTTGCCGGCGGCGATGTAGTCGAGGACGAAGGCGAGGGTGCGCCCTCGAGCACCCCACCACTGCTTGCGGCCCTTGGAGTTGCAGCGGCCCTCCACCGGGCCGTTGCGGCCTGTGTCGGCGATCTCCTGCTCATGGCGCCGGTTGAAATATTGCGTCCAGAACGCAAAGTTGTCCGGCTGCCAGCGGGGATCCGCCGCCTGCGCTGGGGTGAGGCCGGCGATCACCTCCTGGATCGCGTGGTCGCGTTCCGCCCCTTCTGGCGGCGGAGGCACGGGCACGCCGCCCGCGCTCAGATGCCACGAACCCTGGCCGCCGTAGGCGCAAGGGACGCGCATGTCAGGCGGCATGGGGTAGCCCGCCTCGTACAACATGCGCGCCTCGTGCTTTTGGAGGTGGTGGCGGCGGCCATCGGGGAGAGGAGAGCTAGGCGAGAGAGGAGAGCTCGAGGAAGGCGAGGGCGAGAGGGAGGAAGACGGCGAGAGAATGGTGTGGCTGTGCACGGCGAGGAGAGGAGATTTTATAGCTCGTTTGGAAGGCCAGACGGAGGGGCGGTGGCGCGCCATTACTGCGCCGCGTGCCCCGCGATTGGACGGCTCGGCGACGGCCGCTCACTGGGCGCTGGCCACGCCATTACTCCGGCAGCCTTTGACCAGCGCGGGAGCCGAGAGGATTAGAACGCGGCCGCTCACGGGTGGTTCTGTTTCCGCGCCATTTCGCCTGGTCGCTGACAACGCTGGCCCGCCTGTTTTGCGCGCCACTTTTGCTCCCCCCAGGCGCAACCCAATGGCCTGGGTTCCGCCTGGGTGCGCCGGCGCTAAAACAGCGCAAAACGGCGCTATTTGGGCTCTGGGGGGCCGAGTGGGAGAAAACGGCGCTATTTGGGCCAAAACTACGCTATTTCTCGGGCTGGGGGGGGGAGGCGCTGGGGGGGGGGGGGGGGGGGGGGGGGGCGACTGGAGATGCCCTTAGGGTTTGGAGGACTGAAGGGTTGAAAAGGTGCGTGGTCGATTTGATTTGATTGGGAACAATTTGACTCGGTTTAGATTCTCTAAATTACTCGTACCTTATTCAACCTCTAGGCCCCGTTTCTCAAGATAAAGCCTGTAATTTTTTTCTGAAACTACACAAAGTTTGACCAAGAAGAAAGAAACATTAACATGCTTCATAGAGATGCATATTAGACGAAATTTAGTACTCCGTATGTAGTCCGTATTAGAATACTTAAAAAAATATTATGGAACGGAGGGGGTACAATATAAAATGGATATCATTAGATAAAATTTGAAAATATATGTTGATAGATATCTTCCTAATATCGTAGTTGTTGGTAGTTTTTTTTTACAAAAAACCTGGTCATTAAATTGTTTGACTTAAAAAAAATATATGCCATATTTTGAGGAACTGAGGGGTATAATTTAACTCTAATACAATTTAAATTAATTTGTATAGTACAAATTTACGGTAGTTCAGATGATTTGTACTACAGTAATTACGATTTGTGAAGATGTGTATCAACGATAAGTTGATAACTTAACTGTTTGCAGAAGAAAAATTACACCTTGCAGGAATGACAAATCCGCTACCAATTTCCGACTTTTCGAGATTGTTTGGTGGACTGAGCAATCTGGAAAACAAATAACGGATAAAACAAGTCTCGGAGAGAAAAGAAGCAAAATGGAGTGTGAAGTCAAAACCTCTTGAGTTTTCAGAGTGTGAAGTCAAGACCTCTAGAGTCTAGAGTTTGGCATGCGGGAGAAAAGGAACAGTTTATTTGTGCAGATAGTGAAATTACACCAGGATAACGCCAAACGTGTGCCAGCCGATGAGAAAATAATCGTGTCTCGCGGTCTCGTCTTCCGGTGTTGCCTTGAGTTTCAACTGCATTTTTTCCCCATACACGTGCCAGTTCGGCTGCTGAATTCCGGCAGCTGCAGTTCCGTAGCTCTCACGTCGGCCGGCCGCCTCTGACGGCGATCGGACCACTGTCGTGTTCTTCCCGCAATCGGTATCCTGCTCCAAGTGGAATCCTGGCGGGGTACACACCACAATGATTATACTGACCAAAGAGAAGAGGATCGAGATGTTTCTTTGCTGAAGTGTTGAACTCCTCTCTGCTTTGCCATGGCCGCGGTGGCCAAGCTCCGGCGAGCTCGCCGCGTCCATGAGATCCTCTCCGTCTTTATCATCATCGGCGCCGCGGCGTACACGCCCGAGGACAACTACCTCCTCAGCTGCGGCTCCTCGGTGGACACGCCGGTGGGCAAGAGGCACTTCCTCGCCGACCCCGGCGCGGCCACCCTGACGTCCCGACGGAGCGCCGCGGTCGAGGCCTCGCCGGGCTCGGTGCCCAGTTCCCAGATGCTGCGCTGTACCGGACAGCCAGGGTGTTCGAGGCGCCGTCGTCCTACGCGTTCGCGATCAGGCGCCCCGGCCGCCACTTCCTTCGTCTTCACTTCTTCCCCTTCGCGAACGGTGCCGGCTACAACCTCACCGCGGCGGCCAGGGCGTTCAAGGTGTCCACGCAGGACGCCGTCCTGCTCGACAACGGTTTGCCAGTGTCCACGCACAACGCGTCGTCGCCGGCGCCGGTGGTCGTGGAGTTCCTGCTGGACGTGTCGCGCGACAAGCTCATCGTCACGTTCGTGCCGCAGGGCGCCGACGGGGGCGTCGCCTTCGTCAACGCCTTCGAAGTCATCTCCGTCCCCGACGACCTCGTCACCGCCGCGGTGCCGCTGCAGACGGCCCACCGCGTCAACGTGGGTGGCCCGGCCGTCGCGCCAGACGACGACGCGCTCTGGCGAGAGTGGACCACCGACCGGCGGTCCCTCGTCGATTCTAGGACCGACACGGTGACGCGGGAGGTCAGTTACAACGGGACACTGAACCGCGTCCCGGGCAGGCGACGGTGATCGACGCGCCGGACGCCGTGTACGCCACGGCGAGGGAGCTGGTCCTCACGAGCAGCTCCATGGACGACGCGAAGCAAATGGCGTGGCAGTTCGACGTCGACGCGTCCTCCGCCTACCTCATCAGGTTCCATTTCTGCGACATCGTCAGCAAGGCTCCCCACCAGCTCAACATGAACGCCTACGTCGACGCGTCCACCGCGATTAACGTCGACCTCGCCACCATCGGCGGTGGCGCGCGGGCGTTCCCTTACTACAAGGACTTCACGCTGCCTGCTAGCGCTCCGTCCGGGAAACTCGCGGTGTACGTCGGCTCGTGGGTAAATGAGATCGTGATGCCCGCCGCCGTTCTCAACGGGATCGAGATCATGAAGATGCACCTGAGCGCCGGCTCCGTCGTCGTCGTCGAGCCGGCGAGGTCGCGTCTCGCCGTCATTGTCGGCTCGGCGTGTGGATCATTCGCTTTCGTGTCCATCGCCACTGTTCTCGTCATTGTCCTGAGGAAGAAAAAGAAGGAGTGTGCTAAAGAGGAGCAGACGGAGACACAGTCGTCGCCGCCATGGATTCCCCTCCTGGGGCACATGAGCATCCGCGGCGCCATCGGACCAGCACCGCCGAGCTTCAGCACTGACACTGACACACCGGCAGCAGCGAGCCCCGTGGCTGCTGCTGGCGCCGCCGCGGTGATCCCTAGCTTCCGCTTCCCGTTCGCCGTGCTGCAAGAAGCGACGCGCGACTTCGACGACAGCCTGGTCGTCGGAGAGGGAGGGTTCGGAAAGGTGTACGCCGCTGTGCTACCGGACGGCACCAATGTGGCCGTGAAGCGCGCGAGCCCGGAGTCGCGGCAGGGGGCGCGGGAGTTCCGGACGGAGATCGAGCTGCTGTCCGGGCTGCGCCATCGGCACCTCGTGTCTCTCGTTGGCTACTGCGACGAGCGCGACGAGATGATCCTGCTCTACGAATTCATGGAGCACGGCTCGCTTCGGAGCCGCCTGTACGGCCGCGGCAGCGCGGCGACGCCAGTGCTCAGCTGGGCGCAGCGGCTGGAAGCGTGCGCCGGCGCGGCGAGTGGCCTGCTGTATCTGCACACTGCCGCGGCAAAGCCGGTGATCCACCGGGACGTCAAGTCTTCCAACATCCTTCTCGACGGCAGACTCACGGCCAAGGTCGCCGACTTCGGCCTGTCCAGGGACGGGCCGGAGCTAGACGAGACGCATGTCAGCACGGCGGTGAAGGGGAGCTACGGGTACGTGGACCCGGAGTACTGCCGGACTAAGAGGCTCACGGCGAAGTCCGACGTGTACTCGTTTGGCGTGGTGTTGCTGGAGGCGCTGTGCGCGCGGCCCGTGGTGGACCGGAGGCTGCCGAGGCCGATGGCGTTCCTGGTGGAGTGGGGGCTGCACTGGCAGGGCAGGGGCCAGCTGGAGAAGATCGTGGACCGGCGCATCGCCGGAGAGGTGAGGCCTGCCGCGTTGAGTAAGTACGGCGAGACGGTGGCCAGGTGCCTCGCCGAGCGCGGCGCCGACCGGCCAGCCATGGAGGACGTCGTGTGGAGCCTGCAGTTCGTGATGCGGCTGCAGGACGGCGACGGCCTGGACGTCTCCGACGTCAACAGCCTCAACATGGTTACAGAGCTCAAGCCGCCGGAGCAGAAAAGAGCTGTTGATTGCGAAGCCGGCAGCGGGGAGGATGACGACGGCGTAGCCGACGGCGATTTCTCCG
Organism: Poa pratensis; assembly: GCA_947311845.1. NCBI lineage: Eukaryota > Viridiplantae > Streptophyta > Magnoliopsida > Poales > Poaceae > Poa > Poa pratensis. The sequence continues at coordinate 30,027,991 of CAMZMU010000088.1, forward strand.
ATGCGTCGATGAGAGGCACCTTCTGGAAGATGGTCAATGTTGGCGACCGGTGAACCGCATACAGGGTTTTCAAAGGATAACGCTACTGCAAAAGACACTATTTTTCAGGATTGATCGGCAGACAACTAGACCGAACGATGTATATGTTTTTGTAGTACTCTAGTGACGTCCCACATTTTATTTGATGGAATCCAGAGCAAGCAAAATGACTCATGTGCACTTAGTAATACAATAAAAATATGTTATGCTCTACGGGGAATACCAATAAAAACATAGAGTACACACTAAAATCAAAATTCATACAGATACAAATAAGTCTTTGTTCAACATGTTTGGAAAGCTTTATCAGCGTTGGACGAATTTGTTCCATCTTTAAACGTAAGCCTTAATCTAATTTAGTATTAGCACTTACATTTTCGGAACGCCTTAGACACGGCCACAAATGTAAGTGCTAACGACTTGAGATTTTTTTTACTTACAATTTTTTTGCCGCAGATTGCATTGAAACAAAAATCACCAACTGTTTCAACAAAAATCACAAATATTACAACAAAAAAAATGTGTATTTGCAGCAATAAAAAAGTGTTTGAGCAATGACTTTTTGCTACAAAATCATTTGCACCAAAAACATCAGCTACTTCAACAAAAAAAAAACAGAAACGGTGACAACCAAAAAAACATGTGCTTGAAGCATTTTGGTAAAGCATCGTTAAAAAAAATTCCGAGAAACACACTAACTTATAGCAACGCCCTGAAAAACTTTGCAAACTTTGGTGTATGCTTTCGCAACAAAAGTTATATGAGTTTGTTATAATTTGGAAACACATATGCAGCATCAAAAAACAGAGGGAAACACACTTGTAGCAAACGACCAAAAAACCTTGCAATATGTCGCATGTTCTTTCTCAGCAAAAGTTGTGAGGCTTTGTTATGAATTAAAAATATGCAAGCAAAATTGAAACATAATACGATGGTGCTTTGTCTGCTCGTATCTTATAGGTACACGGCCAAAAACATCCTAACGTTGGTGTTGTTTTCAACAAATCTAAAAAAACATATTGTTGAATAAAGCTGGAAACAAATACGTGGTACTTGTTACGAAACCTGATCTCTATCCTTGATCCTTGGAGGCCAAGGCTCTATCCATCCTTGGAGGCCAAGGCATCCTAGCTTCCTAGCTAAGTACACGTATCATCCTTGGATGCCAAGGATCGATCCTTGCTAGGCAAGGGAAACTTGATCCTTGCTAGGCAAGGGAAAGTTGATCAGGTTGTGTGGGCTAAATACCTAAAATACCCCTCAAGTGAAACTATAAATAGAGGCATGAGGAGAGAGTTGGAGGACAAGCTTAACAGCCTTGTAGTACATGATACAAGATAATAAAGAGCTCTCATCTTCTCTCATATTTGTGGTGTCTTTCTTGTCCTGGTGATTGTGCTCTTGTATATGTGGTGATTGTGAGCAAGTGTTGAACAACACCGTTTCTTAACACGTTATCAGCACGAGTGCTCTCGAGCAAAGGTATGTTGTTCAAAGCTACTTGCTAATCACTCCTAAAATTGCTTCGTGTGTACATGAGTGTACTATCGTAGCACTGCATATTGCATGCTCATGTTGATCGGTCGAGAAAATAATCTCAAGGCAACCGACTCAAACAAGTCGCGAGCATTAACTCCCATGCATGGGATGGTTCTGCACCGGCAGTGCTGATCAGCAAAATGTTCGGAGCCTGAAGCTCCGCATCATGGCATTGCCTTAACTAAAAGGCTGGTGACGAGGTCACAACGCGTCGGCGGCTCGACGTCTAGAGCCTGCAGCTCTGTGTGAGTATCCTGCGTGTGCCCAGACGGCCGCGTTCGTCGCTATCGACGTCTGGAGCCTGCAGCTCCCCGTGTGTCACCCGCGTGTGTCCGGAAGGCCACGTTCGTCGCTATCGGCGCCATGACCAGAGCCTGAAGCTCTGCGCCATCGTACCACCTTGGCCAGCGTCGTGCGCTTGCCGGTGACGTCGGTGACGTCGCTGGAAATACTTCGCCAGCCTAACAGTTGGCCAGAAGCCAAGACGAGACGCTTATGTCAAGCTTACACGGCCACGGCTTTGCAAATTAAATCCTGAAGTATTTGATTAGTGCATAAACATCTGGAATTGTTTACATACCAGTATTTACACTGTTTGCACTCATGACATGCACTTATTTACCTGAAGTAAATTGTTGCATGATCTAAATATACAGGAAATGTCGGGCATCAACTCCAAGGAATTTGCCGAGCTCGCCCTGGATGGCAGCAACTACCTCACGTGGGCTATGGATGCTAAGTTAAGCCTTACATCCATGTCTCTCAGTCATGCCATTAACCAGCCAGCAGCTGGCACAAATGGTCCTTCTGCCGCTGAAAAGGCGAAAGCGCTGATCTTTCTAAGGCATCACCTCAATTCAGCGTTGAAGCTTGAATATCTGACTGAAGAGGATCCACTCACTCTTTGGCAATCCCTGAAGGATCGCTATGACCAGCAAAGGTCTGTTGCGCTTCCTCAAGCACAGAGTGACTGGTTAAACCTACGTTTTCAAGACTTCAAGTCTGTGACAGCATATAACTCTGCGTTGCACCGCATTGTTTCCCTGCTCAGAATGTGTGGCCAGAAAGTCACTGATGCTGATATAATTGACAAAACTTTGTCAACGTTCCATCCCACCAACATGGTGTTGCAAGAGCAATACAGGCATGCCAAATATGCCAAGTACTCTGAGTTGATCTCTGTCCTGTTAGTGGCAGAAAAACAAAATGAACTTCTTATGAAGAACCATAGCGCCCGCTCAACTGGGACTATGGCTGTGCCTGAAGCACATGCGATCACTCAAAGTGTTGGGAGTTCCCATGGCCACAAAAAGGACAAAGGGAACCAAGGATGGAAGGGAAAAAGGAGCAATGCATTCAAGGGCAAGGGTAGAGGAAGAGGAAAAGGCAAAGAAAAATTCAGAGCTGATCCAGGTGCTCAGACTAGGGGAAAGCAAGGAAAATGCTTTAGATGTGGATGCGAGAATCATTGGTCTCGCAACTGCCCCACCCCCAAGCACCTGGTTGAGTTATATCAGCAGTCCATCAAGGGTAGCAACAAGCAGGATAATCACGAGTCCCACTTTGTAGAGCCTGCTGCTCTGCCGGACTCTAAGATGCTTGAAGACCTTCTTCTTGAGGAAAATCCTGGTAGTGATGATTTCAGCCTGGATGGTGTCGATCTTCCTGCAGAAGATATGAATGTTGATATATATGGAGACCTGGCGTAGTCTCCTAGCCTAATATATTTCCGTCATGAGTTGTAATTCCAGTGTTATATAGTTCCTGCTGAACTTGGTCATGTAATAAGCTCCTGAAGAGCATAGTATTGTATTTTGCATTAGTGTAACTCTTGCTTAATATAAATTCCAGTATGTTATATGTTTATGCTCTTTCTAGTGGAGATGTAAATATGTCTTTTTACACAGTAAGGTGTATCAATCCATGGAGGAAGAGGAGATATGTCTTATAGACAGTGCCACCACAAATACGGTTCTTCGGGAGACCAAATATTTCCAGACTCTGACCAAGAAATTTGGAAATGTTATGACCATTGCCGGAAGCAATACTCATATTGTCGGTACCGGAAGTGCCACAATAGTTCTCCCTATGGGTACCCAATTAGTGATCAAGGATGCCTTGTTGTATCCTGAATCAAAACGGACCCTACTAAGCTTTAAAGCTATCCGTGCAAATGGTTTCCATGTGGAAACAAAGGTCGAGAATGGTACTGAATACCTGATCATGACTAAATTTGACGGATCCAAAAAGAAAGTGGTTGAGAAACTCCCTTCCTTAGCATCAGGATTGTATTACACACACATAAAGCCCATAAAGGAATATGTTGCGCTGAAAACGATTTTCAGGAACCCAGAGTCATACAGGGTATGGCATGATAGACTTGGTCATCCTGGGTTGGGCATGATGAGGAAAATCATCAAAGGCTCTGTTGGCCATAACATAGCAACAAAACACTTCCCAAATCCTGAAGATTTTATGTGCACTGCATGTGCCAAAGGGAAGTTAATCCTTAGACCCTCCACCTTGAAGGTGAAGGATGAATTGCCAATTTTCCTGCAGAGAATTCAAGGCGATATTTGTGGACCAATACAACCCTTGTCGGGCCCTTTCAAATATTTTATGGTCCTGATTGATGCCTCCACTAGGTGGAGCCACGTATGCCTATTATCTACAAGGAACCATGCCTTTGCAAAGCTGGTTGCCCAGATAATTAAACTAAGAGCAAATTTTCCGGATAGCCGGATCAAATCCATAAGGATGGACAATGCTGGAGAATTTACCTCCAAATCATTTAATGACTATTGCCTAGCTCTTGGCATACAAGTGGAGCATTCGGTTCCACATGTCCACACTCAGAATGGCCTTGCAGAGTCATTAATCAAAAGGATTAAATTGGTTGCTAGGCCACTTTTACAGAACTGCAAGCTCCCAACTACTTGTTGGGGACATGCTGTGATGCATGCAGCAGCATTAATCCAGCTCAGGCCAACTGCATATCACTCTGCATCCCCCTTGCAGCTAGTGCGTGGGAAAGAACCAAGTATTTCCCATCTGCGAAGATTCGGTTGCGCTGTGTACGTGCCGATATCACCACCTCAGCGTACCACCATGGGTCCTCACCGAAAGTTGGGGGTCTATGTGGGGTATGAGTCTCCGTCTATAATCAAATACCTTGAGCCTATGACTGGGGATCTGTTCACGGCTCGGTACGCTGATAGTATTTTTAATGAGGACCATTTCCCGGCGTTAGGGGGAGAAATGTACCAAAAGAAATGCCAAGAAATTTCATGGAGTGCTGAGGGCCTCCAGTCCTTAGATCCACGCACTAGCGAAGCTGAACTTGAAGTTCAGAAGATCTTAAACCTCCAAAGGCTAGCAAATAATTTGCCTGAAGCCTTCACTGATCATAGTGGGGTGACAAAATCACATATACCTGCTGTAAATGTGCCAGAGAGAGTAGAAATAGCCCCGAAGGCTACTAACTCAAATTTGGGCCAAACCTCTAGAAAAAGGGGGAGACCTCTGGGTGCACGGGATAAACTTCCGCGGAGACGTCCGCAGAAACAAATTCCCGTGCCAGATACGTCACACATTAAGTCAGTTGAAGAATCTCAACCTGAAGTTGAGAAGCTCCCTGAAGTGAGCCATCCTGAAGATGAAATTCCCAGTGCAAAATCACGCTCGCAAATTGATTTTGGTACTGGGACATCGGAACACCCAGACTCAGTCGTTTTGGGAAAACATGACGAGTTGGTGAAAATGAATGATGAAATCAGTATAAATTATATTGATTCAGGAGAGTTATATAACAGAAAGACTACTATTGTCGACATATACTTTGCCTCAAAAATTGCTTCCGTTGAACTGGATCCAGAACCTAAGTCCATGGCAGAGTGCCAGAAGCACTCAGAATGGGTTAAATGGAAAGAAGCAATTGAGGCCGAATTGCGCTCGCTTTATCGGAGGAATGTGTTCGGCCCTGTAGTGCGAACTCCTCCTGGCGTTACCCCTGTTGGGTACAAATGGGTTTTCGTTCGGAAGAGGAATGAAAATAACCAGGTGGTGAGATATAAAGCGAGGCTGGTAGCACAAGGTTTTTCGCAGAGACCAGGCATCGATTACGATGAAACATACTCTCCTGTGATGAGTGGCATCACGTTCCGATATTTGATATCTATGGCAGCTAGCCTGAACATGCAAATGCAGTTGATGGATGTGGTGACCGCATATTTATATGGGTCACTTGACTCAGAGATCTATATGAAAGTCCCTGAAGGATTAAAGATCCCACATCCAAATGAAAATCGCAACATGTATAGCGTCAAATTGCAGAGGTCGCTATATGGGTTAAAGCAGTCCGGTAGAATGTGGTACAACCGGCTGAGTGACTTTCTCCTGAAGAAAGGTTACACCAATCATGATGATTGTCCCTGCGTATTCATCAAGAAATCCCAGAATGGATTCTGTATCATCTCAGTCTATGTCGATGATCTCAATATCATCGGAAACGCAGAGGACATAAAGGAAGCTATGTCTTACCTTAAGACGGAGTTTGAGATGAAAGATTTGGGTAAAACCAAACTTTGCTTAGGCCTGCAGTTTGAGCACCTCCCAGAAGGAGTCTTTATACACCAGTCCACCTATACAAAGAGGGTCCTTGCAAAATTTAACATGGATAAATCTCACCCTCTAAGAACCCCCATGGTCGTAAGATCCCTTGAAGCGGATAAAGACCCATTCAGACCTTGTGAAGAAAATGAGAAAGTTTTGGGACCTGAAGTTCCCTACTTGAGCGCCATTGGAGCACTAATGTACCTTGCGAATTGCACTAGACCTGATATTGCATTCGCAGTAAACCTCCTAGCTAGGTATAGTGCTGCCCCAACCAGAAGACATTGGGTTGGCGTCAAAACTGTCCTCAGATACCTTCAAGGTACCCAAGATCTTGGATTGTTCTATAAAAAAACCAAGACTTGTCCATGGTGGGATATACGGATGCTGGCTATATGTCTGATCCCCATAATGCCAGATCACAGACTGGATTCGTATTTCTCTGTGGTGGTACAGCCATTTCTTGGCGGTCTTTCAAGCAGACCCTGGTAGCCACGTCTACAAACCACTCAGAGATAATTGCGATGTACGAGGCCGCACGAGAATGTGTTTGGCTGAGACGTATGACAAGTCACATCCTGAAGTCATGTGGACTCAATGTCATCGATACCCCAACCATTATCTATGAAGATAATGCTGCCTGTGTTGCACAAATGCAGATGGGCTATGTTAAGAGCAATCTCACTAAGCATATTGCTCCTAAATTCTTCTACCCTCATGAGCTCCAGAAGAGTGGGGAAGTAAAGATCTTGCATACTAAGTCATGTGAAAATCTTGCTGATTTATTTACAAAGTCTCTACCTCCACCTAGTTTTCTCCGATGTGTTCAAGGCATTGGATGAGACGACTTAGAGAGATGCAAGGTTTAGGGGGAGCCCTGAACCATAGCCCATAATATGAGATCTTAGAACTCATATTGATCCCGAAGATCAAAACTAATCCTGAAGATAAGTTGTTGTACTCTTTTTCCCTTAGTGACTTTTTCCCACTGGGTTTTGTCACTCAAGGTTTTTAACGAGGCAACAAGTGCAACATAACTTGCGTGTGCAATGTACTCTTTCTCCGTTGATCCCTTTTTTCCCACTGGGTTTTTGGGAGGAGTTTTAATGAGGCATGTGCATTTCGCGGTATAAGCCCAAGGGGAGTGTTACGAAACCTGATCTCTATCCTTGATCCTTGGAGGCCAAGGCTCTATCCATCCTTGGAGGCCAAGGCATCTAGCTTCCTAGCTAAGTACACGTATCATCCTTGGATGCCAAGGATCGATCCTTGCTAGGCAAGGGAAACTTGATCCTTGCTAGGCAAGGGAAAGTTGATCAGGTTGTGTGGGCTAAATACCTAAAATACCCTCAAGTGAAACTATAAATAGAGGCATGAGGAGAGAGTTGGAGGGACAAGCTTAACAGCCTTGTAGTACATGATACAAGATAATAAAGAGCTCTCATCTTCTCTCATATTTGTGGTGTCTTTCTTGTCCTGGTGATTGTGCTCTTGTATATGTGGTGATTGTGAGCAAGTGTTGAACAACACCGTTTCTCAACAGTACTATGAATTTTCTTTTAGGAGAATGTGGTACTTGGCTTCCTGTACCTGTTAGCACCCGCCCTTTTTTCTTTTGAAAAGAGATGACTTGGTAGCAAGCAGGCCACTGTTGGGCTGGATATCTGCGGGCTGAAGATCATGGTCGCGGGCAGGTCGGCCTGAAATACTACGCTTCGATTGGTAAAAAAAAAGCGGTTTCCGGATCGGACATGCTATCGGTGGTATCCGTAGACTGAGACCCAATAAAACGCGACCGCAACGAGAGCAGAACGCTCCACCTTTTCCCCTCCAAACCCTAATCTTCGTCATCCTGAAAAAGACACAATTGAGGATGAACATCGTGTGGGAAGCAATGCCCCGGCATCTAGCGTCCAGTAGCAGTCCCTCTCGTTTGATCATGCTGTTCTGAAAGCAAATTGTCTTGTTTACTGACGTGGATAGAGAATAGGAGGTTGACGGTTCCGTACATTATATGTACAAGTTTCTTTTCCCTCTCAATAGGAGGATGATATGGTGGATTATCTCACTACAATACTCTCTTCGTTCTAAATTAGATGACTTTTATTTGTCCAAATGTGGATGTATCTATACAAGTGGATGTATCTATACAAGTATAGATACATCTACATTTGGACAAATAAAAGTCATCTAATTTAAAACGGAGGGAGTATTTCAGACACGTCTCTGTCTTTTTGGTAAAGAGTTTTTATAGAGAGCAAAACAAGCGGAAAGTCCATTCGGAGCACGGGCTCCATGGTGCCCTTATTATTATTATTATTATTATTATTTTTAAATCGACATTTTAATGTTTCATAAAATTCTGCAAAAAATCATAGATGTTTACAATGATGTATTATACGGTAATGAAAATTTTCAACCCGAAATAGTTTCTATTCCGACCTACACAAAAATGACAAACTCTGACAAATCTGAAATTTTTCGAATTTTGCACCGTTCACATCTCAGATTCAGAAATTTGTCATTTTTACAAACCCGAAAATACACAATATTTCGCACTGAAATTTTTGCACACTGCTAGAAGTAATCATTGTCGACAGATAGAATTTTTTTCACATTTTTTCGAAACTTACAAATGTCGTTTTTTGAATTTTTCACAAAAACAAGCTCCCTGATGCTCGTCCTCCAAATCACCTCAATTCAGTAGAGTACAGTGTGCCTGCGTAAAGATTTTAGCAAAGTAAACTTTTGGCAAGATACAAATAGTCCCCCATAGTTGCAAAGAAAATAGTTTCTGAAAGATACAATACTCCCTTGGGACCAAAGATATGCTAATGATTTGTCTCCAACACACCCAACCAATTTTTCATGCATGGCCCGTGTACATATCGTACTGTAAACCTCGATATTCCTTCTCACAAGCCTCCTGTGATTTTTGACAACTGGCTCACAAAACAAGTTTCTTTTCCCTGTCTGAAGTAGGATGTTATTGTGGATGTTTCATTCATCTCCTAAAACAACATAGACCATTGCTCTGCCACTCATTGGGTCTGCTTGTTCATATTCAGGTGTAAGGAGCAGCATCTGGCTGAGCCTGCATCTACACAAACGATGCAAAAACTGGATGTATTGTCCTTGGAGGATGCTACAACAATGAAGGCATCGTCCGCCACTGCCGCATCCTTGCCCTCTCCTGTCGAGGCCTCGCCGCCATCGGGGCGCTGGTCCATTTGGACACGGCGTGAATTTGATTGGGGAATCACATTTTACACCGTCAGAGATCTTAGAGGATACTTCCGCACGTTTCCTCATGTGGGTGGACCATTTCAGAGCCGAGACGAAGCTAACAAGGCCATTGATCGCTACCTCGCTGACCACAGGGATTTGACAATGTGAGGTTTCTCAACTTGTGTACATGTTCTCCATCGTTTTTCATCGCTCCCGTTCTGTTTACATAGTTGCAACTGAAATATAGGCAGGGGACACACGCATGGCTTTAAGTTGGTTGAAAAAAGGACCAGACAAGATTAAAATTAAGCTAATCTTAAGAAAACAGAGATAGATGCCTTAAGAAAAAGACAATTGAGTACTACTAGCTGGCATGGAAACAGTTATGTTCTGTTTTTGTTGATTAGTATTATTATTACTATTTTTTTTTAGTGAGTACAAGGGGCTGAAACAGAAGTTCAGCAAATTACAAGGAGGACCCTTACAAAGATCAAAATTAAAGTCCAAGCCTCCCTGCAACCCGACCACGTCGTCGTCCCAGGCGCCGTCGGTGGCGTGCCGCCGCCGCTCTTACTCTCCAAGCCTTGGAACGAGAGCTCCCCCGAGCGGACGGGGAGTCGCCGATCGTCGGCCCCAAAGGACCTACACCAACGGACGCCGTCGTCGCCGAACCGAACCTCCACAGCCTCCTGCACGATGTCGTCGACGCCGGATCCGCCGTCCCACGGCATCCGGCGAAGGGGAAGTCCACGCACGGCAGGTCCGAAGAGCCGCGAGCGTGGAGGCGGCAGAAGACCAGCAGCAGAGCTCCACAGAGCGCCGCCGCCGGAGAGGGAAGCTTCCACCTGCAAAAACAACACCGACCGCGCCGTCACCTCCTCCGCGCCGCCGGCTGGATAAGAAAAGGACCCTACACTATATACACATCGCGAATCGGGGTTCCCCCGTCCTCCCGCCGCCGGAGCGGCCGGCGGAGGGCGAGGCAACCGCCGATCCGGCGACGGCGAGGCGGATCTTCTTCTTTCGCCCAGAAAATCTCCCTTCGGCACTGTAGACGGGGAAGGGAACGGTCCAAGGTTAGTATTATTATTACTATGTGGCTATGTGCTGTATTGGAGGTAAGTTCGGAGCAGTTTAATTCCTTTTCAACAGTTCTCCACATAAACTGATTCACTCTAAGCCTGTGTTTGTCTGGTAACATTGATCGCACTGTATTCTTCCACTTTTCAAGAGGTACAGTTAGCTAATCATATCTAATACACTAAATCTGAACAGGGGCATGGGTCTTTCTGGAGTGGATAAGCTTGTACAAAAATCCCGTTACTATCCCGATGGCACAAAGAGGCGCTTGAAAGCAGGACAACCAATTGACAGAAGGCGTGATACGACTTACCAATTGGTTCAAGATCTGGTGTACAAGTACAATGACCATCACAATCTTTTTGGGGTTGGCTCTCCGTCCTCCTTGCCTCCAGCCTCACTCTGTCCTGATACCAGGATATGCATTGTGTATCATATTGTCTTGCCCATTTTTGTAACAATTAACCGCAGTCACTGTCTCACTGATCAGATCCACGCTTCTTATTTTAGGATCTTGCGTATGAAGTCAAAGATGTTTTGGATGAGCCGTTACTTTGGGAGGAAGAAAACTATAGGATATACATTCATATGAATTTCACTGCAAAGACCAAAGGATCTAATGGTTTTGACACTGGCAGTGATACTCTATTCTTTGCTGAAGTCACATATGTGAGCGGAGAGGATAAAACAGCGGTGAACTGTTGCTGCATGGTCGAACCTTTTGATAATGGTATTCTATACTCTTTATCTTAACTTATGCACTGTTGAAATACGTTCTTGTGTTTTGCAGTAATTTCAACTTACATGTTAGACGGTTATGTGAATGTGTTTGTCTCTAGTAAATGATCCTTAATGTATTAGCCTGTTTGTTTCCCCTGTTTCATCTTGTCCATTATGTTTAATGAATGCATATACACGGTTTATTACTTTCAATTGTGATGCTGTTATTATGTGTTTGTCCCTGGTTGGTTATCTGGCTGTTAAATGACGAGCTCCCCCTCTTTTAAATAAAGGTCCCTGCCTTGGTTGTGGAACTACTATGAAGCACCCCAAGGATGGTAATGCATATACTGGCGGTCACATGAATGCCACATATAGCCTACCATTCAGCAATCGTCCTGTAAAGGCTACTTGGGTCTACGAAGAAGACGTACATATAAGCGTTTATTTACTTGCAAGCTAGCATTTACATTTTTATCGTTTCAATGTTCAACGCTAAGTGCACGCCTTCTGCAGTCTGATGAAGAGGTGGAAAGACTGAGATTTCTGTTCGGGGTAATGGCATATTAGTTCTTGTGCAGTATTATCACCATCTATCTATCCGCCGCTTACTCATGGATTATCATTATGCTTTACTCGTGTTTTTATTTTCTGTAGGGAGCTCAAACCACTGCCGGTGTTGCGAAGCAAAACTTAGATTGTGGCCAATAAAGTCCTCTAGCATTTTCTGATGATTCAACCTATAGATTTCCATGATCAGCTCTGCTTTGTCATGTCAACCTGCCAAGTTTGAGCTTTATTGTCGCTAAGACATTGCAGTTGGCAGCGTGGTAGGGGCATGCGGTGAAGAGAAGAAGGCCTGCTAGTGCAATGTTTAGTAGAGTAACTTATATGCTCCAGGTAGTGTACATGCTCTGTAGCCGCAATTAGAACCTTCTGAATTATTGTGAAGCTTTGTTGTTCTTCTGTTTAGTGTGCATCTCTCATTTGGTGTTTTGTCGTTCGTCAGAAGCCCACTCTACATCTCTGTAATTACCATAATTGTCTGTAATGATTCTCCGTATTTTTTTCCGGACGGTCTTGATGGACTATAATTTTGTAAGAAGAAGTGGCCTGCCAGTTGGGCCTTGGGACTTGGGACAATGTTATTCCCCAGTGAGCAGCACAATGGGTTGCAGTAGTTCATATATGTCAGGTCCATGTTGGAACGTGGAAGTCTTTCATCTGGGGAGACTAGGAATAGATAACAGGGGAGCTTCAACGAAACCAAGTTTTTCAAAGGGTGTGCAAATTATTGGATAAATTTGGATGGTTCGGAGTGGTCTTGGTGATTCGTGGCCCTGTATCTACCAAGTTTTGACAAGGCGGCGATTTGGACTGACCACTGAATATAGGGTTGCAGCTTCAGATAAACAATGTCCCCACTGAATATAGAGGTACTTGTCCTGTCATACGAAGCTCGAATAAGCTGTATTGCCCATGCTGGCTTTTTAACCCGCTACCCACTTTGTGACCATTTGGCTGGGCATGGTGTTGAGATATGTCAGGTTTGGATTGTTGACAAGATAGAACATCTTTTTCACGAGAGTTCTCACTTGTTTAGCTGGTGTTCTTCCTGGCAGAGCATAACGAAGAGCTGCCAACCTGCGCAGAGGACTACCAGAGCACGGCAAGGGCGCAGTAGCCGCCAGCCAACAGAGGGGACATGGGACAACACATAGCATAGAGTTGCAGGTTGCAGCTCGACGCCAAGTCTCACCGTTGAAGGCCAGAACCAAGTCCAAGACCTCAGCCCCAGCCATTTGCTTGAGGGTGTTTTGGTGGTACTACTTCAGTCCCACTTTAACAAACTGATACGTATTAAGCTGTTAAGAACAAGATTATTTTATGAAATACAGAGCAAGCAAAATGATGTCACTTAGTACAACAACCAGATATGACGGGGTCTACCTAGAGTATCAAATACAAGCATAGAGTACACATTAAGAATCAAACTCATACAGAAAAGTCTTTGTTCGACATGTTCAGAAAGCATCATCAGGAACATAGGAAAAATTAGATCATCTCTCAACCCCAAGCAGGTTAAGCACTTCCAGTGGGCGAAGCACGGCCGTTGCCGTTGTCTTCATCGTCCCTTGGGCTCGGGCTGCGACCATTTGCAGCTGGACTGATGTCACGACCAGCTGGGCTACGGCTGTCGGCCCTCATTGGGCTCCTGCTGTTCTCCCTTGGTGCAGGGCTCCTGCTGCCATTAGGGGTGGGGCTCCGGGCCCTCCCCTTGGCAGGTGATGGGCTCCTGCGAGGGCTGCGGCTGTCACAGGGGCTCCTCACAGGGCTGCGACTGTCGCGAGGGCTCTTCCTGGGGCTGATACTGTCACGGGGGCTCCTCCTTGGGCTGCGACTGTCACGGGGGCTCCTGGATCGCCTTTCATTCCTCCTTGGAGAGACAGAGCGGCTGTGCAAAGCAAAGTGACATACTGTCAGACAAATCATACTAGTAGGAAAAATAATGGAATCACTACTAAGATCACACAGTTTAGCCTTACATCTAGAAAAACTCTGCACATAGTGCATGAAATTTCGACATGAACTTATACTAACTACTGTTGCAAAATAGACATGCGTCTCTAATTCAATTGTTAAAAATTCCTACATTCAGCGGGCTAAAAAAATATGTGTGAAAACAACGCCCACATAATAGCAGGAGACGAAACTAGACCTGATTTCACAGGCAGCTGGGATATGCATAACAGGAGAACAATACATGCATACAAGAAACACCATGATAATAGCACAGAATACGTCTCGGTCACTCAATACGGAAGGGGGAAAACATGCCAGTACCATCACAATAAGCACATACTGCCATAGGACCAGCAGAAGACAGTAGCCAAATTTCAAAGCAAATTATACCTGTAGCTCCTACTGCGGCTCCTGCTATAGCTCCTGTCACGAACCCTTCCGCGGAGAGGGGACGGAGATCTCGAGTAACTTTTTCCACGCCTGTTTTAATCAAGGTAACTAAAATCAGATATGGTCTATTTATAACAGAAAAAGGTACCTCACAGGACATACTTAAGGTTCTTAGGGCTGTTCTGACAATCCCTTTCTATATGGCCACTATCTCCACAACGATAGCACCTATTTTTCCAGTCACCAGCTTTGCAGTCACGAGCCCAATGCCCATCAAGCCCACAGTTAAAGCAGCGGCCAGAACCAGGAGGAGGTCCCCGACCCATATATTCACGGTCACCACCACGGTCACGGGACCCTCCTTGGCCACGTGGAACCTACAATTTAAATGAAGATCATAATCAGAAGAGGCAAAAACAATGTAATAACACATACATAAACAACGAAATATGAAGATTACCCCTTTAGCAAACTCAACAATCATGCGGCTTCCATCAAAGTCCCGACCATCAAGGTTGTACCTTGCATCATCAGCGTCCCTGGCATCACTGAACTCCTGCAATATGATTCAGAAAAGGAAAGGAGTGATCTCATTTGTAACAGTACAAATGTGGATTAGAAGGGCAAACAAGGTGAGCAAGAGAAGTTACTTACAACAAATGCAAACTCGTGCTTCATATCCACATATCGCACTCTGCGGGAAATGGTTTCCAGAAACAGCAACACCATCAAGATGCAAGTAGAGAAATGTATCACCAGGCATGATTGTGGTTTCCATTTAAAACAGGAAATAGATTTTATGAAAACAATCGCCAAAGTCAGCTAGAAACTTTGCTGACAATAGCCACCAATTCCACCAAGGGCACCCTCCCACCATGGACACCGAGGTTGGGTAAGCCCCCAAAACCTTCAACAAGATCATCCAAGTTAAAACATGAAGGGCTTTGTGGACATATTTGATTGATGTTACAGAAAAACAGTGGGGGAGAACGATGATGAGAGAGCACAAAGAGCTGGATTAGACATCTTTGTATGGAATGGCGTTGCCTCAGTAAAACTGTGTGTGTGTGACAATGTCGCTGGGTGCAAGAAATTGAGAAGCGCCTCTCAGTTCCTGTTCTAATATGTTTTTAAACAAGACAAGCAAAGACAAACCTATTTGACAGTTTTCACTACAAGCTAATAACACATACTCCATATTAATCCCTTCAAAATCCATCCAAGATACAAGACACTAGCTGTACATTTATCCAGGACCTCCTTGTCACTCAGGAGACATGTAGCTCTGAGCCTCTGACTGGAAGGGATTCAGAAATAACATTTAGGCCCAAGTTGCTCACCTTCCATATCTGCCGAAGAGGTCTTCAAGGTCGCGTGTGCGGGTCCGCGAGGAAAGACGACCCACGTACAGCCTTGTGTTGCCGCCGTAACGATCACGCTCACGATCATCGTACCGAGGCATTCTGCACTGAAACAACAGAGAAGAAACGTAATTAGAGGACAGCAAAAGCTCTTTCCAGTCGCTACAACTTACAACCACCAAAATCATGCAAACAAATTAGTAAAGCAGAACCACCAGATGATATTTCTACGTCCCGTGACCCAAATCTAATGCAGAGAAAACAGAGCAGTCCTGGCTGCGACACTATTATATTCCCCTTGGATTCAACTGTCCACGGAAGCGGATCTATCCGTAATAGTTTGGATTCAGCAGCCCACGCAAGCGGATCTACCCGTACGAGGAAAAATACCACTAATAAATCGATAAAATCGCTGGTCACCGAACACTCGTACCGCGTCAAATCCCAATTAACAGGGCTACCGAACGAAATTTCCGCGGACAAATCGAGCAGGAACTCGGAGCAGACGAGAAAATAAGCGGACAAATCGGGCGAGACAGGCGAGATCGGATCGGGTTGGAGGGCGCACCTGAGAGCGAAGCTGAGGAAACCCTAGGAGCGGAGGGGACAAGACTGGAGACTGTGTCCCAGTGTCCGGACGTGACGGCGGCGAATATATATGCTCACGCCCGGTGTGTCCAGATTTGGACACGCATCGGAACACGAGGCCTGTGTAGAGAACGCGGGCTAATTATGGCCCATTGGGACGATTAGGCCCAATGTGAACTCTTGATTAGGATGTAGAGTAAGTATCTTTAGCCCACTAAACTATTAGGTTTGGACCAATTCTTCTAACATTTGTTTTGGTATAACCAGCCCCCAAACTTAAGGTGAATGGGAGTTAGATAAGAGAGATGACACACGTGAATGCACTCGACACCGTTAACTCCGACCCTAACCTTGCCACTTGTGGCCCTAGGTTCCATCGTTAGGTGACTACAACCCCTTGGCTCGGCTTTTCCCCACGTTATCAGTTCACCGCAATAACTTCCTGGATTAGGATTTGGAGCTGGATCAGAGAAGGGAGAGGGCGAGCACAACAAATGTGGAAGGAGCCGAAGTGTTGTTGGATCTAGCACCGAGTCGGGTCGAGATGATTCCAGGAGAAGATACGAGTGCGGCGGACTAACACTTCTATGTCATTGGTGATGTTGACAGCACCGGCGTAGCCAGTCCCATGGAGATATGTGTGCATGGTGGAGCTGATTGCGAGATGCAGCACCCACGGCTAGACCCCTCTTGTTGCTTAGAGACGCTAGAAGAGAGGGCAAGAAAGTCATGGTGATGCACAAAGTAACATTGGCTGCCACATGACAATTTGAAGCGAGTGATCTCCTACATCGCCAAAGGACGTGATGATCATGCTTCTCCATCGGAGCGCCATATGGTAACTATGAGCAGAGAGCATGATGATTCACCAAGGCCTCTTGGTTCCCATATAAGCCTTTTGAGTCAACGCAACCCCCACACTAGAGGATCTGAACAGCCTCCAGATTTAAGCAATCTAAGCTGCGTTCATCCAGGAACAGGATAGTGCGAGGAATCCACAACGAGGAAGACCTTGCGGGGGTGCCTTGCAATGTAGGCAGAGGGGCATGTTTATGATGTTGACCTAGACTCATATTTTTTCTTGCCTCGCACTTGAACTCCATGTATGAACGTGTTTGGCTGTTTGGTTTATTTGTAAAGTGGGACGAAAACACATTTTGAAGGGATAAGTCCGAAGAAGAAAGACGAAAAATAAGAATGACGTTAGAGTGGGTTCGATTTTTCTTACAAAAACCTGAGTGGGAAACAAAGCTAAAAACAAAAAACACATACGGAATCAGGTGCAACGCGCACGGCCGCTCTCTCGACATAAGTGCCACATCTGGATTCGGCTTTGCGCCCATTACAACCGTCAAAAATAGCAAAGAAGAATCTGACCTTAATTTCAATCCCGGCGAAAGATGGCATGGGCATCGAACCTAATCATGAGCCACTAACCTGCTCGCAGCTGGAAGGTCGACGAAGAAGAATATCGTAGAGGAGAAGTGCGTGTAGTATGCGTAGTGCAGCTGTGCAGATGGTACAGATTCTGTGGCCGACGTGCGTGGTTCACGCGGGGCGCACACGTCGAAGCAAGAAAGCGCGGCGGGCTCGCCGGTATAAAAGGGGACGCAGGCTCGACCGTTTTGAGCATCACCGAGGTCAAGCACGAATCACTCGAGCTCTCCTGTAGTAGTGTGTGCTTCTTCTCGTAAGTGATCAACCATGGGTGGCGGTCACGACATGCACGGCGGCCAGAACAGCGGCGTGAAGGGGTTCGTGTCCAGCCTCGTCGGCGGCGGGAAAGGCCACGGGTACGGAGGATACGGCCAGCAGGGGCAGGGCCACGGCGGCGGCTACGGAGGCAGCTATGGTGGAAACGGCTGCGACCAGGGGTACGGCGGCCACGGCCAGCAGCACGGCGGATACGGCGGCGGGCACGTGCAGCAGGGGTACGGCGGCGGATACGGCGGCGGGCACGTGCAGCAGGGGTACGGCGGCCACGGGCAGCAGCACGGGTACGGCGGCCACGGCCATGAGCAGCACGGATACGGCGGCGGCCATGTGCAGCAAGGGTACGGCCACGCTGCCGGCGCTTACCCTCCCCACGGCGGCTACCAGGCGCACGGCGGCTACGCCCCGGCGGCGTACCCCTCGCACGGTTCGCACCAGGGTATGTAAAACCATCATCATGATCTATCATCTTCGAGACGGAATTAAGCTGCATATGCCGTTAACTAATGGCGTTTTGCCTGCAGGGGGTCACATGGGATCGTACAACACCGGCCACGGCGGCGGCCACGGGTACGGCCATGGCGGGAAGTACAAGGCCGGCAAGCACGGCAGGAAGTGGAAGTGAATTAGTTAGTGGATACCCATCGTCGTTCGCGCGCGTGCTCTAACGTATTACATCTCCATGCTTCCTATGTATCAACTCATACTACCTAAGTAAAATAAAGAGCTACGCGTGGTGCTTGGCATATATATAGACTAGACAATATCCCGCGCGTTGCAGCGGGAACGATGTTGTATCTTGTGTCAGTAACTAATGATATCTTTTCATGTTACATGAGGCCTAATATGAGAATTATGTATTGCAGTCTGAATGGAATACTGTAGTTATGTCTAAAATAATTCACGAAAAAAGCGGCTCTTGTTTTAGAAACTACGAAAGCTACCACTCCTTCAAGAAATGTGCCTGCATATAACATTTTAATTTTGATTTCTCCTTTCCCTGAATAGTAAAGTACAACAAAATGAAATATATGTAAAATTGAGAAATCAAGGTCTAAATCCATCCAAATCTTGTTTTGATGCCAACTAAACAAATTGAAAGGAAAATCTACTTTGAAGTACATAGATGATATAAGGCAGTCAAATTCTCCTTACAAAATTACAAGTGGGACACATAAAGTTCAGATCAAATCGATGAATATATAGCAGATGTCATTACCCCTAGTTGCATATAGGATAGTTGAAGTTGGATAGATATACCCCATCAGGCGTTCGATGGCCAAACCTATGAAATTCCCATCCACAAGAGAGAAGGGCAGAATAGCAATTCTATGTACAAAATCAGTACAGTAATGCGTGGTCAAAAGAAAGGAACTATAAAAAGCCACCACGACATGCGAGCTGAGAAATCTGAGGTAAAAGAGGTACCTAGCTTGCTTATTCAACGTAGTTAGATCTGATATCAAAATAAACCAATAACACTTAACTGCAAAAAATATTTCTTTTGTTTGGAGAGCCTTGTGATTGGTCATATTCAAATAAGATAATTATAGTACTACATCATGTAAGGGGAGAAAGACAAATTGCAGTTTTGAAAAGGATAAATATAACCGAATATAAGAAAGAAATTAGGGAGTTAGAATTAACCTTTCATCATGGAGAACAGGGTCTGGTATGAGGTTAAACCTATGACGTAAAATACTCTAGGTTTAGGTGAACAGCTGAGATTTAAACTGTAGCCAATTCATTGAATTTATCAACCAGGTGGCTGAGAGAGTGCATTCCCCAGACTATATTATATTTGATTCTTAGTCATCGTTGCATCACAACATCCTGCAGTGGAGGATAGGAAGCTGGTTAGGCATGAATCAATCACCAGGAAGCTTGATTCTTAGGAATGCATGAATTGCCACATCAATCAATACATGGATTATCGTAAATGGGCATGTGTAAACACCTAATGAGGCGGTAAGGGGATTTGCAAGAAACCTTGTAGATCCTATCTATAACAAAATACAGACAATAAAAAGAGAAAGGCGTAGGCACCAGGCGCTGTGAGGCACATCGTTGGTGGAGCAGCGGCCAAGCAACACCATTGCGAGCAGGCCAACAGTGGACCGGCGCTGCTTACAGAAAAGCTTGAGGAGATGAGATATCAACAGCAAGAGTCGTGCGTGAGCAATTCATGGATCCCAACGCTGTATTGCCGACGATTTGAGCAAGGTGAGCATGTGTATGTGTAGTCGCAAGGATCCCAACGCTGTATTGCCGACGATTTGAGCAAGGTGAGCATGTGTATGTGTAGTCGCAAGGGTTAGGGAGGCGGAGCACACGGTTTTAAACAGAAAAGAAACTACGCGGACTTCTCGTATGCCTCCATCAGTTTCTTGTGCATCTATTTCTCGCGGGAATCATGTGGGGAGAGGAAGAGACATCGTTGAAATTGGGAGGTGGAATCTTCAATGACCGTTGGTAGATGGATCTAGAACTCTTCGGTGGAGAAGAGGAGAGGTGCTGGGCTGGTTCTGTCTTCTGGTAAGAAACCTGGGCGTGTTTTAGAGATTTTTTTTTTACATGAGGCAACGTTGCATGGTTTGGGTGGACATGGGACAGCAGGATGGACGGTTACAGATGAAAATCGGATGGCTGTGGTTTATCGATGATGTGGCTAGCCTGCATGTTGAGATAGACAAATTAAATGATTTCTACTGGGGTTTTGCTTTATAAGAGGTATAGATTTGCTTGAGATGGTAAATGGCAATGATGGTAAATAGATGAGCCAAGCATATCTACAAAATAGATGAGCATCAATGGTTGTCCCCCTCAACCCTAGCCTCCAGTAGCCTCTCACGCTCGAAAATGGAACCACTGTGCTTCAGCCGTTTGTTCTTGTGCAATGTAAAGAATCATAGCAACGTCTTCCTCCTCTTCCATGTCAAACTCCCCATCGGATGTTGAATAATCAAACGAACTCGAACCATCATATGAACTTATCTACAATCGAATAATATGGTGTCAAATACTACTCCTGCTACATCAGTACAACAAAAGAACCTAAAAGGAAATAGGATGTTACCTTTGACAATTTTTGTCAAACACCTTGTGTGCAAGGTGTAGCTCGTCGGCCGGTGGCGGTAGGTGAGTTTTCCTCGACGGCGGAGCACGGTCGGTGCGAGAAATTCGACAACAGAGAATCACGGCAGGATCCGCAGACGGCCGACGGCGAGAGGCGGTGTGCCGAAATGGCCCAGAAGATGCTCGGTGAAGGGGGGGGGGGGGGGGGAGTCGCGGAAGGCTTGGCAAGACTCAGTGGGGACAGAGGGCGACCGGAGAAGGACGTGGCGGTCGATTTGGTCAAGATTTTTGCTAGCGGTAGTGGGGGCGGTGAGGGTCGGTCGCGCGCATGAGACGTTGAAAGGCTGAAGTTGGCGATTCGACTGCGCGCGCGTGATGCATGTAAAATGCATACATGAACTTTGCATTATTTTACTTATATTTCAATCATATTTGCATCATATAAGGGTTATATCATTGTTTTATAATGATTTTGGGAATATTTCACAAGTTCCCCTATTTTTCTGAAATTAACCATGCGCAGGCAGAAAACCCTATTTTCTCTGTTTTGATGTTTCAGGGACCCAAACGAAATCCAAATGACCTGAAACTTTACGAGCATCAATATTTGGAAGGAAGAAGACTTTGGAGCAAAGTAAGCAAACAAGCGGAGGCTCGAGGCCCAAAAGGGGGTGGCCCACGCGGTCAGATTCCTTGGCCGCGTGGGGCCCACCTTCTGGAGCCTCGATGCTCCGATGTCGTCGATCTTTCTTCCAGACGCTTCGTCTTGACCTAAAACCGACTATAAAAATAGTCCCCGAGGCTCTTCGGAAAGGAGCGCCGCAGAAACACAGAAACCACGAAACATAGATCAGGAGCTGCAGATTGGAGGGGGAAAACTCCGGCGGGGCACTGCCGGAGAGGTCTCCACCTCCTCCAACGACTTCTTCACCGTATCCATGATGACGAGGGAGTAGTCCACCCCTGGACTATGGGTTTGTGGAAGTAACTTATGTATCTCTCTCTCTTGATCTTCACTAATTAGCACCGTATGAGCTGCCGAACATGATTACGGTCATCGATGTAATACCTTTGTGGTGGATCTTTATGAGTTAATATATGTTTGAAATTGCAATTGTTTTGTTTCAGTTATGAAAGTAGATGCATATTATGTACCCCGTTCTTGTTTACTTGTTTTGATCAAGCATGTTTATGAGAGCGTGTATGGGGGAACGTGTGCATTAGATGGAGTAATGGGGGGTGGCTAATGCGGTGAACGTGAGAGAAAGTTCCGCGATCCACTTGGGTATTTTACCTCACTTTGTTGCCTCACTACGGATAAAAAGAAATACCTTGCTACCGGAGATGTGGGTGTGACCATTGCCACTACTCCATGACTAGATCTAGCATGTTCTTATTTCAACTTCATGTCAAGAAACTTAATGCTATACTCTGATTTATCTTAATACTAAGGTGTTATGATTTAGTTCGCATCTTAGTGGAGTATAAGAGGGATTAATAACCAAAGGATCTCTATGTTAGGACGTGATGCCCATATGATTAATAACTTGTCATGAAACTTTGTTGCAATCTCATATGTTAACTCTATGTGTTCCATTGTCTACCACTTAATTAAAGAGAGAGTGCATTTGTGAAACCATGAACCCCGGTCCATTTTTAATCATAAGAAACACCTTTCCAACAACTTTCATCCATCTTTTATTTTCAGCCATTATTAAATCCGAAAATACAAAAATACTTTTGCATCTTGCACTCATCATAGAAAACCCAAAAATACCATCCATCATTGTTTCTATCATCTTTGCATATTTTCATTGCATATTATTTATTGTTTTGTTTTATCATTCTCACACCTTGTGCTTGACAACCACTTGGTAAGGTTGAGGGCACAAAATAATTTATTTTTGTTTGCAGGTTTCCAAGGGAAGGATAAGGAGGTAGAGCTTCCACTACTGATTCCCCGAGAGTTCGATATAAACCCTCGAGTCACCTTCGTGGGGAAAATCTGTCTTGCCCGTACTACACGCTCTGCTAGTGAGGTCTCAACCTAACACATTTAAGGACCATCAGCGCGGAAGAATTTGTTTTGGTGCATGAGTTTGGTGCCCCAAATTTGCATCACTGAATCCAGTTTTTAGTCCATGATGTAAAAAAAAATTAGTGCTCGAAATAGGGATAAATCATCTGTTGGAGACCGTTTCTTGGCATTTGGTGCCCTAAAAATTAGTTATATTTGTTTTACATCATCTGTTGGATATGCTCTGATGTCAAACTACGTAGATACCCTCCATGGTTGCAGGTGTTGCTTTGCAGTAGGAGTAAAAATTATAAAAAGTGGTGGAGAGTATTGTCATTTCCCGTCGAAATTTTGGGCTCTCCCGCGTATAGAGGGGAAATCTTATTCACGCATGCGTGGCGTCAGTATAGTTTTGGGAGCTTCTAGAAGACGTATATTTCGTACCACTAAGACGTGTATTGCTTACTCGTGGCTTTCATTTGATATATTTGTTAGACATAAAATAAGTAAATAGTTATAAACAAAGTGTTATAACGTGTTTATATAACAAAAAAAATAAGGTTTCCCGATCCTTTGATGATCACTCTTATATAGTAAAGTGTAAATTTTGTTACTTCCACGGATCTTTATAATGCCGTTAATTATGATTTAATAGATTGAAAATCTTTTGACAAAAAAAATATTTCTTACCAAAAGGGTTTCAGTAATTTGATTGCACTCTAATATTTATCTTCGAACCGATGTTGTTGAATCAAGTAAATAGCTATTGAAAATAAGATTTTAAACTATATTTTGAATAAGTTAATAAAACGGCTAAGTTAATAAAACGGCCATATGTATTTGTTTGATGTAGAGACTGAGGTATCCCATTTGGAAAAAAATAGCTACTGAAAAATATAAATGAAAAAGTATGAATTTCGGACAAATGTTGTGTATAGATGAGAGGTTCATTGGAGCAAGCGGTTGTTCGCCTCCCAAATGTCCGGAAATTCGAATAGAAAATGCCATGTCCATTTGAGAGCTCACCCTTAGCTTCAGTACTATAGAGGCCTCAAAAAGACCGACCCCCGCGTCGTCCTCCCTTGGGCGACACGGGGGAGACTAGGGTTCCTCGCGCGCCGCCGCCCCTCCTTGACGCCCGCCCCTCGCCGCCGCCGCTGCCGGCCGGCGCGGCGGCGGCGAGGCCTCCCTACCGCCTCCTCCTTCCTCCTCGGTGCCCTCCCGCGGCCCTAACCCCTGCTCGTCTGGATGGGATCTGAAGCAACAACTTGTGGGCCGCGACGGCGGCCATGTCGTGATGTGGCGACGGTGGAGCTGATGGTCTTGGCGCAGCTGCTTGGGGGCAGCCCGGGTGCGGACCTCCATGGTCAAGCGGCTGCTGGTCGGGGTTGGTGCCCCGCCCATTTTTCCAAGCTTGGCTGCTCCGCCTTGGGGCCGATTCAGCCGGCCCTTCCCTTGGCCTCCTCCATCCGGCTCCCCTGGTGCTTGCCGATTCGTGCTGGTCAGGTCGGGTGGTTGATGGCGGCGGTGAAGGTGTGTTGGTGCGGTAGCTGGGCGGCCGGCTGCGCACCGGCAGTCCATTTTGGGCGAGGTTGGTCTCATGGATGCCGGGGCGGCGGCCCTGGAAAGGTGGGAGTCGTGGCGCTGAGGCGGGGGTCACGGCTCAGGTGCTTGCTGGTGGTACTGGCCTCGAGGGCGGCGTGTTGACCAGCGAAGAGGCGCTCGGTGGAAGTGGTGCGGTAGCTATCTCGGCAGCCGGCCACAGTCGGATCTGGAGGCGGGGAGTTGTGCCTAGGTGAAAACCTGCCTGGCTTTGCCTTGGCCGACGGCGGCGACACCCGTGGGCGCCGTTTCCTTCTTGAAGGCGTCGTCGCGGCTTCCCCCGCTCCCTCCCGAGGATCTGGGTGAAAACCATTGATCCCTACGGATCGGGTGGCGACGAAATTTTGGTGTCGTGTCCTTCTTGAAGGCGCCACCTTGGAGTCCATGGCGTTTCTCTTCCGATGGTGGTGTGTTGGCAGTGACAATGAAGGTTGGCAAAGGCCGAGTCTGCCTTTTGGGTTCTGCCCTTCGAGGCGAGGTGTAGCGTTCATTGGTGCGTCAGCTTGAGCTTTGGTGAGCTCCAGCCCACCGACGCCGATGGCTCTTGCCGGTCAGGGATAGGGGTCCCTTTGGCAACGGAGTTTAGACCGGCAGCGCTGCCCTGCCGTTGTGAAGGTGCCAATCCTCGTCGGCGTGTTCGGCTCTTCAAGCTTTCTGTTCTCTGCCCCGTGTTACCGTCGACTTAGCTTGCTTATACCTCTGCTCTCACTGGTTTCTTTATACAAGCCTTTGGCTTGATCTTTTGTTTGTGTGCGTGGAGGTGTTTGTAAGCTGTTTCAGCAGTATGTATCTTCCGCCATCGGCGTCATTAATTTAATGCTGGGCTTCGGCCTTTGGTCTCAGAGCTCACCCTTGGATGCCATAGGCTTCTGGTCCTCCGCACACGCTCGGTTCGAACTTTAAGTTCAGGACTTAAGCTGTTCAAATGAGGTGGGTAGCTGTAAGCTTTTGATCTCGTAGTCTCACTGTCTTAGGTATCTGTGTCTAAAGCGTTGTTTGGTAGTAGATTTGATGACGATCACTCTCTTCATTATCTAAATATTAAGGTTCGATCATGAGTTCATGATCAACACAATTCATTTTGGGCGACATTGGGCATGAACCTGGCAGCATTGGGTCTCCAAAAAGAAGGCCTGACAGACGCATCTTCTACTTCACATCACAAAAATACGAGTAAAACATGGTCCTGTAGGCATTACCAACAAGTTGTGACATATATTACATGTACGTTCTGCTAGATAGGTTCAGGAAACATCTAAATAGAACACATGCCTTCAGCAAGAAAGTCAAGTTCATGCCTGAACCCGAGTTCAGGAAACCAGCAAAAGTGAAACAAGAACACGATGCCGTTTAAAGCTACTCCACCTGCATCCAAGCAAGCCACAAAACATATTTTTACGACTTCATTGGAACGGAACAAGGACAGGCGCATGATCCTGGACTCCTGGTAGGCAGACGCATCAACTTCATGGTGACATTTAGCCTGCATACAGTCGACCAGCTAAACTACTTCTGCTCGGAACTGTAGCCTGTATAACTAGTACGGAGTAGGAAGACAGAGTGAGCACATGAAAGTCCAGGCTGAAGGGAATGCTAACGCACTACCAATTCGCGAAGGGAACTCAAGTGCAGGAGATACTGTATAGGAAATCTCTTGGGTGATTGGACGGACATACAACTTGGTCTAGTTACACGGATGCTTTTAACATGAAACTGATCAAAAGTTCTAACTTATTACTTGACCGGTTTCCTCGAAAATGGAAACAACTAAAGAGCACCAGGTTGAAGTGTCGACAAGTGGACAAAGTGAACCCTGATCAATAACGTGTTCATGTTAGCAGATATGCTAAGTGTTTATCAAGAAGTTCATTTCCTCTAGTTAATACCATGGGTACGCACCATTTTAATACCATTCCATGGGTACCAATACATAAACTGATATTATAGGAAACATTACCATTCGATGGGTACACACCTCTAGTTAATAATATTCGATGTCAATTAGTTCAGGAGAAACTCCATGGGTACACAGGATCTCCCAAATTCGGTTTCCTCCGCACAATATAGTATTTCCACTACCTTGAGATGTTTTGATGCCCAGAAATGTTCCCTTGGGTTATAGCTTTCACATATTTCACTGTTAGATACCAATTCCTGTCCCAAACAAAACATTTTTCAGGGATGGATGAGCAGCGCAATGTTAACTTCTAAGACAAATACTATCATATCTCAAAAAAGTATTTTAACTCAGCACACATTGGTTAAAGCCTAAGTCTCTCTAGGTTCGGTGAGTGCTGAAGAAAGTAAACTAGTCCAGTAAAATTAGCAGCCAGATTTTTGCTACGCTCGGAAAGGCCAGAGTTTTTTTTCTACGTTCGGAAGATTTTTGCTGCGATTTGGGGCTCTTTTTCTTCAATGTAGCAATTGCGAGAATTGGTAGGGCATTGGACATTTTCTACACTAGTAGAAAATAAATGAACCGTCTTTTGCTTCGTAGAAAACTTTGCGGGATTTTAGATGGAATTGGACTTTGCTATAATAGTATAATTTTTTATTTCAAATGAACCATTTTTTCTTTATACAAACATTTGCGGAAGTTGAGAGGAAAAATAGACAATGTCGACTCGTGAACTTGGGGAACTTCTGTCCAAAATCCCCGGGGAGGCCCAACACCCCACAACTATAATACATATCCATATATGATAAGATAGCACCCGTAGTTGTACTTAACACCACGGAAATACAAGTAAAACATGGTCCACCAGGCATCACCAATAAGTTGTGCCATATATTACATAAGTTCTGCTAGATAGGTTCACATGAAATATGTTAATAGAAGACATGCCTTCAACAAGGAAGTCAAGTCCATGCATGATCGGAAGTCTTTACGACCTTGTTGGATGTATACCCAAAAGGCAATGATTATCATACATCTGATTCAATTATAATTTATGTTTCCATGTTATAACTGTTGTGGCTCTTGAATGTGGCTCTTGAATGTGAGATTCAGAGTAAAGCTCACACACACGTTATTAAACATGACTGTTGATAGATACCTTGGTTTTATCTATAGACTAATTTTTTGAATGCAAGATGATTATACTTTACCGGTCATGGACACTGTTTATGTCAGCATCAATGAATGGCATATTGTTGGTGAAAAATGGACAAAGTGAACCCTGTGAACGTGTTCATGCACTTTGCAAATATGCTACCATTCGATGGGTAGGCACCTCTAGTTAATAACTGTAATTATCCCTTACTAGTGTGATGGCTAGCGTGAGTAACAGAGATAATCTGCCTGAGGAAGAAGAAAAGCAACAATGGAGAGAAGAGAAGTAGAATTCATATTTCTTTCCTCTTGACATACATAACTCGTTTGAGTTACAGCTTTGGCATATATAGCCCTCAACTCTCCTCACTAGTCACTAGCTGGCACGCAGTCCCAAACAAAACTCATGCCTTGCAGTTCCGCTTCTCTTCATGATGGCGCCTCCCAGTCTACCAGCCAACGGTATGTGCCAACATATTGTTCGACTTCAATTAGTTCAGCTGAAACTCCATTGGCACACAGGATCTTCCAAATTTGGTTAATAATGTCATCTTCCCCACAGTATAATATTTCGACTACCTTGAGATGCTTTGATACACAGGAATGTTCCCTTCGGTTGTAGCTTCCACATATTTCATTCTCATATTCAAATTCCTGCCACAAACAAAACATTTTACAGGAACGGATCAGCGGTGCAATGTTAACTTCTAAGACAAAAGCTATCATATCTAAAAGAGTATTTTACCTCAGTACGCACTGGTTCAAGCCGAAGCCTCTCTAGGTTCGGTGAGTGTTGAAGAAAGTAAACTAGTCCAGTGAAGTTAGAAGCCACACACCATCCATTGAGCAGTAATGTTTTTAGCTTGCTGAACACATAACAGTCTTCCAAGCCCTTAAGGAAATTCTGGACAAAGTGCAGAGGATTAAAGAGCAGTTAGAGTTATAACTTCAGCAGTACATGATTTAATAATACTGAAATGAATACAACTATACAAGCTTTCTAGAGTTTTTATTTCTCAAATAATCAATTGTGGTTTATTTATTTGCATCTTCTTAATGCATTAATAAAATTCCCCTTTTCAATAAAAAAATACTAATCAATTGTGAGCAGAAGCAGAAACAGAGAGTTACACCACGTACCAGATCCCACAAGATCTGGGTTTACTCGGAAATAATAATACATATCAGGCAAGAGCCCATACCATCAAAAGTGTTGCATAAACTAGCATGGGCGATAAGTTATCCCAATCTTGCTTCTCAACAGTACAATATCAGGAGTATCAACTACCAATGTAAGAACATAAATGCACAATATACAGCCATTTTCACAAACCAACTATTGGAGATGCCCTCGTAAAAAATGATGATTATATAGTGTGAATTCGTGATAAAATGCAATGCACATAGAGAACCTGTTTATATGATTTGACTGATTGATACAAGCATGCAAGGGCAGACAACAGCAATCAATAGAAGGAGCTAGCAAAAGAGCAAGATACCATAGGGCATCTGGTAATGAGCTCAAATCCGTAGCGCCCACTAATCCTTGGAGAATAACACAATCATCCCTGTCATCAGCTTTACCGTAGCTCTCCTCAGACGACTCATCAGAACTACTGCAGCAACGATAACAATCATCTTTATTTCCGGTCCTGATAAATGCCGTTACCAAGGATGGTAGGCTCTCAAGAACCAGCGTCCAATACGAACAGTTGGTTAGTTTCAAGTTAACCAGACCCGGAGCCAAAATAGAGGTGCAATACGTCCGAGTGGAATGATGTGAATTTTCTATTTTCAGACGTCGCAGTGATTTGGAGAAGATACCAACGAGGTTGAGTACGCAATCCTGAATCTTTAACACCTCGAGCGCATTACAGCTCGAAAGATCCACAGAGTTGTCCTCAAATTCCACATAAGATAGCTCTAGTTTAGTCATGTGCTCCGAGATGAGAGTCTCGATGGACAGCGGCAAAAACATTCTTTGTGATGCGTGGAGTCCAATCACCCTCGCTTTGCACGACACAGCATACTGAACCCACTGTTCAACATCCTCGTCCAGCCTTGCCTCAGCCTCATCATCGTCCTCGTCCTCGTCCTCGTCATCATATGCTCATAGCAAAGGATCTCACATACATGCAGAGGAGCCGTTCTGTCACGGTAGTGAAGCAGGTTTCTAACGAACCTGTTCGAGTCATGGGCGGACATCCAGTCAGAAGTAACGATGCGCAGCGAGGGCACAGACTTCCAGAGTGTGCGCCAGCGGGTGGCGAGCACGCACGTCTGCACGGCTTCCTGCGAGGGCAGGAACGACAGCACCAGCTGGAGCAC
Source organism: Poa pratensis (assembly GCA_947311845.1). NCBI lineage: Eukaryota > Viridiplantae > Streptophyta > Magnoliopsida > Poales > Poaceae > Poa > Poa pratensis. The sequence continues at coordinate 30,057,857 of CAMZMU010000088.1, forward strand.
ATCGTCCGGGAGGGCGCCGATGCGGTCCTCGTCGCCCGCCACAGCCACCTTCTTGTCTCCGCCGTCACCGAGCCTCGCAGCCATTCCGTCGAACAGCCTGCGGGGGTTAACAAAATTGGAACGAGACAGACTGTTACTTCAATTCAGCCTAGACAATCTAACGGATAACACCAAGAAAACTTCTGTTTCTCTCAGGAGTCAGGACACACGGCGATACAGACGACAGGAACAGAACGTAACGAAAACTACAGAGAGATGCCGCCCAGGTGCCAGGAATCTACAAGCTAGACTAGGAATTTGCAGGGCAACAGAAATTGCAACCTCGGCAATGCTTAGCAGTTAGCACAAAGCAAAGAAAATTGCAACCACGGCAATTCTTGCAGGCCAAAATAGTGGAGACGAAGAAATAAACTAGTAGATACGAAAGAGGAATAGTGGAGCCTCGCAGCCATTCCGTCGAACAACCTGCGGGGTTAACAAAATTGGAATGAGATAGACTGTCACTTCAATTCAGCCTAGGCAATCTAACGGAAAACACCAAGAAAGCATCTGTTTCTGTCCGGACCCACAAGGCGATACAGACGACAAGGACAGAAAGTAACGAAAACTACATGAGCTGCCGCCCAGGTGCCAGGAACCTTCAAGCTAGACTAGGAACTTGCAGGGAAACATAAATTGCAACCTCGGCAATGCTACTCTGAATCAGCACACAGCGAAAGAAAATTACAAACACGGCAATTCTTGTAGATCAAAATAATGGAGACAAAGAAATGAACCAGATATGAAAGAGGAAGAGTGGAAGAAAACGTGACCCTTTTACCTGAGGAAGGACCAAGGGAGAAGCGCTTGTAGCTTCACCGGAGAAGGCCGCGGCCACCTGTGCGGTCCAAGGTCAGCTTTTCTTGCAACATCAGGGAGATGGCGGAGGCGCGGAGCCGCCGGGGACTGAGCAGATGGACGGGCGGGCGGGCGACTCGTCGGCGTTCGAGCCGCTGAGAAGATGGACGGTTGGGCGGGCGGGGGGCTCGTCGGCGGAGGGCAGACGCTCGGGAGGCGCTGTGTGTCCCTAGACTTTTTTTTGAAGCCTCTCTAGGATTACAAGCTGTAGTACCTATTCGGACACACAGGAAACACACACCACACGCACACCACACACACGCACACCCCACCTATGTGTCTAAACTAGACCTACATCCTATAACCCAGAACTACGTCCTGAGAGACTTGGCCGAAGACCAGTGCTTCGGTGACCGACGGGCACGTCGATCTCGCCTGTGGTACATAGACGTGAGGCAGAAGAGCTCCTGGGAACAGCCAGTGCCTGGCTGCTAAAAACCCCGTGAGATACCGCGAGTCGATCTCAGGGATCGAACTCGCGATGGGTAGCTGGCCACCGCCGAACGCTACCACTGAGCCACTGGCTCGTTCTCCTGTGTGTCCCTAGACTAAGTCAGAGAATGCCCACCGGTCGGGAGGGGCTGCCGGCTGCGCCGCAGTCGCTGGGTGTCGGGAGTCGCTAGGGGTGACTTCGATTGGATCGACTGTTAGAACCTAAAAAAAACCTAATCGGGTTTTGGGTAAACCATGTCCGCTATATTAATATAGCAACATCCAATCTCTCCTATCTAAAAAAAGAAATTTGGTTCCTCTCGTACGTTTCGTCCTTCATCCTTCGTCCAACATCCTCCCGCTCCGCTTTTTGCTTTCGTACCGCGAGTACGTGTATAGGCCAGGCCCAGGCGAGTACGTGTAGTCGCGATTCTTTTGGAAGGAAACCGCGCGTGATTATTGGTCAACACCCGTTTCCCCCTTACCATCTCTCGCCGCCGAAAAAATATATCACCCCATCCGAACTCTATCATTACCCGATACCCTCGCCACTCCCACCGGTGGCCAGCAAAGGAGACGCCGCCGGCGGGCTCGCAGGCAGCAGCGGCAAGAATCGCAGCAGCGACTCGGAAGTGGGGCAAGGGAAGGAAAGGCAGCAGCGGGCGGGCATGCAATAGCAGTTGCAGCGTGGAAGGGGCAGGGAGCGGAGAAGACGGGAGACATTGCAGTCGGCGGAAGAGCAGCCATTCAGTCCGATTTTGAACTACATGTCCTGTGCAGGATACCTGTTCAAGAAGTAGTGCGTGCTCAGGGCGGACGTCAACGGGACGAACCCTGCCAGTGCCATCGTCGACGCCGTCGGGTAAGCTGGCCAGCATGCCAACTGAACAACCTCATTCTTGCACATGTCATGCCTTACTAGATCTAGATGGGGTGCCTTCTCTATGTCTCGTCCAATCCAGTCCAACGTCCACTACACCGACCTGGAGGCACACATCTATGCAAGCGCTGCAGTTGTGGCCCACATCTTTATGCGGTGAAGATTTGCATCCTCTCGATTTTTTGTTTCCTATTTAATATAGTTAAATTCTAAATGGCTCATTAACCGTACCAGGTCGGAACTATTTGGATCAACGAATAGGCACCCACCACATGTTTGCCTGAATGTCTTACTGACATTGCTATTGGTAATTAAATTATGATGATAATTTGTAGATGCAGGGAATACATGTTAGAACATGCGAAAGTTATCGAGTGGATATATAAAGTGCAAACCAAGGTAATGTCCTGCTCTTCTTTCTAGCAAGAATTTTAACATCAGTTCATTGTTTTCTGATTTGAAGGTTAATCATTTGTCCAAGACAGTCACGAGCCCACTACATGATTTGCAGTGCAAAGCGGTGAGTTCTGTTGCCTATCACCACTACATGATTTGCAGTGCCTCCGGCGCACCTACACGCCAATCTCTCGCTTGCACCCGCCTCTGCGCTCCAGCTCAATCCTCGACCAAGGAGCAGGTCCGTACCCAAATAACACCGCATGTCAATGTCTCTTGCTTCCTTTGCACCTCAATTTTGTAGCGCTCATCCAGATGTACGCCTGATAGAAATGAGGATCCAATGGTAATACACCAAAAATGAGGATCTGTGCGCAAGATACTTGTCATCTTTAAAACAAAAATATACTAATGGTAATATAGCTCTAAAACCATATAAATTTCCAATCGCTGTATCTGTCTAATTTTTTGTCGCATACAACATTTGCTATAAGTGATGATGTGCATTCAATAGAAAAATTATTTCTGTTTTGTAATGCTTGAAGTATATCTCTGCAGAACGATGCAAAGTTTCCCTAGAGCATATAACAAGAAAATGAGGATCTGTGCGCCAGATACTTGTGATATTTATGTGTGAGTACTGTCATTGTGTAGAGATAGAAATATTCATATTTAATTATTTAGCCTTAAGGCCGGTCTGGTTGATAACCAACTACTCATGGTCTCACTATTTTACTCTTTACCATGTACATTGCTCTATCTCCTTTAATTATTAATCTTCTTATTTTCTCTGATTTTTGCTTCTTGTTCTGAAGTCAGCTTCATGAATGAAAGAAGACTCGGTCATATGACCATCTACGTGCTGGTAAACAAAAACCACCCTGACCTGATCTGCCGAACGAAGAAGGCCGCCCCCAAAGATATTCATCCTTTTTCGTTATCACAATATATGTCCTTTTCCTTCCAATCTTGGCTAATTTGGTGATCATTACCACAAGACTGCCAGCAAATAAATAAATGGTCCTATAAATATGAATGAAGTAGCCTACCCCAACTTGTTTGGGAAAAAAGGCTTTGTTGTTGTTGTTGTTGATAAATATGAATGAAGTAATGGAAGGCTTACACCCATTTCAACAGATGTGAAGATTTCTTATGTTGCTGATGTGATTGGGCACCCTGCAGGCTTGCCCATATTGCCATTTCTTTAGGTGCATTCTGAATCATATTTCACCAGGTTATGCCAACTTCCTACTGCCTCATTGCTACACTTCTTTCCACGAGACTGACATGTTACCTGAATACTATCCGATGCTGTCTCAGTGCACATCTTGTGTGCCATCTTGCAAGATAATTATGCCTGCCTCAACATAATTTTATCGTACACTTTTTTGTGCCTTTTGAGCTCTTGTTGGTCCATATGTATTTCTTTTCTGTATCTAGAACGGAAAATGTTAACGAATAACCGACATATTGCTTTGTACTGTTGAGATCCTAACTAAGAAACGGTCAGTATTGCTTTATTTGCTTCGTACTTTTTCCACCATATAAAGCTAGCATGAGTAAAAGATGACAAACAATTATTAATTACATTTTTTGTTTGTTAGGCTCGGTGAGTTGTAGGACTTAGTACAATGTTTCTGGGACACGTAAATGGGGATTGAGATAACAGGTGCAGTCATAGTTGATTACAAGACATGTAAAAACAAGGCTAATCAGAGTTCAGACTTCATGTGCACCTTTGTTGTTTGCTAGATAATTTAAATAAGTAGTTTACAATCAAGTATAGATAGGTCTAACACTTTTTGAGACGAGTGATGTATTTCCTGATTCTGTTGCAGATCGTCATTCTTCAGTGTATTCCTCAACATGGGTATGGACATTAGTGGGTGACGATGCCAGCTCATGGCTACAGGTGATCGCAGCTCTATATATATTGAGCAAGAGTTGTTCCCTGTTCTCATTTTTTTATAAACGTGGATATATTAATATTATGAAGATCCCCTTTCTCATAGTGTCCTCCCGATAAGTTGTTTGAGTGCGACAATTGAGTTGTGTGAATTTCGACACATCGTGGAACTCATTATATCTGGAGAAGAAACACATGAGGGAAAAGAAGCCGAGGATGAAGAGTTGACCAAGAGTATATGTTGAACCACTGAAATTTATGCCTTTGCTCAAAACTTGATGATTGATGTGCACAAGAATTTTAAAATTGTATGCTTGACATGATTAATGTAGAACAATTATACTAATATTTATATCCCGTTGCAAAGCACGGGCAATTAGCTAGTACAACTAATAATTTTGAAATGTTGGGTGACAGTAAACATACACGCAAAGAAAAGAAAAAGGAAAAACAAAATATAGACATAAGCGGGTTGACAAAGCGACAGTGACCCGCAATCGATGCGCCCTCTCCGACGAAGTATCACCATGCTCATATCACCGAATCGACGAGTACCAATGGATAGGTTAATCTAACCTACCCATTGGTTTAATGGGAACTGTATCTCTTTTTAATTCGACTCAATGGGTGTCAATGCAACCACACTGGAAAAAAGACTTGCTTAACAAAATTTATTAGTAGTGAAGTGATATGATAACACAAGTAGTATGGTAATAATAAATTAAGCAATTGCAGCGACAATAATGTAAAAGCCTGCAACAATGATGGATAACGTGGGCAAGAGGTAGATGATGAGCGTTGCATGAGTGGGATCAAATATGTAATAGTCATAACACAACAAGACAATAACAAAACTGGCTCCAATTCATAAATCGTATGCAACAATATATGAGTGCGATGATTTGGAGGCTAGCTTGATGGAGCTCTTTTTAAAAAGAATCAAAATAACATTTCGAAGTTTCTAAAAAAAATGGGAGAATAAACATAGAAGTAGAACATGATTATTTGCACCGGTTCGCAAAAAATCAATGTGAAATATGATGTATTTTTGTCTATGTAAAAATGACAAATTTCTAGATCTGAAATGTGAACTGTGCAAACTTAAAAAATTCAGATTTGTCAGAATTTGTCATTTTCTGTGTAGGCCGGAATAGAATCTATTTCGGAATAAAACTTTTCGGAGTCGTAGAATACGTTGTTGTCAACAAATAGGATTTTTTTGGGAATATTTAGAAACTTTACAATATTGATTTTAAAAAAATTGATAAAGGGGCTCCCCGTGCTCCAAAAGCACTTACCGAGAAATGTATTCCATATATATTCATTGCAATAAAAATTTGCACAACATATTCGCCAGGAACGACATATTATCATAAATTATGCCATAAAAAATGCCATGACCTCCATCATTTGGTTTAGAAGTCATGAATGTTCATACATGATAAAATATCTGGTGACACCATATCAAAGGATTGCATCTTTTAATACTTTGTTCATTTTCCTTGATTTTGTCTCATAGTGGGATCTAAAATATGTAGCACATCTATTCATAGCAAGGATCTGAATCTTTCAAACACCTCATTTGTCGTTGTTGCATATAATTCTACTAGGCTAAGTTCGAATATTTTTTTTTGGTAATTTTAGTACCAAAAGATAACACACTTGCGGTCTGAATTTGCATTGTTTTCGAATAATCAGTCAAAATTCATTTAAATATGCAAAAGTAGAAAGTTAGAAAATTAAAACTATTTATACATTGTCCATCCAATATGATCTACATGAAAATTAAAGTGGTGCCATTTTGCAGTATTTACACTTACTTCACAAAAAACATTTTTGCATTGAAAAATGGATAACTTTTTTTATACAAAACAATTGGAAGAAATAATTTGTGGCATGGCAACATGCACCTATGAGAGAAATATGGACTTACAAAACGTAAGTCCAGCTCGATGAGGTCTTGAATCAGCAGTGGGTTCAGCATGCACAGAGCCGGTGAATCCAGGGGGTGCATCTGTTTTCCCGTGTGAGTTTCCTCGCCGCCATTGCCTTTGTATTTGCGGGACGAGGCATTTTTTTGACAATCAATACCATTATAATGACGAACTGTACATGGTAGGGATACATGGGCTGACTACAGCAATTATTAAGTAAAGTCTAAAAGAAACTTCAAACTCTTTCTTTTTTCATGACACAATCTTATACTCTTCTGAAGACAGCCATAGAAGGATAGACCTGTAAATACCAACGAGAATTCTCCCATAATTTTTTTGAGGGCAAGCAGTTGAGGGGAGGGCCAAAAGGCGTATTTTCACCGTTGGCAATTACGTAAACCAGCGCGCTTGTTGAAGCCAATTCATGAATGGGTGATGCATGTGCTGTCCCGATTGCCTACTGATGGTAAAGACGGTGTGCGTGCACGCAGTCATTAAATTAGTCAACCAACATCGGCAAGAGTACCAACACCAGTATTTTCTCTATCTCTATCTCTACTATCTAAAAGGGAAATTTGGTTCCTTTCGTACGTTTCGTCCTTCGTCCAACATAGTCATACGTCGCCCCTGACGGTTTTCTCCGCTCGATCAAATGGGCCAAAGCCCAACAAAATCCAGCGTCAGGACTCTCGAACCCTCTCTCCCTTCATCTTCCTCTCCCTCTCCCTCTCCCTCCACACGGGCGTCGTTGCCGCCGCCGGCCTCCACCGCACCAGCGTCGCCCTCCCTGGCCTCCTCCATCGCGCGTGGGAACCGCGTCACCACCTCGCGCTGGGCGCGCAAAGAACCAGCCACAATCCTGAGCGAGCAAGCGCAGGTTAGGGTTCGCCCCACCACGGTGAGCCGCCGCCACCACCACGAGTCCGCGACACGCAATCCCTCCTCCTCAAACTCACGTCGTCGCCACGTCTGGTCGCTCCCTCAAAACCCTGGCTATTCCTCGCCGCCTGGGCTGCCGCTCGGTGGCTACCCCAGCATGCTCGCCAGCTTTTGCCCCGGCTACACGCCCCGCCTGCTCCTCAAGCGCCGACAGCTCCCCCAGCCCCGCCGCCTCGCACCATCGCTTCCGGCGCTGCCGGCTCTCGCCAGCTCCCTCTTCTCCCACCTGCGCCGCCGCGATCTCCAAGCTCGTCGCGGAGGCCGGCCCATCCCCGCCCTCGCCCGCGCATCCTTGTTCCGCCCGCGGCCAGAGCAGCGCGGGGCGTCGCCCTCCGGTCTCGCGGGCGGCCTCTTCAGCTGCCACCGCCACAGGCTATTCGTCCTCCGCTGCCACGCCTTCGAGCACCGATTCGTCTCCACTGGTTAGGAACACGACCTTGAACAGGCTTCAATCACCGCCTCGCATTTCGGTGCCCCTATCCTCTCTCTCTAACATGGAATCTGCTTGTTTGTATTGCAGTTCGGCAGCGACCAAAAACGGGGGAGCAGACTTTGGCAAGTACAATAACCTACCGAGGCGTGCGTTCCGCGAACTGGTGAGTTTTTTCTACCATTTTTCGTCTGGTCGTGGCCTCGGATGTGTCTCATGTGGTCTGTTTCTAAGTTTGTTCCTGTATGTTTGGTGAATCATGAATCTAACAGGCCCTGGACAACGCTTCGATCTGGTCCCGTCTGCTTATTAGTTGTTATTATGACGATCTGGACTGGACCAATCGTTTAAGCTCTCTATGGCGATTCACAGTAGGCTCTGATCTGCTCGTGTTGGATAGTTTGCAATGTGGGTGAATTTCAGATGCTCGACATGTTTCCATGAGCTAAATCGTGAATTGGCTGATGATGGAATTGGTCTCTCGACGCATCAGTGTTTTTCTTATATCTGATTTTTTGTATCTGTTTTTATCTCTGAATTATTTGACCCATCGCTTACCAGATCGGCTCCCCTATTGCATAAGGAGTGAGTTACGGACTCGGCAATCAGAAACTGCGATGAGTTCCAGGTCATGGGGAAGAACGTCGAAAATATCCTATACTTGAGAACAGCGCCATGAAGCAGGTCGAAATCCAGTTCAAGACAGCCCGTGTCCTCCAGGTATTGATACTGCCATCATCTATTCATTTCCACCTATTTGTTGTGTTGTTCAGCTGCTGTGGAAAGAATAAAGTTGAGTTAAAAAAATTAGAGTTAATAACTTTTGGTGGCAGGCTCACCAATCCTCATGTCTTAAAGCCATTTTATTTTATGTTCTGTGATTGCTGTCGTCAATTGAGTTGTGTAAATATAGCTATATGCCCAGTAAGTATAGGTTTCTTATAAAATTAGTTGCATCGTCATCGCATGTTATTGTACTAATGGAAATTGTTAAAATCAGCACTTACTATTTTATTCTGGCAAGTGGTAGCGTAAAAGGTTTTCGTTGGTGCCCACCAGTTGTTGATTCGAAGTTTTAGGTTCAACCTGATGGCTGAAACAGTTAAGCAGGTTTAGTTTTGATCCTGACTTTCACGTTTAGAGGGAACCGTACAAATGTTCTGCCAATTAACCTCTGACTATAAAATATACGCACCAAATTGTTACTCTGTTCCATGGAAGATTATGTTTTTGATCCATTATTTGCGGATCACTGTCCGAAATATAATCAGATATTTGTTTGTCGCAGATCGTAAGGTTCAAAGATAAAGAATCTCATCAAGTCTTTCTTGAACCATAGGGTAGAAATGTCCCTTAAGCTATATCTGGAGGTCTCTCTCCACCCTTTTTCACCGGTTGTTTGTAGTCTGATACTCTGGTAAAACTTGTTCTTATTATCTATGCAAATGTGTTAGTCAAAACCTACAACTTAGACTGTTTATGCATCTTATACAGGGATTTCCACTGGTCTTCCTCAAAGATTCCATTTACCACTTGTGAGAACACTACCATGACTGTAGAACCGTGTGATGCTAAGTTTAACTTACGTTGCTGAATATGATTATAGGCTTTCACTATAGTTGCCCACTTCTACGATTCCGGGTACCATCCATTTCATAATTTGTGAGGCATAATCATCAGAGGCAACCATAACAACCCAGTTCTACGTTCTCAAGCAGAAGCCACACCCAACCGACGCCAACTTCAGCGCGGCATCGATAGGCGGCCTAGGCAAGAGTACAAGATTTATGCAGGTGACCAGCGCCATGGAGAGGATCTTCAGGAAGCATGGAGCGTGATACTTAGTGATGGTTTTGGATACAAGTGTGTCGAGCCCTCCAGCATGCTACAGGCAACAAGAGCGGGAGCGAGTGAGGCGTGAAGGGATGTCAAAATATTTGTCGCACAAGGATTATGGACTGGCCTGAAGAGTTCTCAATCACCAATGGGAAAAAATAATGATGTGTACAGTGCATTTCTCTTAGTTGTGTATGCTCAAGGAAATAGTTAGAGTTGTATACCCTCAGGGAAACAGTTAGATTTGAACCGGATGCTTATAACATGTCCTCATTAGGAGGAACTTTTATATTTTGAATACTTGATATATTGTCAACCTGATCCATTTCGGCCAAATACCAATTTCACTGATATTTTCAGACCGATTTTCCGGGGGTTGCATCTCATGTCGTTAATTTGATGAGAATTCATCGGTGAAGGCTTCAATGTCGCCGGTGTTGGAGAGGGTGATCAAACGGGTGCCACGCATTTAGATCCTTACTTCTCCCCCAACAATTTATTTGTCTTTCCTTTCATTAGTCTACTCCCTCACCATGGAGGGAGGTGGAATGCCTTTGCGAAGTGGGGTGAAGTTGAAAGTGGCCAAATTTGTGGCATGTGCCATGGACAAGTTGAAACAGACCAAATTTGTGAATGTACCAACGAAATCAACCTTCACAAAGTATATATATTTTCCTCACCCGTTGCAACGCACGGGCATATTACCTAGTAGGGAAAAACAACCGGACAGCCTGGTCGACGTCGCTGGGAGACGAGAGTACGAATCACCATTGTCGTGGACACAGCAGCCGGGACAGATATTACGAGGACTCGCGGCAACCAAGAGAAAAAAACCAAAATTGATCTGGCGAAGCAAGATCTGACAGACCAAACCTAGATAAATTTAATTTTCCAACACCACCATTGACACCGGGAAGGAGATCTCGTCGTCGAACGAATGGCCAAAGATTACCTATTGTAGACGATTCCATCTCCATTGATGAAGAAGACGGATACTAAAACCCTAACTCAAACTGTTGAAAACACTGTTTTATTAAGAACTCCACCCATAGACCGGGTTCCCCACCCCTCCCGATGCCGGCGAGGCCGGCCGGAGGAGGGGGAACCGAGCTATGGTGGAGGAGAAGCTGTGGCGGCATCTAGGTTTTCAGAGCTCTCGTACGTTAACTTATCTAATCCCCGGACGAGGCATTATTAATCTGAGCAAGCGATTCCCTGTTTGCCTGCGTATGTTGTGAATGACGCTGCAAAGACTGATTTTAAAGGAAACTCTGAACCGGATCGGATTCAAGAACCCAAGTGTCCAAACAATAGACAAGGACCAGTAGACACGGAATAGGATACCGAAAGGGGACACGTACATGGACTAACCCAAAGTGACCTTGTCGATCTGGGTGCGAATTTGAAGAAAGGAAACACGTACGTAGGGAACATAAGGAGAGGTGAAAAAATCAGGAGAAGTTCATATTGGGGTGACCTTCAGGGCCGAATTATCAGGGAAGATTAATAGACCGCAGAAACCGACTCCTGTTCGTGTTGGGATGCCTATATTAGTCCGTCCCGGTGGCGTATTCAGCTTCCAGTAGATACCAATCGCCATATACAACAGCGAACAGCAGAATATATTCAAATTTGACTCTCAGGCTCAATTAGCCTCGTCGATCGCCAACACATATACAATGGCGGCGTGGAAACTCCCACGGGAAAACACATACACGCCGGATACTTTTCCAGTGCCGATGCAGTGTCATCTCCCAACAGATCTACTACTCGAGATTGTCGCCCGCTCCGACAACCGCACGCTCGTCCGCTGTGCTGCCGCATCTAGGCTTCTACGCCATGACATACTCAGCCGACAATTCATTCACCGCGTCACCCAACAAGGAGGAATCATACCCCCTTACATCCTCGCCTATCTCAACGCCCATGATGACAAGGCGCAGCTGCCGTCACCACTCTCTTTGGTCCATCCGGACACGCCCGCAGCTGCGTCGTACTTGAATGACCATATGTCCCCTTACTTGTCAAGCAACATGGATGAGCTTCTTTGCGACCATGTTCCGGCGACATCCCGTGGTCGACTCATCCTCTTCCGACGTCGCCACTACAAAAGAAATCTCCCCAACTTATGCGTCCTAGACACCATCACCGGGCACCGTACCTTCCTCTCTAACCCTCCAGCAGGCATAAGCCTGAAAAAGATCGATAGTTTTCTTTTGCTCACCGCCGAGGATGGCATCGGCTGCTCCTTCCTTTTATTCGTCCCTTGTCGCGTCACCATGCACGGCAGCAACAATACACACATCGTTAAAATTCAGGCCATCACATGGTCGTGTGGCACCTGGGAACGTACTGTCACGAGCAACACCAGAAGTGGCTTCATTTCGCAGCACAACACCGTCATCCTCCACGGCGGTGTCATCCACTGGCTGGGATAGTTACCTACAATGTCTGCACAAGGGAGCAAGGAGTGATTAAGATCCCATGTCATCTAACTCAATCCAAAGGAGAGTACCACTTGGGGTCATACTACTCACACGACGGGCATAAGCTACTGATTGAGACTGCTGGTTGTTAATGACTTCAAGATAATAGTGTGGAATCAACTACCGGGCGGAGATTGGGCGTCGGAGGCGGTGGTGATTGACATGGAGGAGAAGCTTCGATCGCTTGATCCAGACATCCCTCGAGTTCAACATCTGGATGTTGGGTTCAAGTGCTCCGGTGATTGCAGCAACGCTGTGTTGCTGTATATGAACATATATTCTCCTACATTGCGGAGATGTCTTCGAACTTTGCTCATCATCCTTGACATGGAGATGGAAGAGATGCGCATTCAAGATTACTCAACTTCACGATCCGTGTTCTTGGAGGTCGATCTACCATCTCGCTTACGAGCCATGAAAATGTTTCCTTTGCTAGATAGTAGTACGCCCTAGTAAGTTATCTTATTAAGCTTCACATGGTATATGCACTACGTGAAATGCAACGATCGTAGTGCGGTTAACCTATATTTATTTTTTCTAATAGTATGTTATCACTTGGTTTAGCAACGGTTACATTTACGTTATGTTGGCTTTTCATCTAATAATTAACTAGCAACATGTCTGTGCGTTGCAACAGATCCAAAATAAATCAAACATACTCAGACTTTAAAAGTGTCATCCTCTGTCTAAATACCATCATTCAGCTCATTATAAGAATACCATCTCTCTCTTGAAGAGTTTATTATGCAATAAGAAAAGTAGACCATCATAACTCTAACAAAACTTACAACATCCAAAGGCCTGTGCTAAGAATGAATAAAGACCAACATCAAGAATCATTGTTATGTCAAATATTGAGTGTGTAATATAATGAGCATACCTGAATTGGACTGAAATAGCCTGCTTCAAAATTTTATCGATGAAGGGGTTTGGTTTTGTTATATATGATGATTGTTGCATAGAATTATACTTGGATACATGAAATTGATTTTTGGGAATTTTTATTACGAAAAATAACACACTTGTGGTTTGAATTTTAATTATTTTCAATCAGACAAACTTCATTTAAATGTGCGAAAGTAGCAAGAAGCTAGAAAATTCAAACTATTTCGGCATTGGCCATCCAATATGATCTACTTCGTGTGAAAATTAAAGAGATGTCATTTTGCACTATATTATTTACACTTAAAAACAACCCATTGTAGCATTTAAGAAATGGAAGAAACATTTTGTATACACAACAATTGGAAACTTACTATGGAAATAATCCATGACACGGCAAGATGCACATCTGTTTCAAAAATTAGCATTCATTATAAAATGAGTCATAAAAATGGCGATGATCTTAATCTTTTGCTTTGAAAGACGTGAATGTTCATACATGATAAGTCATGTTGTGAAAAGTTGTCAAAATTTAATGCATCCTTTACACGTTTTCTTCATTTTTTAAATATAATCAAAATCGTCGGCACATCTATTCATAATAAGGAGTTAAATCTTTCAACACCCTCTATGGTCGTTGCATAGAGTTTTTAAAATTATATCTGACAATTTTTAGGACCAATGAATAACACTTATAGTTAAAATTTTATTTACCTTTGATACCGCTTGAAATTCATTTAATTATACGAAAATAGCCAGAAAGCTAGAAAATTCAAACTATTTAGCCATTGGCCATCCAATGTACTTTGTATGGAAATTAAGGAGGTGCCATTTTGCACCATATTATTTGCACTTTCTTCACAAAAGAAAACCCATTTTGGCATTTTAAAAACGGAACACTACTTTCAGCAATAATGTATGGAATGATGCACCTTTGTGCCCAAAATGAGCACATTTTTCATAAACATGTGATGGAAGATTCATTGACAGGAAAAAACAGCAGCGATTTTTTTTGGGTGAAGCCTTCCAAGAGTACCTGTCAAGTGGCACTCGGCAAAGAAAGTAGCGACGTTCCCCTTCCGTCAACCGAGGCTTGTTGAGACGCATGTCATCCATTTTAGTCGAGTGTCATATCTTTTCCAGTGCCGCATGCACTCTTTACCGACAGTCATCTCTTTGCCAGGTATATTTTATCAGATTATATATAGTCTTTGGTGACAACCGAGTGCACGATAAAATACGCGGCAAAGAGCTCGGCGCTCGGTAAACAGCCAGATGCCAGCAGTGAAATGGTATTAACATTGGAAACACAATGTGCTTCATAAGAAATAAAACTATTGATATTTCTGTTAAAATGAATCAAGGGCAACAAACATTCATTGTATTTGAAACAAAACATGAATTGCATGGAAGCAAAATAGAGTCACACTGGAACTGAGTGTGCTTCAGAAGAAAACAAAATAAATCACAAGGAAGCTCGTCCGTGTTAAAGTAATCGATTCGTTTCCTTAAACCTTGAAGTTGTTGACTTGTTTCCTAAAAATCATGAGTCTCCCACGATTCAGTTCTGGAAACCCGCGTGGTGTGGGCAACGAACATGCCACGGTGCTTCATACAATGCTCAAAGCAGATCGCATCTGACAGGCCTATAGCTAGGGTAGCCCAGCCGGCCCACGTATTCGTGAGCAGGGTTCTGCGCACCGACAAAACCCTCGTCGAGCCGTCGCCCTGATTGCTTCCTTGTCGCGGCCAGCGGCAGCAACCTCTCATCAGCGGCAAGCCGGCAACACTGTGAGCGACTTCCTCTCCGTCCACCGAACTCCGCAACACCCCTTTCCTCTCGTAGCACATTTTTGTTTTCCCGATGTTATCTTCCTCACTGAACTAGCAATGATCGATTGAAATCTGCCATACTATCATTTAGTCGTGTGATCGCTGGTTGCTGTTGTTGATGTATATATCTCCGCAATCAGCGTGTTCATTTGCTTCGTCCCATGATCCTTTTGGTCACCAACAGTAGGATAATCAGGGTTTGGGGGATGTTTGGGAGGTAACACGTTGTTGGGTTTGGGTATAATGGGCTAGGGATGTTGATGATTGATCATCATTATTCGAGCTACGACCCAAGAGTCTAACTAGAGGAACCAAAATGATGGCCAAAAATACTCGCCGGGTCAAGGCCACCAATGGCAATTACTCCACGAATATGTGTTTTGTATGATACACAATTATAATACTACTCTAGTATCAAATTTTCCATGTAAAATAATGCTGGTAACATATCTTTTAATATATTGTTAGATAATTTCTTGAGTGCACTATATTCTTTGAATAAGTCATCTAGTACAACCCTACATTATCAAAACCTCTACGGAGTCTCGCGCTTAAATCAGGATATATTTGAGTCTACTAGGGCCATGAAAATATCTTCTTTTTGTGAGAATGGTGAAATGCATAGCTAAAAAATTAATGGTATGAATGAATCTCTTTGCTATGTAAACTTTATTGCAGTAGATTTCCAAACTTATGGCAATGAGTTTACCTAATTTGCATCACTAAAATACGTAAGGTAGATACCTAAACAAAATTTACATAATAAGTCCATTTATAAGTAACATTTGGAGTTTAAAACTTCGATCAAATCTCGTACTCTTGATCAATGGTTTCTTTTTGTTCCCGAACCTGCTCAAGTTCCCTAGTCTGGTCGTCTATATCAACAAAGTGGCCTCGCTTTTATGATTACTCGACTTTAAGTATCTCAAATTTCGAAAAAATCTCGATATAGCGATGCATAATATACCGGCTTCCTTAGAATTATATCTTATCAATGTGTAGTTATGATTATTACCTTCGAATATCTGGTGCAAATATGAGCTTCCTCGGCAGATCTGCAAATATTGTACACGAATATGAAGTTGTAGAAATATTGGATAGCTCGGTGGCACGCATACTGCTGTATGGTCTATCATGCAGGATCATTTGAACTCTTTGTGTTGTCTGACCTTTAGACCTTACATTTCACTAAACCAACCTAGATACATTGCGTGAAATCAATAAAATGATTTAGTTTAAATTTTTTTTGGACAAACAAACCTTCATGGTCATGCTTCTGGGCGCCTGGGCTTCTCCGTCTTACCTTTCATTTTTGTTTTGCAATCTAAAGTTATTTTCCCATTTGAGATCACCTTGGGTACCGATATATTTTTGCTTGTTATTGCTCTATCTGGTATTAACTTGTTTTTTCAAAAATAGTGCCAACCCAGTGTTGCTTATTCAGAAGGTTTCGAGGTATATATAACAGTGGCTAATTATGGAGAGTTCATCTGAACTCATCTTACAATTTGCAGGTAACAGGAACCAGAGGAGTCACAAGAAACCAGATCCAGCATGGCGACCAACGAGCTATGGATCAAGCTCCTGATCAACACCAAGACAGGGAAACTCTGTTAAAACCCACTCTAGATCATCTAGGCTAGAACAATTACGGTAGTGCTCTTTGGGTGTCGATCTAACACGGTGAGATGGGGAACAAAGAGATGAGAGAGGAGGAGACAAACCTTCTCCATGGCTCGAGGAGCCCGAGCCGGTGGCCATCGGGGAGGGCGACGGCGTGAGTGTGGGGTGTGTGGTGGCGGCGGTGCTTCCCGTCGGCTCGCGCTAACCCTAGATCGGTAGGGGTGTCGGTGGGGGGTTTGGCACAACGACTAACCTCGTGACGCGTGCTGTCGGTCCCCCACCTCTTTATATAGCGCAGCGACAGGGGCCCACCAACCAGATAGAGGTTGTGCGCCCCCGATCAGGGCGCAGTCAAGGGATCGATCGAGCCGTTGGGCTCGACCGTATGTAGATCAACCTAACATTCTCCCCCTTGATCTCAACTTTACTTTTAACTTTATACTTTACTCGTTTCATCACGGATCAGTACATAGAGCATGTTTCATCGTCGCAACTCAATTGCCGATAGAATCAGACAGCCACTATATACTTTTCTGTTTTGAAACAAATCCTGTTACTTTTGGGCCTCTTATGATCCAGGAATCGTAGGCTTTCCATTAAACCCATGCCGGCTACGTGTTCCATGAACACGCTGGGTGGTAAGTGATGACCCACAAGTATAGGGGATCGCAACAGTCTTCGAGGGAAGTAAAACCCAAATTTATTGATTTGACACAAGGGGAGCCAAAGAATATTTATAAGCCTTAACAGATGAATTGTCAGTTCAGCTGCACCTGAAAATAGACTTGCTCGACACAGTTTATCAGTAGCAACAGTTTTATAGCAGTAGCAGTAGTGAAATAACAGCAGCAGTAAAATAAAAGCAGCAGTAATAATTGTAGTAGATAGCAGGATTAAAATACTGTAGGCATAGGGATGGATGAACGGGCGTTGCATGGATAAGATAATTCATATAATAGTCAAGACATGGGCAATTGCAGGTAGATAATAATAAAATATCCAGCAATAATCAATCATAGGCATGTGTTTCGTATTTAATCGTACGTGCTCGCAATGAGAAACTTGCACAACATCTTCTGTCCTACCAGCCCGTTTGCAGCGGGGCTTCAAGGGAAACTACTGGTAATTAAGTTACTCCTTTTAATAAAGCACCGGAGCAAAACATTAACATTCCGTGAACACATGTGATCCTCACATTATAGCCAACCCCTCGGTTATCCCAATTGCTGTCACTTTGGGGCCTCGGGTTCCGGACAATCATATGTGTAAACAACTTGCAGATATGATCTAAAGCAATAATTATCCTCATGATTCAATAACATGTTCAGATCTGAAATCATGGCACTCGGGCCCTAAGTGTCAAGCATTAAGCATAACAAGTTGCAACAATGACATAAAGTACTAACAACGGATACTAGGCACCATGCCCTAACAATCTGATATCTATTACATGAATGATCTCATCCAATCCCTACCATCCCCTTCAGCCTACAGCGGGGATTACTCACATATGGATGGGGGAATCATGGATGGTTGATGGAGAGGCGTCGGTGATGATGATGGCGATGATCTCCTCCAATTCCCCGTCCCGGCAGGGTGCCAGAACGGAGTTTCTGGTCCCCGAAATAGGGTTTTCGGTGGCGGCGGAGCTCTGGAGTGTTTCTGGGAAAAGCGTCGATCCTCCTGACGTTTTTAGGTCAAGGGCTTTAAGTAGTCGAAAGGGGGTCGCGAGGGGGTGACCGAGGCGGCCACACCCCACCAGCGCGGCCCACCTCTTGGCCGCGCGCCATGTGGTGTGGGGCCCTGTGGTCCGCCTCCGTCTCATCTTCTGGCTCCCGGTGTCTTTGGAAAAATAGGAGCTCCTGGATATTTTCGGGATTTTCCCGAAACTTGACTTTCTGCACAAAAACAAGACACCAGGCAATTCTGCTGAAAACAACGTTAGTCCGTGTTAGTTGCATTCAAAACACACAAATTAGAGGTAAAACAACAGCAAAAGTGTTCGGGAAAGTAGATACGTTTTGGACGTATCAACTCCCCCCAAGCTTAGCTTATTGCTTGTCCTCAAGCAATTCAGTTAACAACTGAGTGCGATAAAAGAAACTTTTACGAACACATTTGCTTCATATGATGTAAATATTCTCACTATATGATCAAGTACTTAGGCAATTCATAATAAGAAATGTAGATAATGCCACCTAGTAGCTATGTGAACTATGAAAAGATACCAACACACTAAGAATAAATAACATGAAATAAGTCTATCTGCAGGATTGCAATGTTCATAATAAGATATGATAAAGTGGTATCTCGCTTGCCTTTATTTGTAGAGCAAAACATAAATGCCAAGGCACCTCTGAAGTTCAAGTGAAGACTAGAAGTAAAAATATCAAAGATAAGAGCATCAAAGTTATACCACAGTTAACCGTATTCTGGGACAAGCACATTACACTAAGAATGACAGTTATGCTCTCGAGAGGGTGCTCAAAGAAAGGATGGTGACTCAACATAAAAATAAAAGATTGGCCCTTCGCAGAGGGAAGCAGGGATTAACATGTGCTAGAGCTTTTTATTTATAAAACAGAGGTAAAAATATGTTTTGGGAGGTGGTTGTTCCTGTCAACGAATGGCAATAGAGTTTTTGTTATCTTCCATACTAAACAAGTTGAGAGCGGTTCCGAGTTATTGATATTAGGCATTTATAGCATGCACTTTTATATAGTATGACACTCCTCCCAACCTTTGCTTTTCACAAACCATGGCTAACCGAATCCTCGGGTGCCTGCCAACAATCACATACCATGGAGGAGTGCCTATTTTTATTTTACTTTTAGATGTTATAATGGTCTAACCAGCTCTTTGCAAAATTAGTGACGAGCAGATGAAGCATGCAAGTCGGTGAACTTAATTTAGTATGGAAGATAACAAATCCAACTACTACTTCCTCATGAGCTAAAAACAGTGTCACAAAATGAGAAGTATTTTGAAGGTTTTAAAGGTAGCACATGAAAATTTACTTGGAATGGTTCGAAATACCATGCATAGGAATTTTTGGTGGACTCTTTGGAATAACTTGGTTTTAAAGGATTTTGGAAGCACGAGCAGCATTCCCGCTCAGTACAAGTGAAGGCTAGCAATAGACTGGGAAGCGACAATCAAGAGAGCATTAACCGTCATAATCATGCTTGCGACAGAATAAAATTAACGGAGGCATAAAAGTGATACTAGAACTCTGAGGCAAAATAAATCATCAAGGCTTAATTGACTTTTTGTTTTTCAGTCATGAGCATGCGTGAGCATGTGCCAAGTCAATTCAAGTGAATCATTCAGAGGAGGATACCACCATGTCATACCCTTTTATGAATAGAACAATGCAAGCAAATATCTATATGACATGTTATATACTATTAGTGAATTGGAACTGATCATATGAAAACATGAACTACTAAGCATCCATTAAATAACATTGCCCTCATACGAATCAGCTAAGCATGTCCACATGAGTGAGTATATGTACAAAAATGAAAACAAATAGAGTTCATACCAGCCTCTCACCACAACTCGAGTTGTCATAAATCGTCATTATTGCTTTTCACTTGTGTGGCTTGAATGATATGAAATGATAACCAAGCTCCAATGGAGTCACGGAAGATTGCTGAACTCTGCAACAACTATACAAAACCGAAGAAGAACAACAAATATTTTTGGGTTTTCGATTTGAAACGAACAAAGAAAGGAACAAACAAATAAAGCAAAATCTTTTTGGATTTTTGAATACTAAACCGAAGCTAAAAGATAAAGCAAACCAGTACTAAAAGTACACAAGAGGTAAACAAAGAGAAATAACAGAAATATTTTTGGTCTTTTTGGGTTTTGGAAAATAAAATCAAAACAAGAAACAACAACGAAAAAGAAAGAAACTGAAACATGGATATACAAAGTACCAACAGAATATGATATATAAGTGAGTGAGATGTCGGTGTACCTCCCCCCAAGCTTAGGCTTTTGGCCTAAGTGGAGATCAATCATCGGCGTGGGTACGCGCTCCACCCTGGCGAATCATACCCAGCATGATCGTAATCAGGCTCCCGTGAAGAAGAAGGGGCAGAAGTCCCATAGTCAAAGTGTTGGTACGGGAAGCCCGCAATATCGGAAGGCTGAGTGAAATCTCCATCGGGCTCCTCTCCATCATCCTCTGCGAGGGCCGTGCTCCTCTATGTATGCCTCAAGGTCATCTTCTGAGAGTGACCACCTTCCCTGGCATCAAGGTTAAACAAAAGAGGTGCAGGCAAACAAACTAATCGTTCGGACTTAATTACTCTCCACCTACGTTTCTGGAAAAAGGTTATTTCGTAGGTTAAGTTATTCAAGGTAGCCCAATTAGGAACAAATTTATGCCTTATCATGGAGTGGATATCAAGCTTTTCTATGGAAACTGAATGTCTAAATGATGCGGCCCTACACCATGCATAGCTAATAAACGAGAAGCAATGAGACCTCCACAAATTCCCCCTTTTCACGGTTAGTGGAAAGACGGACAGCTATCAAGGCACCTAAATTATAAGTCCTATCACACCTCAAAGCAGCCGAAATGAAAGCCAAGTCATAAACAGATAATTTGCTTGCAGTTTCCTAGCTAGAACACACTTACTAATATAATAGGCAAAATATCGAATAGATGGGAGTTGAATGTTTCGAATTTTACCACTTTCATCTGAGAAACTTCTCCTTGGCAGATCTCCTCATACAGGTCCATTAGAGGCTTAGGTTGCCCTCTAATCTCTCGCGCGATCCCCAATGCGGTACCTTAATAGCTGTGCAAAAATCATCAAAGGGCAAATCCACAGCTATATTGTAGATGTTATAGTGAACCATGGGGTTAGGTGAAGACCAACTGAATCTAAAGTTTTGCACCACTGACATAGTCAGTTTTGCATATTGATATGGTTCATCAACTACAAAATCTTCCAACCCTGCATTAGAGATTAGAGTATTGAAATCTTGCAAATCCCTGCAGCAGTCATGAAGTCAGAGCATGGATAGAAAGAGGGGAACACAGCGTCTTCGCGGTTGACTCCCATGACTTCATGCACCTCCAATGCATTATAGTCAAGTTGATGTGGATTCATCCTCCTTTTCTGAAATTTTTAACAAAACCTCATAAAAATGATTTTGGAGCAACTAATCAAAGAAACTACTATAGAGACTTGCAAGAGGGCTAGACATGCATCAAGACTAATTAATCTAAGCATAGAACAAGCATGCAAACTCACTTAACATGTCACCTACAGTACCAAAATACTCAAGAAATACACAACTAAACAAAATTCTACTTGGATAATCGGAGGAGTCACATACCGGAGAACAAATGATCCAAATCTCAGCAACAAAGATGGGCTGAGCAAGGAGATCGAAAAATTCGAGCAAGGGCAGCAAGAACAGGGTTTGAACAATGGTGGAGTGTTTGGTCGGGAGAGAGAAAGAAAGGGGAGGAAGATGGGTAATGGAGGGCCAGGTGGGGCCCACACCACACCATGGCGCGGCCACACACCAGGCCGCGCGGCCATATGGTGTGGGGGCATGGTGGGTCCCCCTGGTCAGCCCAGGTGCTCCCATGTTCCTCTTTAAAAACTAGGATGTTTGATATAATTTTTAGAAATTTTTGAAAACTTTCATTTTTCACATTTTCTGGTTATTTAAATAATAAACTTTAAGGCAGAAATAAATTTTATAAAGACCAATTTCAACTAAAACTTTGCAAGTTCAGTAACACAACAGTAGGTAAAACAAGGTTGAGAAATAAAATGTTGTTTAGTGCTTCTATGCATTTAAAACATATTTGTTAACAAGGTTGATCAAGTCTTGTCACCAAATAAATTTTATATGACATAAAAGAATTAAACCACATGAGACAATCATGTTACCTTGAATTGTATAGCAATAGATCCAATCATAATACTTTGAAATCCTTCTTGAGGTTCATAAATAGGGCAATCAATACTTCCCACTTTGATAGTTCTAAGATTGGCTATTGTATTTACTCCATATATCTTGTCCAGCTTTTTGGGAAAATAAACAGTATGCTCTTTGTCATTAACATTGAAGGTTACTTTTCCTTTGTTGCAATCAATAACAGCCCCTGCAGTGTTAAGAAAAGGTCTCCCAAGAATAATAGACATATTATCATCTTCAGGCATTTCCAACACAACAAAGTCAGTTAATATTAAACAATTATTAGCCACTTGAACAGGAACATCCTCACATATGCCAACAGGAACAGCAGTAGATTTATCAGCCATTTGCAAAGATATATCAGTTGGTATCAATTTTTCTAAATAGAGCCTCTTATAAAGAGAGAAAGGCATAACACTAACTCCTGCTCCTAAATCACATAGAGCAGTTCTAACATAATTATTCTTAATAGAGCATGGGATAGTTGGTATACCTGGATCTCCAAGTTTCTTTGGAACCTTACCATTGAAAGAGTAATTAGCAAGCATAGTAGAAATTTCCTCATTAGGAATTTTCCTTTTGTTAGAGACAATATCTTTCATATATTTTGAATAAGGAGGCAATTTAATAGCATCAGTCAAAGGAATTTGCAAAAACAAGGGTTTCATCCAATCACAAAATTTATTATAGTGTTCCTCTTCCTTTGATTTATGTTTCTTATTAGGAAAAGGCATTTGCTTTTGCACCCAAGGTTCTCTCTCATTACCATGCTTTTTAGCAATGAAATCTTCTTTAGTATACTTTTTATTCTTAGTATGCTTTTCAGGTTCATCTTCACTCTCCTCTTTATCAGAAGCATCATTTTTATCCTTATCAATTTCAGTTTCAGCATCAGAGATAGATATACTATTTGGATCATTAACATGCTCATTTTCTTTAATTGATTCAGGAGATTCTTCAACATGTTTATGTTTCTTCTTCTTCTTTTTCTTAGAAGGAGTACTAGTTTCATTAGCTAGTTGAGAATCTTGCTCAATTCTTTTAGGATGTCCTTCAGGATACAAGGGATCCTGAGTAGAAGCACCACCTCTAGTTCCTACTCCATAAGCATGTTTTTCATTTTCTCTAGAAGCATTAACTAGCAGATCTTTTTGTACCTTAGTGAGTTGATCTATTTGAGTTTGAACCATATGGAAATGTTTAATAAGCATTTTAACATCATTAGAAGTTCTTTCCACAATATCATGCAATTTACTCATAGCTCTAGAATTTTCTATCAGATGATTCTGCACTCTCATATTAAAGTTATCCTGCTTAACAATATAATTATCAAATTCATCTAAGCATTGATCAGGAGTTTTAGAATAAGGAATATCCCTATCATCAAAATGTTGGAGAGAGTGTACCTCAACTACTGATGGGTGAGGAATTGGCTTACATAATTCTTCTATTGGTGGTAGATTCTTCACATCTTCAGATTTAATACCCTTCTCTTTAAGAGATTTCTTGGCTTCTCTCATTTCTTCATCACTTAGTTCAAGAATTCCTCTCTTCTTTGGTGTGGGTATCGGGGTCGGCTCAGGTATAGTCCAATCATCATGATTTTGGCTTATTTTATCCATTAATTCCTCAGCTTCATCTGGAGTTCTTTTCCTGAAAACACAACCAGCACAACTATCTAGGTATGTCCTAGATTCAACAGTTAGTCCATTATAGAATATATCAAGAAGTTCATTTTTAGCTAATTGATGTCCAGGCCGAGCTCTGAGTAAAGAACAAAACCTTGCCCAAGATTCAGGCAATTTCTCTGCTTCCAATTGTTTGAAATTAAAGATTCTCTGTAAAGCAGCATGTTGAGCACTAGCAGGAAAATATTTCTGGAAGAAAGCATTAACCAAATCCATAGGACTTTTAATGGATCCAGGAGATAAACTATTAAACCAAGTTTTAGCTTCATCTTTTAATGAGAAAGGAAATATTTTAGTAACGAAGTAACTGCGTTTCTTAATGTCATCAGAAAACACACTACTTAAAGTAGAAAGAGTGTTCATATGTTCTACAACACTTTCATTTTCAGTTCCTCGAAAAGGTTCTTTCTCAACAATAGATATATGTGACAAGTCCATAGAGAAATCATAATCTTTATCTTTTATATCAATGGGAGATGTAGCAAACTTAGCATCAGGAGACAGTTTGTAATTAACAGCACGTCTTGCAAGAAGATTTTTAATAGCACTAGCATCTTTAGAAGCATTGCATTCTTCAATAAATTCATCATCAAGTTCAACATAAGTTTCCTCGAAATCATCACTAGTATGATCTCTTAATTCAGGTGAACTAACAGGTGTAATGGGACTTTCATTAGGTGTTTCAGCATTTTCAGTTTGTTAGATTTAGCAATTGTAGCATCTAGAAAAGGACCTAATGAACCACTCTCATCAAGCACAGTAGAAGCATCATCAAAACTATCAGAAATATTTTCAGATTCAGCAGAAGTAGCAGCACGTGAAGCATGTGCATGTGGTGGTGTGACAAGTTGACTTATAACAGACGGCGAATCAAGAGCAGCAGAAGTGTTCAGAGTTGTACCTCTCCTTGTAGTGGATGGCAATATGCGAACCTTCTCATCATGAGGTTTACCCATGATGAATAATTTGCAGCGAACAATATCACTCTCAGGTGAGCTTATAAATAGAGCTATGCTCCCCGGCAACGGCGCCAGAAAATAGTCTTGATGACCCACAAGTATAGGGGATCGCAACAGTCTTCGAGGGAAGTAAAACCCAAATTTATTGATTCGACACAAGGGGAGCCAAAGAATATTTATAAGCCTTAACAGATGAATTGTCAGTTCAGCTGCACCTGGAAATAGACTTGCTCGACACAGTTTATCAGTAGCAACAGTTTTATAGCAGTAGCAGTAGTGAAATAATAGCAGCAGTAAAATAAAAGCAGCAGTAATAATTATAGTAGACAGCAGGATTAAAATACTGTAGGCATAGGGATGGATGAACGGGCGTTGCATGGATAAGATAATTCATATAATAGTCAAGACATGGGCAATTGCAGGTAGATAATAATAAAGTATCCAGGTAATAATCAATCATAGGCATGTGTTCCGTATTTAGTCGTACGTGCTCGCAATGAGAAACTTGCACAACATCTTCTGTCCTACCAGCCCGTTTGCAGCGGGGCCTCAAGGGAAACTACTGGTAATTAAGGTGCTCCTTTTAATAAAGCACCGGAGCAAAGCATTAACACTCCGTGAACACATGTGATCCTCACATTACAGCCATCCCCTCCGGTTATCCCAATTGCTGTCACTTTGGGGCCTCGGGTTCCGGACAATCATATGTGTAAACAACTTGCAGATATGATCTAAAGCAATAATTATCCTCATGATTCAATAACATGTTCAGATCTGAAATCATGGCACTCGGGCCCTAAGTGTCAAGCATTAAGCATAACAAGTTGCAACAATGACATAAAGTACTAACAACGGATACTAGGCACCATTCCCTAACAATCTGATATCTATTACATGAATGATCTCATCCAATCCCTACCATCCCCTTCAGCCTACGGCGGGGATTGATCTCATCCAATTCCCCGTCCCGGCAGGGTGCCAGAACGGAGTTTCTGGTCCCCGAAATAGGTTTTTCGGTGGCGGCAGAGCTCTGGAGTGTTTCTGGGAAAAGCGTCGATCCTCCTGACGTTTTTAGGTCAAGGGCTTTAAGTAGTCGAAAGGGGGTCGCGAGGGGGTGACCGAGGCGGGCACACCCCACCACGGCGCGGCCCACCTCTTGGCCGCGCGGCCATGTGGTGTGGGGCCCCTGTGGTCCGTCTCCGTCTCATCTTCTGGCTCCCGGTGTCTTCTGGAAAAATAGGAGGTCCTGGATATTTTCCGGGGATTTTCCCGAAACTTGACTTTCTGCACAAAAACACGACACCGGGGCAATTCTGCTGAAAACAGCGTTTTTCCGTGTTAGTTCTATTCAAAACACACAAATTAGAGGTAAAACAACAGCAAAAGTGTTCGGGAACGTAGATACGTTTTGGACGTATCAGTAAGCCTTTCGTAAGCGGATCCGCAAGCATATTCTTTGTCTTTATATGCTCGAGACTTATAGTTTGATTCTGGATTTTATCTTTCACAACATAATACTTTATTTCTATTGGCTTTGTAGCATTACTCGAATTGTTGTTGTGAGCATAGAATACTGCGGACTCGTTGTCACAGTTCATCTTTAGTGGTCTGCTAATGCAGTCTACCACTTTCAAGTCGGGTATAAATTTCTTTTACCATATCACCTGCCCTGTGGTCTCGTAAGCTGCTATAAATTCTGCATACATCGTGGATGATGCAACTATTGACTGTTTGGAGATTCTCCATGAAATAGCCCCTTCAGCGAGAGTGAACACGTATCCTGACGTGGATTTTCTATCATCTTTGTCTCCCGCAAAATCTGCGTCTGAATACCCTCTTATCTCTAGGAAATCAGATCTTCTGTATGTTAGCATGAGGTCCTTTGTGCCTTGCGCATAACGCAATGTTTTCTTTGCCATTTTCCAGTGCTCTGGGCATGGATTCTCTTGATATCTACCGAGTACTCCGGTGATAAAAGCTAAGCCAGGGCGAGTGCACACTTGTGCATACTGTAAGCTTCCAACAGCCGAAGCATATGGTACTCCTTTCATTTGATCGATCTCGTACTGGTTCTTGGGACATTGGAATTTCCCAAAACTGTCGCCCTTGACTATAGGACCAGGTGTGGCACTGCACTTATGCATATTATACTTTTTAAGAACTTTTTCAAAATATGCCTTCTGCGATAGTCCTAAGACTCCATTTTTCCTATCTCGGTGAATTTCTATGCCCAAAACATATGAAGCTTCACCAAGATCTTTCATATCAAAATTTGAGCACAAGAACTTCTTTGTTTCTAGTAGTAGATTGACATCACTGCTAGCAAGCAAGATATCATCCACATACAGAATTAGGAAAATATATTTCCCACTTTTAAACTTTGCATAAATTCAGTTGTCCTCAACATTCTCTTTAAATCCAAATCTTTTAATTGTTTCATTAAACTTTAGATACCACTGTCTAGAGGCTTGCTTTAATCCATAAATGGATTTCTTTAGACGACATCCCATATCTTCATTGCCTTCCATGATAAAACCCTTGGGTTGTTTCATGTAAACATTTTCTTTTAAATCCCCGTTTAGAAATGCCGTCTTTACATCCATTTGATGTAGCTCTAAATCAAAATGTGCAACTAGTGCCATTATGATTCCGAAGGAATCCTTACATGAGACTGGTGAAAATGTCTCATTGTAATCTATCCCTTCTCTTTGTGTAAATCCTTTTGCCACAAGTCGTGCTTTATATTTTTCTTCATTCCCTTTTGAGTCATACTTAGTTTTGTATACCCATTTGCAGCCTATTGTTTTGGCTCCTTTAGGAATGTCTTCTAAGTCCCAAACATCGTTGGAACTCATCGATTTCATCTCTTCTTCCATTGCCTCCACCCACTTCGATGAGTGAGGGCTTCTCATGGCTTCTTCATATGAAGTAGGATCACCTATCATATGAGCTATTTCTGTATTGTAAACTTTATAATCAGTAGAAATGGCTGATTTCTTAACTCTTTTAGACCTTCTAAGGGTCTCATCCTCTGAAAGTGGCTGCTGCACCTCCCTTTCATGCTCAACAACGGGTTCAGTCGGCTCCTGATGGACAGGTTCCGGATCTTCACCCATAGTTGACACGGGTGGAGTTACAACAGGTGCTTGCACCTCAACCTCAGGGATTGTTGGTGCAGGTATAACAGGTAGTGTAAAAAATGGCTCCTGAATCATCGGAAAAGGTACACACACCCTCTTCTCCTCAAGATCAATTTTGCGAGCTACCATGCTCCCCCTCATCATTTCGTCCTCTAAGAAGACTGCATGTCTCGTTTATACAAACTTTGTGTATCTGTCTGAACAGTAGAAACGAAAACCTTTTGATCTTTCAGGATAGCCAATGAAGTGGCAACTGACTGTTTTAGGATCTAACTTTGCAATATTTGGATTAAATACTTTGGCCTCAGCTGGGCTCCCCACACCCTGAAGTGTTGTAGAGAGGGTACTCGTCCTGTCCACAACTCGTACGGTGTTTTGGGCACCGACTTGCTTGGTACTCTATTGAGAGTGTGAATGACGGTTTTAAGAGCCTCCATCCATAATCCCAATGGCAAGGTGGAGTAACTCATCATACTGCGCACCATATCCATAAGTGTACGGTTACGCCTTTCAGCTACTCCATTTTGTTGAGGGTCGTCCGGCATTGTATACTGGGCCACTATGCCAGTCTCCTGTAAGAACCTCGCAAAAGGTCTGGGGACTTGGCCATATGGAGTGTGCCGACCGTAGTACTCCCCTCCACGGTTAGATCTCACTATCTTTATTCTTTTATCATGCTGATTTTGTACTTCAGCTTTGAATATCTTAAATTTATCCAACGCTTCAGACTTTTCTTTGATTGGATAAATATAACCATATCGGGAGTAATCATCTGTGAATGTTATAAACGAGTCATAGCCATGCACACTTTTCACAGGAAATGGTCCACAAATGTCAGTGTGAATGATTTCTAGTGTTCCTGTACTTCGGTTTGCACCCTTTTTGATTTGTTTTACGTACTTTCCTTTAATGAAATCTATACATTGTTCTAAGTCTGAGAACTCTAATGGAGGAAGAATTTCATTTTTAACTAGACTTTCTACTCCCCCCCTCGAAATATGGCCCAAGCGACAGTGCCATAATTTCGATGAGTCATGAGTTCTCTTTCTTTTCTTTTGTTCTTTATCCGACGCGGAAACATGCTCATTCACTTTGCACACAGAATACACTTTTTCACGTGAAGATAATAAATAAAGCTCATTGTGGAGTAAAGCAACACCCACATGATCATTATTACACCATATGGCACACTTGCCATGTCCAAAATAACACTCATAATTGTCTTTGTCTAAACATGAAATACTAATCAAGTTTCTGTGTAATGAAGGAACATATAAAACAGCTCTAAGCAGGATCGAGAATCCATCAGCTAACTCCAAGGAGATGTCGCCGACAGCTTCAACGTCTGCTTGAACTCCATTTGCGACTTCAACGCATCTTTCGTTTCTTTGCGTACTCCGTATCGAATGGAATCCCTGTAAAGAATTTGCAACATGAACAGTTGCACCTGAGTCAATCCACCAAGTAGATTTCGAAACAATGTTGTTACCATTCTTTGCCATTCTGGACTTCAGGAAAACAGGGCAATCTTTCTTGTAATGCCCAGTCTTCTTGCATACCAAGCATGTATCCTTGTCCACTGGAAGGGACTTCTGCTGATGCTGATGATGCGAGGGAGCTTTACCATGTGGCTTTGAATGGGAACCATTGCTACTGTGATGGTAGTTCTTTTTCTTATTATCCTTCACATAGTTCAGAGAACCTCCATGTGAGGATTTAAGTCTATCCTATTCTTGCACACACATGGCTATGGTCTTTTCAATGTTCCATTTTTCAGGCGACATGTTTTAGTTGACAACAAAAGTGTCAAACTGACTTGGCAGTGAAGCCATAACAAGGTGAACAAGGAGTGCAGGCTTGAGCTCCAAGTCATCGTCCATGGGCTTAAGTTTAGCTGCCATGTTTAACATCCTCAGAATGTGCTCTCTTATGCCATGTCCACCTCCTGTGTACTTTTCTGTCACCAGCTGTTTTAGCAGTTGGGTAGCATATACCTTTGAAGAACCAGTAAACTGGCTCTTTATCTTTTCAAGAAACTCCCTTACGGATACACACTCTGCAATTGAGCCCACAATAGCGACCTCAATTGTGTTCTTTATGAAAGCCATGCACTTTTTATTGGCAGTAAGCCACTTTTTGTTGTCGAGGGTATATGACATCTCCAATGGAGCATAGTCCCTCTTCTTTTTCTCCCATGCATCATCATCATCTTTTGCATCTCTGAATGGCTCTGTAGGTTTGACTGGCTGTGGAGTGTCCACAACCCAGTCCACCTCAGCACACACGAAGGCCAGATCAACTTTCTTTCTCCATTCGGTGTAGTTGTCACCTCTGAGGGTTGGAACATCCTTGATGCAGCTCATCAAGTAGTACCCTCCTGAAAAATCACATTGAGGTGAGAACAAAACAACAATTGCATGCAATAATCCAACGTTGGTCAAAATTAAAACATACAACTGTTTGTGCAATTAAAACTATATCACCGTTGGGCAGAAAATAGCAACAAAAGCACATATAACAATAATAAATCATGATTATGTTATTAACAACGTTGGTCATAAAATAACAGAATCATAATCATTTCAATAGTCAATTTTAAACATGCTCTTTTAAAATTAACTCTCACTTTTATTCTTTTAACTTTTAAATTTCATTTCAGTTTTAACTATTTGCAGCGGAAAAAAATTCTATCACAAACTTTATATTTTACAGAAACATTTCTGTCACTTTTCTGTTTTTCTAAACAAAATTTCGTTGGATAACTTTGAATAGAAAATCTAGATTAAATTAGCCCAAAAATGGACAGTTTCTGGAAAAATAACAGAGAGTTAACTGTGAAAAAAACTGTGTTGGGCCGTGTTCAGAGAAAACACGGCCTCTCGGCCTAGTCCACGGCCTGCTCTGCGCCCATTTCAAGAAATGAAATAAAAGAGAAAACAAGATCTGGCAGCGCAGCGGCCTCGGCCCACGGCCCGGTCCAGCACGCTCCGCTGCCCTCTCCACTTTCGGCCCAAATGGCCCGGTCGAGCTAGGGTTTCGCATCTGGCCGTCCATTTGCATCGGACGCTCTAGCGCGCTTTCCGTCGGAACAAAACCGACCGAGACGTACGCGGCGAGGAAACCTTTGATCCATTTCGCCCCCTCACCCGCAGCTCTCCTCCTTCGATCCGTTAGGGTTCCGGTGACCGGCGGCGAGCTGGAGACGGCGTTGAACACCGCCACCACCGCACCGCGCTAGCCCCTTCCCCTTCCCCTTCCTTTCCTTCGCGCTCTCTCTCACCACACCTTGCCGGAGCAGGCCGACGAGGAGATGGTGGTGGCGCCGTGGCCAGATCCTTCGCCGGTCGCGCATTCCCCTTGCGGTGAGCGCGCCGCCGTCGAATGATTTGGCTGCGGGGTCCTTTGCCCCTTGGGGGGTGAGTTCTTCGTCCGGTGCCCCTTTCGGTGAGCACCGGATCGAGAGGAACGGGCGCGACCTTGCGGTGGCGCGCTTTGCCGGCGAGCCCGAGGGCCTCCGGTAAGTTTCTTTTCCCTCTTTCATTTGGATTAGGGTTTGGGGAAGGGGTCTTTTGGGTGGGGATCTTTTCAATTTCTTTCTTTGCTACCGAAACAAAACTAGCATCTAGATGGCTCTGATACCAATGTTAAAACCCACTCTAGATCATCTAGGCTAGAACAATTACGGTAGTGCTCTTTGGGTGTCGATCTAACACAGTGAGAGAGGGGTAACAGAGAGATGAGAGAGGAGGAGGAGACAAACCTTCTCCATGGCTCGAGGAGCCCGAGCCGGTGGCCATCGGGGAGGGCGACGGTGTGAGTGTGGGGTGTGTGGTGGCGGCGGTTCTTCCCGTCGGTTCGCGCTAACCCTACATCGGTAGGGGTGTCGGTGGGGGTCTGGCACAGCGACTAACCTCGTGACGCGTGCTGCCGGTCCCCCACCTCTTTATATAGCGCGGCGACAGGGGCCCACCAACCAAATAGAGGTTGTGTGCCCCCGATCAGGGCGCGGTCAAGGGATCGATCGAGCTGTTGGGCTTGACCGTATGGAGATCAACCTAACAAACTCTGCTTCGCCGAGGCTGGCAGCGACGTCGTCGACTTCCTCACGGGCCTCCTCTCCCTGCTTCGCCGAGGCCGGGAGCGTCAGGACACTACTCGGCAGCGCGGAGAAGCTGGGCGCAAACTACAATATCAAGGAGCAGCGCCTGAGCCCCGCCGTCGCCCCTGCCACGCTCTCCCACCTGCAGCGGCTGCTGGGCATCCAGAACAACGTAAAATTCTACAGATGTGCAGGTCCGTGCAGCTACACAACACGCTGCAGAAGCGTCTCGGTAAGATGGGGTGATGCCTGCCCCTGTTGCGACGGTGCTATGACCATCGAAACGCTCATTGGTGCCGGAACCAACGGGCCCGTAGCCCCTACGACGCTACCCACGCCCACGTACACTATCAAGGACGACCTGTCCGTGACAGCGGCGTCCATGTCGGTGATCACCCTGCTCGCGGTGTGCGGCGTCAAGGACCTCACCGTGCTGCAGGAGAGATTCGTCAGGATCTGGCTTTATTAAGAACTGGCTTTCATCAATTAACAAGTGTGGCTGGTGATGGTTTCTGTGTGCTTGTTGGAATGTAGGCTCTGGGCATACTCGGTGCTGCCTTCAAGTCCAGCACCGTCCTGACGGATGTCTTCCTGCCGAAGAAGAATGCTGGCGGCAAGAGGGAAGCTCCAGAGGAAGTCCAGCCGAGGAAGAATGCTCGTGGCAAGACAGAACCTTCTGAAGAAGTCATTCAGATATGACTTGGCTCGGCTGCTAATTTTTCCAGAATTTCAGATACAACCTTTCTGATGCTGTTATGAGAGGACGGAGATATTTGTTACATACTATGAATTGGTACTCGAAATTATTTGTCAGAAATTAATCAGAGGCATCTTTGCTTCGGACGCAGCCATGATTTCTTTTTTGATTAAGCGAGTCACACGGCCAAAATTTAATAAGGAAATTGTAGTCTGACACAAAAACACCCAGCTTGTCGAATTACAATCTTCTTACCTGTTTCTGGAAAGCAATAGCCCAGATATAAGTGTGACTAAATCAGATGTGCAAATAATCATCATTGATTTGAGAACATCTGCAGTCATCGCATTCATAATTCTGTACAACCCAACATCTAACTAGTAGGCGCGTGATGCTTTGTGTTGTGATCAGCTTTTATGTAAGCGTATTAAAGATTCTTACGAAGTGATGTGCACATCGCGGCTTGAGTAGGACGCTTGAGTAGGTAATAACCCTATCTTAGCTCTGGCTTTCTGCAAGAAAGAAGGGATGGGTGTGGAAACCAGCGAACGAATTGAAAGAAATGCAATGGGTAGTTGTGAGTGGATGTTATGCAAAGACAGAGCTCCTGCCCATTCAGTTCAAAAAAGTTCTTGGGTAGTGGTGAGTCGAGTCGACATGTTTTGATTGGATCATATCCTCCCTGCGTGGATGGAGTGATTAATCGTGACTGTAATCAAACTACTTCTTCAATATTTATAAAGTCCAAATTAAAAAAAAAGAATTGAAAGAAATGCGAAACCACAAGGAGAGTCTCTTCATTGCGCTGCATGGCAAATTGACAACTAACAAAATTGCCGCTAATTATGCAAATTTGTGCGGCATATTCTTAACTTGCCGGTAATATGCAAACTGTTGTGGCACTTTCCTGATCAGCCGAGAATTATGCAAACTGTTGCGTCACTTTCCGTTTTCGCCGATAATTATGGGCGCCATGATTAGCCCATGATTAGCGACAGTATTCCAAACTGCTGCCTATATCTACTATTGGCGGTTGTTTGGAAGACCAGATTTACCAGGAACCAAAGGATTCACAAGAAACCAGATCTAGCATGGCGACCAACGAGCTATCGATGAAGCTGCTGATCAACAAGAAGACAGGGAAACTCTGCTTCGCCGAGGCCGGCAGCGACGTCGTCGAGTTCCTCACGGGCCTCCTCTCCCTGCCGCTGGGCACCGTCACCAGCCTGCTCGCCAAGGAGGGCATGGTCGGCAGCGTCGGGACCCTGCTTGGCAGCGCGGAGAATTTGGGCGCGAAGTACAATAGCAAGGAAAAAAACCTGATGCCGGCTGTCGCCCCCGCCACGCTCTCCCGCCTGCAGCAGCTGCTGGGCGTCCAGACCAGTGGCGGATGCAAGTAGAGCTTGCAGGGTGCACAGGACACCGGGTAAAAATTATTTTCTTTGTAAACTAGCTATTTTTCACCACGTGTGCCACCCCTAAAAGAAGTAAATTTGCAGATAGTGCACCACCGTGCACCCCTCTCTTCAGTTCCCTAGCTCCGCCACTGGTCCAGACCAGCCTCGACGGAAGACTCTATAGATGCGCAGGTAAGCGCAGTGCCTACTCAAGCCAGGCCACCATCTGTGGATACGTCTCGATTATCTGGGGTAGTGCCTGCCCCAGTTGCGGCGGTCCGCTGGACGTCCCTATGACGCTCACCGGTGCCGGAACCAACCCGCCCGTAGTCACCACTACGCTACCCACGGCGTCGTACACCCTCAAGGACGACCTGTCAGTGACACCGGCGGCGTCCCTGTCGGTAATCGCCCTGCTCGCCGGGTGCGGCGTCAAGGACCTCAGCGTTCTGCAAGAGAAGACCGTCAAGATCGGCAAGGAAGAGGTACTACGAGTTCTCAATATCATGTAGTTTATTTTTTTTAGATAAAGATCATGTAGTTTATTTGATTAACTAGTGGTTCATTTGTTTTAATGTGTGTGTGCCGGAATGCAGGCGCTGGGCATTCTCGGTGGTGCCTTCAAGTCCAAGACCGTCCTGACTGATGTCTTCATGCCGAAGAAGAATGCCCGCGTCAAGAGGGAATCTCCAGAGGAAGTGAAGCCGAAGAAGAATGCTCGTGGCAAGACAGAACCTCCTGAAGAAGTCATTCAGATATGACTTGGCTGCTATTTGTTCAGAATTTCAGATACGACCTTTCTCATATATATTTCTTATATTATGAGAGGAAGGAGATGTGAATTGGTACTGGAAATTAGTCGTGATAAAATAACTTAATCACTGCTGAGATGAATCAAAGTTTCTGCCAATGTTTCGTTTCTGTTCTTTTTATTCTGAGAACCACCAAAATGCTTCAGTAGCTGGATTTCGATGTATAATCTAAACAAGCAGCCACACAAAGCAATAGGAAATCACAGTTTCACATGACATCACCGCTCAGTCGCAGTGTGCATACACGAACCGCCTGAGGACTCGCATCAACTCGTCGGCCGCCTCGCCGAACGGCCGGAGGACTTCGAAGCCGTGCTGCTCTCCCTCGAACTCGACCAGCTCGATGGCCTTTCCCATTTTCTTCAGCTTCGCCGCGTACCCGTGCACGTGGTCGCGCAGCACGTCGCTCCCTGGCGCCACGACGAGCGCCGGCGGGAGGTCCACCGCCGCGAGGCTGGGGCTATCCGGGCCGAACGGGTTGGCCACCGGGTGGTCCCTGCTCGCCCCCACGGGCAGCGACATGTGCCAGAGCTGGTCGGCCATCTCGACCGTCAGCGACACGTCTGGTGGGGGGTTGGTCTCCGCCGTCGTGCGCTCTGCGCTGGCGAAGAACGCGGATAGGAGGACGTAACCGACGACTCGCACCGGACTGATAGCGAGCTGCCCGGAGGCGACCTGCACGGTGACGTGGTGGGCGAGGTTGGCGCCGGCTGATACGCCGGAGACGAACGTCCGTGCGAAGTCAGCCGACTCCGCGAGCCACGGGTCGGCGCCATCGGCAGTGCCGAGCTCGGCCTGGCCGCGCAGCCAGGACATGAAATCCGCGCCGTCGTGGATGGCGGCGGGGAGGCGGCGCTCGGGTGCGAGGCGGTACTGGACGGAGAGCACGACGGCCGGGAGCTCGGCGGCGGCGCGGAGGTAGAAGGAGTGGACGCTGGGCTGCGCGATGGAGCCGATGCAGTAGCCCCCGCCGTGGAAGTACACAAGCACCGGGAGCTTGCCGCTGCCGGCGACCGACGAGGACGGCCTGTACACGCGAACCCTCAGGCTGTGCGCCGCGTGGTACACGACGTCCTTCCACTGCACGCCGGGGACGTCCGGGAACTTCTCCGTCGGCTGGAGGACGGCCTCGTCGCCGCGGACGACGGTGCCGTCGCTGAGGATCTGGATGACGCCGAACAAGTCCTCCACGACGCGCGTTGCCGTGTCGCCGCCGGACATTGTGTGTACTGGTGGAGTGGTCGACCGATGCCGTGCACCGTGCAGGCGTCGTGCGGTTTCTGAACTGATTGAGGGTTGTGGTCAGATATATCTGCACTCAGCGTTGTGCTCGTCCCTTTTTAGAAGGCTGGAAGGATCGGCGAAGGTTACTAGCTGATCAGATCCGTGCTAGCTTCGGTCTTCTCCTCGAGGGAGGTGAGTATGTGGCGCCAGATCCGAAGCCTCGCTAAAATAGTAAAATTGTCGCGATTTCCGCGTGCACACTGACTCTTCTAGTCTTCTTTAGAGCTGCGGATTTTCTTAACAAATATTCCTCTCTGCGCTTCACAGCTGCCCAAAATATCCTTTCTGAAGGCAATTGTCAAAAAAGTCTGAAGGCAATTGTCAAAAATATTATGGCGTGTCTAGCCACAAAAGAAAGGATATTTTCAGCCAACCGATTCGGTAACATAGGCCTCATCCCAAGCCACTTGCCGCCGACTGGGGAGGCGGTTAGTGACATTCTCCCATCGCAACTGGCGGATATACATATTGTCATTCTAGCTTGGTGACAAGTGCCACGTGTAACTTCCCGTCATTCTGCTAGGGTATTTTTAGCAAGTACGTTTACATGGGATATTTTTTTACAATTGATGAGCCTATAGGAGCATATTTGTAAAAAAATCAAGTGTTGCCAGATGATTTTCGGGAAAGAAGAAGTGTCATCGGGTTGAGGTTGTGAAGATGTCACGCCAGACTGTCACACACGACCGATGAAACAGAGCAGCCAAAGTGCGATTGGTTTAACAAAACTGCCTCATATTGATGGTCTTCATCGTGAGTGGGGTGTGCTGGCGACAACGAGCCACAACCCCTTTGTGCGGTGGCAACAATTCGAATGCACGGTGCTAGTTTCCAATATGGGCGAGGTGGAGGTGGCTACCTGGGACCAACGTTGTTGTGGGGTGTGGCAAGGCGAGGTGGTGGAGATGAATGGCGTTGTCGTTGGTTGGCGGGTGTTGCATCCTCCCGAAAAAGGGCCGGCAAGCTTGCGGTGTTGTGGAGTGTGTTTGGGCGAGGTGATGTGGTTGGAGGGAGAAGAATGGCGTCGTCGTGTGGGTAGGCGTTGCATCTTCCCGTCCAATACATGATGAGGAAGAAGGACCAGCAGCATGTCGTGTTGGCCATGGGTGATGCTTGAGGTGGCATCGTCTCCCTCGCCGATTCCAAGTGCTAGCCTCTCGTCGGTGGTTTGTCCGTCCGTTGGCTCCCAATGGCCTGATTTGTGGATGGTGGGGCTAATGTTAGGGGTGGGAGAAATCCTCGTGCGGCTGCGAACGACGGCAATGACGCCTGTGGGCCAAATCAATCCTTTCTTCATAAGGTCCAAGAGCAATGCGCAATGGCAGTCCATGTTGATGGCGGATTGTCCGTAAACACCATGTTAATCAAGTTACCGCGAGGGTAATACGTGGCTTTTAGTACGGATAATCAAACTGTATGTATGCCAAAGTAGAGTATGAAAAAATTATGCATATATTGTAAGTTACGTTATCTCAATACCGAGGGCAGAGCATGCACATGTTGTCAACTTATTTATAAACCTAACTTGCAAGACACATTTGATAACGATTTGATTCATACTCTAGAAGCTTTAATTATACTTACCTAATAATACAATAGAACTGGCGTAAGTTGTTCGAGAATATTTTAGAGATGTCTATCATGATTTTTAAAGGATATTAATATATAAATATATTCAATCACATGTACATACAAACAAATACATATACATATGCATGCACTATACAATTTATGCAGCAACAACAATAAAGCCTTTTGTTCCAAACACGTTGGGCTAGGCTAGTTGTGAAACACAACCAGAAAGATAAGGAAATCAAACGTGAAAACGAAACTCACTATACGATTTATCAACCTGGAAAACTAATTCAAGGAGAAGTTTTATTACAATATGCAATCGGCACAAACAAACTTTTGAGTGATATATATTACAACTGGATATATTAAAAAGACAATAAGTCTATGCATAAACAATGTTATCTGGTTAACTATGCCAGCTTAGTAAGGTCAAATTGGATTTAAAAATAAAGGAATTTTACCTTGTTAAGACTACAGTAGAATGAAAATAAGTTTTAGAAATAACAAAGTATAATATAAAATTTCCCTGGCGATTAGGTCAGGTAGGAAGGATGAAGGAAAGTCTCCATGCTCTGAGTACCCATTAACGCTTTGTACGCAAGCATCATAATGAAGTTTCCTAACGTATTCAGAGTAAAGAACATATGATTAATAAGCTTTAGCAAACCACGGTGATAAGGAATATGCATGAAATTTATCGTGATATCCAACATGTCATTCCTCAAACTGACTACAACAAATTCTTACCTTTTGTGTAAACTTCCCGTGGAATCTTTTTTTACATGACTTCCTGTGAAATCTTGCTTGCATGAGATGTTGTAAGATCGTGCGTACAGTAACAACCAGAATGATACAATCAGGTTAAAAAA
This sequence comes from Poa pratensis, assembly GCA_947311845.1. Lineage (NCBI taxonomy): Eukaryota > Viridiplantae > Streptophyta > Magnoliopsida > Poales > Poaceae > Poa > Poa pratensis. Next base: position 30,096,803 of record CAMZMU010000088.1, read on the forward strand.
CACTGAAACAACTGGTGTTTGTATTAAGTTATGCAACATTAAACAATGCATATCACGACATTTTAGCGGAGGCGTTGTTTTGTCTTGTAGGACTAGATACTCCCATTATGAAATATATAATTTAAAACGATTTCAAAATGTCAAAAAATTTCAAACAAAAAATTTAGGATATGCATCCGGACATTTATGTTGACACAAAAAGTTTTGCCGAAAAAATGTGACTTGTATGAAAAAACATTTTTTTTTCTGCTACAAAATGACTTGTCACCCGACATATTTTTTGTCCTTTTGACACAGGTCACAAAAAAATTTCTTTTTTTCATGAAAATTTGTGTGCGAGCCTAGAATGTTAGGATGTACACCCAATTTGTTCTCATTTTTTTGTCATTTTGAAAGACGATTTTGAATAAGAGGAGCATATGCTCCTATAACCCAAAATGGATTCCCCTTATGTAGCTGAGAACATAGCATGGAAGACAAATGTGCACTATATAAAGACTTGCAAATTTTTACATAACAAAATAAAGCATCGGCTCATCTAGTGAAACTTGTCTGGTTAGCAATGACGACGAATATATAGTTATGTGCAACATTTAAGCAGGCTACAACAATTTGATTTTGATAAATGCTCGAACCATGTTTTCAATGTACTTGGACTTGCATAGGGAAGGCTGGAGATGGTCATCCCTGGAACCATAATTTTTTGATAAATGCCGAAGAGGTGAGGGATGGGTGGAGATGATAAAAACCGTGTTCCAAACCTTGGACTTGCAATAAGGGGTTCTTTGATCGGGGACCCTAAAATTTAAAGCGATGGTTGGACATTTGTGTCTTAATGAATGCCTTAATTGTGCATATATGTGGCCTTGGAACCAATCATAAGGGGTGTTTTGCGGATGTACATGGTTGCATATAGTTTCGGCTCCGTCCATTAAGAAGAAAACTATGACTAGATGTTTATATCGCCTTATGTAAAAAATTAATGTGCTGAGTTAATCTATACTTCTCTGAAAAGAGGTATTTACATTACTTGTTATTTATATATATACTTGCAAATTACTTTTCCCACAACATGAAACCATTAAACATTGCGAATTTTTACATTTGATTGTTTGCCCGTACATCATGGATGCATCGGACAACTTTGACAATTTTTTACAATGAATTTATGGATGGATTATCTGATGAATCGACGACGATGATATTTTGATGGCCGTCCTCCACAAAGATCAAATGAATACATTGCCGCTTTTAAGGTGGTCAATATAACGACATGACGTGATTGTAACAGGATCGCCGAGCATGATATTCTCTACAGTGACTACTTCAAGTTGAACAAGGCAAACTTTCCAGCGTTGCAGGAAGAATGTGGAGAGAACATTTAGTGTTTTTCAAACTCGTTGGGCTATTCTTCAGCACTTTGATAGAACACTGGATGTCGATACAGTGTGGGAAGTGATGACTACTTAATTACAGGCCGAGTTCAAAGCATACCTTGAGACACATCATGAAATTTGTGACCAAATTATTCATATTCAACTACAAAATGTTTTTTTAGTATACGTGGATCCATAAGGAAACCAGTAATGCTTATTTGATGTCTTGTGTTCTACTACAAATTCATCGCGAAAAAAAAAGTGTCGCACTACAAATTATCGAATGTTAGGGTCACGTGTTTTTCTATTTCGTCAGCAACGAAAGAAAAGCAAGAACCTTCGGATGGCGCGCCACGCTTGACCTTGATGAGTGTGAGACTGGCATTTCCGATCAGTATACGCGCGTGCGTGCGTATTCCACAGCATGGACCTTCGCGAGACGTTCTCTCCCATATATCACCTGCTGCTGCTAGCAGTTATAAAAATCTAATCTGACGCATATCCATGACTCAGATTCAGAGGTCGCGACAACCTGCTCGCGTCCGTACGTCGACGGCATCAATCCATAACACGAAATGGCAAGCGACACGGCGCCGCACGTCGTGGAGGACGTGCTGGGCGTCCTCCAGCTCCTCAGCGACGGTTCCGTCGTCCGCGGCGATGAAGCCGTGCTCTGGCCAAAGGACCCGTTGCCGGAGGTCCCCGGCGTGCAGTGGAAGGACGTCCTGTACCACGCGGCGCACGGCCTTATGACCCGCGTGTACAGGCCGGCGTTGTCGTCGACGGTGGCCGGCAGCAGCAAGCTTCCCGTGCTCGTGTACTTCCACGGCGGCGGCTACTGTCTCGGCTCCTACACGCAGCCGCACTTCCACACGTACTGCCTCCGCGCCGCCGCCGAGCTCCCGGCAGTCGTGCTATCTGTGCAGTACCGCCTCGCCCCGGAGCACCGCCTCCCTGCGGCCATCGACGACGGCGCGGCTTTCCTCTCCTGGCTGCGCGGCCAGGCCGTGCTGGGCGCGGCCGACCCGTGGCTCGCGGAGTCGGCCGACTTCACACGGACGTACATCTCCGGCGCCTCGGCAGGTGCCAACCTGACCCACCACGTCACCGTCCATGCCGCCTCGACGCGGACCCAGCTCGCGCTACAGCCGGTGCGCGTCGCCGGGTACGTCCTCCTGTCCGCGTTCTTCGGCGGTGCCGAGCGCACGGCGGCGGAGGCCGACCCTCCGACAGGCGTGACACTGACGGTCGAGGGATCCGACATGCTGTGGCGCATGTCGCTGCCGGCGGGGGCGAGCAGGGACCACCGTTTGCCAACCCGTTCGGCCCCGAGAGCCCCAGCCTCGCGCCGGTGGACCTTCCGCCTGTTCTCGTGGTGGCGCCGGTCATCGACGTTCTCCGGGACCGCTTACTGGGGTACGCGTCGAGGCTGAGGGAGATGGGGAAGGCCGTCGACGTCGCCGAGTTCGAGGGAGAGCGGCACGGCTTCTCCGTTCTCGATCCGTTCGGCGAGGCGGCCAACGAGCTGATGCGAGTTCTCAGGCGGTTCGTGTCCAACTGAACTGTGATATGTCTCCTGAGTCCTGATGCATATCTTGTCGTTTGGAGTTTACTTTTAAATCCATTATTCAACATAAGAAAATATACCAACTTCGATTTACAATAAAGTCGAGTACTTGTATAATGGTTGGGGTAAAGTTCAAATTTAGGGTGAACAGTCAAATCTAACAAAACTCCCTCATCCACAGTTCCACACAACCGGAAATGCGTTTCTAGCGGCGCCGGTAGCTCCCGGTGTCCTCCTTACCGATCCTAACCAACCACGAGCTGCCACCTATCTATTACCCTTATACACCAGGTGGTATTAAATTCGTCGGAGGAATTTTAACTATGTATTCTTAGAGCTGGACCCACCCACGTGAGTGCTACTCCTTACCTTGGCATTAATTCATCGGAGTAGTACTGTTGGCATTAAGTCCTTACCTTTCCAGCAACTTTATCCCAGGTTGGGACAGTGCGGCTACTACACTACTCTCTGATTATAATGTGTGGGCTTCGGTTAGTTCCTAAAGATTGCTCTATTTATATTTCGATTTTACTTTTATGCATCTTTAATCTTTAGTTCGCAATATGTTTTCCATAATTTTGATTAGAATTTATGTTTCGGTACTGCTTTATTCAAATATCTTTTCAAGTATGGTCAAGTAAATACACATATTTATTAAACCAATTTTGCTCCGTGTTCACATCAGATTTGGACTTACCTTTTATAATTTTCATTGTGGTTTTATATATATGTTTCCTTGCAGTTTTGACTTAATATTGAGCAATTTTCGGAACCTCTATACATATCAATAACTTTTCACATACATATCAGAACTGACCCACACGAGATTGAAACTATGAACTACGCGTTTCAATAACATCTTGTCATCAAAGAAATATGACAACAATTTCATATATTACTGAAAATTGGGGTCATACCAAATACATTTCAATTATGTTTTTATTTGGTTCCGGTACCAATATCATATCAACAAATTATGTCATGTGATATTGAAATATGAGACAAACCAATTCTAAATGAACAATTTTTCACACACATTTCATTTTTGTCCCGCATCAGAATGAAAGTTGAAACATGTCACAATTAAATCATACACATTTCATCCAATTTTCACAAACCTCAACAATTGTTTCACAAATTTATTGCCCCGTTACAATTACAACAACTTTAAATGCCCCAGGTTGGGACACGGTGACTACTAGTAGTACACTGGTGCTCATGATTAGTAGTACTAATGGTACCGGATTTTAGTTTTATATGTGGTTTTTGGTTAGTCTTTAAACATTCTAATATATCTCTATCTGGATTTCGATGTTATTTATTTTACACGTTTTTAATCTTTATTTTCCGAATGTATTTTACACACTTTTGATTAGAATTCATCACAATTGCTTTACCGCTTTACTGAAAATATAGTTGTAGTTAAAATCATCAGAGTTCATGTACTGATTATAATTCATCAATTTAGCTCCATTCGGAATGTATTTCTGCACAATTTCGATCAAATTTCATATATTATTAAAAGTTGAATTGACCCACACCCATTTGACATTTTGGTATCAAAGAAATATGACGCATATTTCATATATTACTGAAAAATGAATTGGCCCGCACCAATTTGGAAGTATAGCTTCAAGAACATCTTGGTATCAAAGAAATATGACACATTGTTCATATATTACTGAAAATCAAATTGGCCCACACCCGTTTGACATCTTGGTATCAAAGGAATATTACACATTTTTCATATATTACTGAAAACTGAATTGGCCCGCACCAATTTGAAAGTATAACTTCAAGAACATCTTGGTATGAAAGCAATATGACACATTGTTCATATATTACTGAAAATCGAATTGGCCCTGTAATACCCCGCAGTTATAGGACTCGAGAGGGTAGAAATAGGAACTGCATTTGTGCATACATGCATCTTTCGGTAAAATCTGGATAATTTTCGCGCTTTTGTGATAAAAGAGTCGGGAGTCGATACCAGACGAGTGTCGAGGGTCTGGGAGTCAGGCATCGACAGATGACGAGAGGTGTCGATACACCCCACTACTTATTTTCAAAACCCTACTTTTACAAAATGGTTATGTCAAATTTTGACATGATCTATTTATAGATTGTTATATTCAACACATTTCTATTCTTTCCTAATTCTTTCCATACACACACATAGAATATTTCAATAACACAAGATATATAAATTATAACAAAAAGGAATGAATCATTCCAAAGAAATCAATACAAGACATATACATATCATTTCAAACATTCAAATGATTTACAAATAAATGATCATATTTTTCAACAAGTTCAAATATAAATATAACAAACATGTTTGAATCCATTTCTTTACAAAAATTCATCAACACATTTACAAACAAAACAAATGTTACAATCTGTTCTTTACAACTAGATTTACAATTACATAATTACACCTAGTGTGAGCTTACAAAAGAGTATAAATAAAATCCTAAAACTAAATCTTCACTTCTGAAATTTTCGAAGATCTTCAACCTGCAAAATAAACATTAAAATAAAGGAAATGGTTATGGTTAAAATGTTGCCAACACCATTTGGTGCTGGCATGTTAATATTTGAAATCTGGTTTAGCCTAACCAAAACTATGGTTTGGTTAGACTAATGTGGAGCATGCAAATAAAATCCTGAGGCAACAAAAGGGACTGATCTGTTGATCATGCTCATTGAAACTGAAGGCAACATTAGGGGCAAAGGCTTAAGAATAGCACTTAACAGAAATCATCTTCAGCAACAAACATCAAAGGCAACAAGTGCTAATTGAGCATTATGATCTCATGATCATTTAAGAAAGGCAACACATAAATCCACAAGCTCCACTTTAAACCAGAAAACAAATGCAAGTAAAAGAGGCAACAATTTGGTATCACACTTGCCATTAATTGACAAGTGGATCCTAAACCCACATTTAAGCTAATTACTAGCTTAATTGGCCACACACTTGAGTTTAATTAGCAAACCGACTATCTTTAGCATCCCCAATTCTCAGCCAAGCATTGCCACATAGAAATCTGGACCAGATAGGAGCAATGAGTCAAGAATGACTCATAGCTATCACCAGGGGGAGATGAACTGCAGCAGCAGAGCTGAGCTGATCTCCTAGGTGAAAAGGAGTGCAGGAATGAGTCAAATAGAGCAGCTCGAGGCAAAGAGGGCCACTGTAAGCAGGTTAGTCACCACAGCTCAGTTATCCTGGTGTCACAAGCACAGGAGTGCTCAAATGTGTATAAATATAGACCCAACCGTAGCCACAAGAACACACAAATTCACAGCCATCACAACACATACAGTGCACAACCATCATCACAGCCAGATCACAAATCCATCTGTTCTTCACCAAGAACAACCAAAAACCACAAGCCAATCATGGAGATCACCTAAACCATCTACCACAAGCCACTAAACCCAAGAAGGAAGCCAGTAGCAAGAGAAGACAGTAGAACCACAAGAAGCAGTCCAGAAGAGGTGGTTGAACCCTGGAGCAAGATCAGATTCTACCGTAGCTTTATCTGCTCTACACCCAAGGTTGTTAAATATGAGCTAGAGAGTGATTTAGCAGGTTCTGTAAATGACAGAACCATGCATGAGTGATTTTTAGCATCTGTTCTTAACAGAACCTTGCAAGCAAGGTAAGGTGCTATAGAAAAGTAATTAGCACAGCAGAGAACTTCTGTTTTGTGCTAGTAATAGGACAGAGTGAGACAGGAAGTGCAGTTGAGTGCAATATCATTTTGATTGAGCATCTACAGAAGCAAGGGGTTGATATTAGTGTAGCATCTGTTCTTATTTTGCTTAATAAAGCACACCCACATGACAGTGAACCAGCAGAGCTGGATTAGCTGCTCATATCAGAACTGTGCACTTAGAAGAAGCACAGGAAAGCATAAAAATCATTTTTAATCAAGAAAGCTACTGTGTAACTCTACAAGGAGGCATCACAGTGAGCAAAACATGATCAAATCATGCTCTAAACCAATTAATCATCACAGCTAGCACTAGTTCTAGCTCAGAATTATTTTTCTAAAGAAAATTTCATCTTCTGTGAGCAAGAAATGCTCCCAACATTGCATCCAGAGGCAATGGATGGATCTAAACCTGCTAGATCTACACCATTCACCTCTAATGTGTGCACATAGAGGAGGCAGTGCACATATCCGAGAAATTCATCTAGAATCATCCTCTGTTCATCACAAAACCTAAAACAACCGAAGGAAATATGTTCAAATCAATTCTTACAGCAGCATCTCGAGCTAGCTTAGGGTAGAGAGTGGAGAAGAGAGGGAGGAGAAGAGATTTTACCGTGCGTCCATGGCCGTAGCTCCACGGCGGCGAGGCAGTGCTCGCGCTACCAGTGGAGGGGGCACACGGAGGTCGTGGACCAGCACCACCACACCATGGCGGCACAGAGGGCGAGCTCTGCGCCCAGCCACGGTGAGCACGCCGAGGAAGAAGGTCGCGAATGGCGGCAAGCCGGGCCAGCACCGAAACCCTAACGGGTTGAGCACGGCCGCGAGAGGAAGCGGAACTCAAATCGCTCCGGTGAGGAGGAAGAGCAGAGCGAGGGGAGTATTTTGCCCCACGGCACGGCGGCGGAGATGGCCGGAGTTGGCCGGGGCGAGGCGGCGACGGCGCGGGCCACATGAGCGCCAGAGGAGGTCGAGCACGGGCTCGTGCTCGAGAGAGAGAGAGAGAGAGAGAGAGAGAGAGAGAGAGAAGTGGCTCGGTCGGGTTGACCCGAGCCAGACTCGAGTTTTGACCTGGTTCAACCCAAATTGGACCAGGGACCTATTTGCAAATATTTTTAAATTATAAATTTTCCAAATTTCAAAACTTGCTATAAATTCAAATAAAATCATAAAAATAATTAAAAATATCTACAGATATCAGAAGAAAATAAGTAATCCAAATAAAATATCTATTTGATTTATTGAAAACTAATTCTTATAGCAAAAATTCAAATGATCCTTAAGTGGAAATGACTTTGAAATATTTCAAATTATTTTCAAAAGAAAATAATATGGGAAAATTATGTATCAAGTTCAAAGTATTATTTGAACTACATTATGACTGTCATGTTACTCATCCTAACTAAAATCAAATCAAAGAAATTTTAAAAAGAAATCCTTAACAAAACTCTGGGGAATTTTGGGAAAGAATAAAAATCATCTCATTATATGCATATTGGCATGTATTTGGTTTTTCAACATTGTCTCATACAGACAATGATATTGATTTTCAGAACACGAAGGTCCCAATTCATCGGAAGCTTTAGACTGCATTACCTGTCAGTCTCAAGGCAAGTTCCAACTTGCATGTCCTACTTGATTAATTTTATCAAAGTAATTACAAAGTACTATGGTTTATCATTGCATGAAAAAGAAAAACCTATTTTCGAATGATGTGAAATGCTATACATATATGGTTGGCTGGCAGTGGAACCACGGATTGATGTTGTGGTGGAGGTTCCATTGTACGGGAAAGTATATACCTAGGATTAATAACCCATGGCCCAGTGATCCTTGCGCCGTATTGAAGCATCAGCCAACAGATTCACTATGGATGGGCTCGTCAGAGGTTTCTTCCCTCGTTCACATATCCTCGGCAGGCTATTACCTGGTTGCGTCCGTTGCGGCGGCCAACTGCGTGGAAGCGCGTGACCTTCCCACTCGACGGAGTGACTGGAATAGAAGCTTGGGAGGGGTGGCGGGCCAGTGGTCTTAGTTACCAGCCGCGTCACAAATGGGCGGATATGTGTTGTGCGGGGAGGCGACTCCACATGACTTGTTGCCCTGAGTTCTGGCTATAGCACACATGGTGTGCTGAGAAAGCAAAAGGAGCCAGGCTGCTGTTGGGTAAAGTGGTGCAGCTCTGCAGAGTTAAACAAAGAAATTGTGACTGTCACATCCTTGTTCCAGGAGGGAACTACAGAACGCTGCGGGAAAGGCATCCCAAGTGATGACTAAAGACCCGTGGAGGCTGGGGGCATAGTTTTCTAAAATAAAATAGACCTTTTCCTAAAAATGTTTTACAAAAGATTGCATATACATCCATGACTTTTTGGTCAGGATGGTAGATAGTGCATCATACACTTTATCATCTATTATTTGAACTTGCTGGGTAACGCTAGTGTTGCTCACCCTTTTCCTCCGTTGATCTCTGCTTAGACTCTGATGAGATCGCTGAAGACGACTTTGGAGCATATCATGCCGACGAGGTGTATTTTGAAGCACCTGATCTGTCTGGAGGAATAGAAGGCGTCGACTACATCATCGCCTACGGAGCCGACGACGCCGAAGAGGAGGAGGTGGAGACTTAAAGTTATCATAGTAGGAACCTGGCCGAGTCAGACTAGACTAGTACTACTTAGCGGCTGAGCCAAGATGGTTCTTAGTTTGCTGTTTTCTATCGCTTGTAGGTTGACTCCTGTCAACATCGCAATAATAGACATTCCTCCCATGTCAGAGGAAGACGTCGATGTTTTTATGCATTTCTGGCTTGTAATCTTTAGCAGTGTGTAATAAAGTGGACCCGCAATGTTTCTGTTGTACTACTCTGAGTGATGTAATATTTACGGATTAGTCCTTCCGTGGGTGTTATGTCAACGACTTGTACACTACAATATGCAGTGGTGTGCTGGGTCACCGCAGATGGTATCAGAGCAATTGCTAGACCTTAGGTTGGAAACCTATTAAAGGGAAAAACCTGTAGGTGTGCGAGGCCTTAGAATGAATTGAGTTTTAATTTGTTATGATTGATATTCACTTGAGAATAGCATTATCATGCAATTATTACTTCATTTCAATTCTGATATCCTTTTTGGCTATAACAGCTAGGATGGAGAAACGAGGTCCCAGGAGGTCGGTTCGTGTGAGAGATGCTGAGTTGGGCAAGGGTGTTTTTCGGGGAAGTTGGGCGGAAATGCTTCAGCAACTGATCTATTTTCTTGGTATCAAAACCAAGGTGATAGTGAAAGTGATGAGTTTTTACGATGGATCAATTTTAGCCCTGTACCGTGTAGCACTCAAGTTACCACCTGAACTTAAGATGGGATTCAAAATGCCCTTTGGAGAAGCGAAGAATGTGGAAGTAGCTTTCCAGATTGCTGCTGTCAGAGCAGTTACTGAGATAAGGACATCCAAGAGTTATGCGTTGGTGGAAACACCGTTTAACGCTATTCCGAGTGCGAATTACCGGCTTGAGGGTCCAGTGGATTATAAGGCTTTCCTGAAAACTAATCCACGTGATGTGGCTGAGTTCATGGACAGTTGTCTCAAGATGATTCGGGCGTATCATAAGACGTTCGGAGTAGTAGCTGGAGAGGTAGAAGCCATGATAGAGCAGTATTCCAGTCCTGAAGTTATTCAGGAAAAGTGTGATATACTGAGGTATGAAGCAGAGAAGGGATACACTGATCCACCACCCACACCAACTAGGTTTGTGGAGGAAGTAGAACCCGATACCCCAATTTATCCTGACTATACACCACCACACTCTGGTTATGTTTAGTTGATGAAGAGAAGGGTGGCAGAGTTGGGAACCTGAAGTACCAAGTGCCACAGGTTGGGATGAAGAACCTTATCAGGGTACACAGAGTGATCCCATAAGAATTCCAGGAGATCCGGGAGAGCCGGAAGTTACTAGTCATACCCCTAGGAGGAAGTCTAGAGTTGGTGAGTCAAGTAAGCCAATAAAAATAGATTCTGAGGAGGAAGATGAGGAATGGAAGTATGCGTACGAGACCAAGTACTACCCGAAGACGGAGAAGGGAGACGAATCACGAGGGTATTTTAATAACTTTGAGGCAGTACCAACTGGGTACGATGATGGAGGCGAGGGTTATGGAGATGAGGAGGTTTACGATGGGGAAGCAGCGGCATACAAGTATCTTGATAGTTACTTCGCCATGACGGATATGACGTTAGAAGCAAGCCCATCTGACCCTGAATATCAGCCTACCATTAATGTGAAGTTACCCGGGATTCTCAGGAGGACCAGGCGTAACTGTCACTGGAAGCCTGGGAAGTATGCGGAAAAGTGAAGAAGAGCAGGACGGAGTGAAGCAGTAGTTGTGTAATATGTTAATATAGGGTATTGTACGTATATTGTAAGGACGCTGGTAGCAATAAGTGAGACCTACTCACTTTTAGAGTGTGTTACTATTATGTACCCATGTTTGTAATCCTACATGTATAATACATGGTATATGTTTGAAAAGTTTTGTGTTCTTTGGATTTTTCTGTTTTCCATTGTTTGACTAGTACTTGTGCATGGAATAGGACTCGAAGTGCATATGCATAATGTAATGGAGAGTTCTGATTCGATGTAACAGGACTAGAGGGTAATGGCGTACATCGGTGAGGAGAGTGATGTGCAGAGGCAAGAACGTGAACTTAAGGAGAAGCAAGATGCAGATGCAGGAGGAATACCACAACCACCAAGGCCAATCACGGAGCAAAGTTTCATGCAGTATATGCAGATGGTGGAAGAAGGCAGGCGCCAAGACCAGGAAAGGCAGAATAAATTTCTGCAAGATTTGCTGGAAGTACAGGCAGGACGAGGAAGGGATGAAGTACTTAAAGGAGTGACTTATCAGATTTCCAAAATGCTAGACCATACCATTTGCAAGAGCTCCAGAACCTATGGACGCAGAAGATTGGGTGGCAGATACTGAACGAAAGCTCAACACAGTGGATGTTCTGATGAGAGAAGGTTAGGTATGCAACTCATTTGCTTACCGGACCAGCAGCATCATGGTGGGAAGCCATAGTGGCAACACTACCTGCTGATCATGTTGTAACTTGGGAGGAGTTTAAGAAGAGGTTTAGGGAAGCACATGTTCCTGAAAGTATTATGGAATTAAAAAGGAGGGAGTTTGAGAATCTGAGACAGAATGAGTTACCTGTTGGACGTTATGTCAGTGCGTTCAACATATTGTCAAGGTATGCATTAGATGAAGTAGACACTGAGGAGAAAAGGAAGAAGAGATTCATGAAGGGTCTGAGTCCTTTTATGAAGATGCAGTTGAGGTTGACAAAACCAAAGGAGTTTCAGGAGCTGGTAGATGCAGCAATAACATTGGAGGATGATTATAAGTTACTCCAGGAAGAAAGAAGGAAGAAAGCAAGGATGGAACCAAGGAAGTTTCAAGTCCAACGACAACCACCAAATCTACGTTTTAGGCCTAAGCTTAGAACTGAAGGAAGGAAACCTATTCCACGAAGCTTCAATCCTGTTAACAATTTGATATGCAATAATTGTGGAATGAGAGGACATCTGATGAAGGATTGTCAGAAGCCCAAATCATCTGTTTTGGATGTGGACAAGCTGGACATATCAAGCCTGATTGTCCAAATAAACAGAATCAACAGATAAGCCGAGGAATGGTGGAGGAAATAACCAAGGTGGAGGAGGATTCAAGCCAAGGAATGGAGGATTTGGAAGGAATGCAGCAGATAAGGGCAAAGGGAAGCCATATGGAAGGCTGAATTGCACCAGTTTGGAGCAAGTCAACAACACCGACAACGTGGTGATCGGTACGCTCAAAATTCTTTCTCATCCTGGCAAAGTTTTGTTTGATACTGGAGCTACTACATCTTTTATTTCGCAACAATTTGTGGATGCATATGGGATTAGATGTCAGCCGTTAGAAGTACCCATAACGGTCATGTCGGCCGGGGGAAAATTGTTAGTAACGCAAGTCAAAATGGATCAAGTAATTATGATCTGTGATCGCGTTATGACGCTGATTTGCTAGTAATTCCCATGAAAGATATAGCAGTCATCTTAGGGATGGACTGGTTATCTGATCATGGAGCTCAAATAGATTGTGCAGAAAAGACAGTGTCTTTGAGAGGACCAGGAGGTATGAGAACAGTATACCAAGGGGATAAGCATAGTCAGTTAAGAGCAGATTTACAGTTGAATGCTATGAAGGAAGCTAAGATAGAAGAAATCCCAGTGGTTAAGAATTTCAGGATGTTTTCCAGATGAGTTACCAGGGATGCCACCGGATCGTGAAATTGAGTTTACCATAGATTTGATTCCTGGTACAGCACCTATTGCACAAGCACCATATAAGATGGGTCCCAAGGAATTGGTACAACTCAAAGAGCAATTAGATGAGTTGGAAGATAAAGGATTCATAAGAGAAAGTGTATCACCTTGGGGATCACCAGTAATTTTGTGGATAAAGAGATGGAGGAAGAAGAATGTGTGGAGATTTCGAATGAATAGTGTGACCATTAAGAATAAATACCCGTTGCCAAGGATACAAGATTTGTTTGATCAAGTAAGAGGAGCAGGGGTATTTTCTAAAATAGATTTGAGGTCAGGATACCATCAGATAAAGATTAAACCTGAGGATATTCCCAAAACAGCATTTGTGTCAAGATATGGACATCATGAGTATTTAGTAGTACCATTTGGTTTAACCAATGCACCAGCAATATTCATGAACTTGATGAACAAGATTTTCATGCCATACTTGGACAAGTTTGTGATAGTGTTCATTGATGATATATTGGTCTATTCCAAAACCAAGGAAGATCATGCACAACACTTAAGTATTGTGTTACAGACACTAAGGGAACATCAGTTATATGCCAAATTTAGTAAGTGTGAGTTTGGTTGGATCAAGTGGAATTTCTTGGTCATGTGATCAGTAAAGAAGGGATTGCAGTCAATCCGGAGAAAGTAAAAGCAGTATTGGAATGGGAAGCACCCAAGAACCCTAAGGAAATTAGAGGATTTTTGGGAATGGCCGGATATTATCGGAGATTTATTGAAGGATTTTCTAAGATAGCCGGGCCAATGACAAAGTTACTCAGAAAGAATGTTCCATTTGAATGGACGGAGAAGTGTGAAAAGAGTTTTCAAGAACTCAAAGAAAAGTTAACAACAGCACCTGTGTTAGCAGTACCAGAAACTGGAAAAGTTTACACAGTATATTGTGATGCATCTAAAAATGGATTAGGTTGTGTATTGATGCAAGATCGCAAGGTAATTGCATACGGATCAAGGCAATTAAAGCCACATGAACTTAACTACCCTACACATGATTTGGAGTTAGCAGCAGTAGTTTATGCTTTAAAGCAATGGAGACATTTTCTTTATGGAGAAAGGTGTGAACTATATACGGATCATAAGAGTTTGAAATACTTCTTCACACAAAAGGAACTGAATATGAGGCAGAAGAGATGGTTAGAGTTAATCAAGGATTATGACTTGACAATAAACTATACTCCAGGAAAAGCCAATGTAGTGGCAGATGCATTAAGTCGTAAAGTGAATTGTAATCCTTTGATGGAAGAAGGAATGCCCAAGGAATTGAGGAATGAGATACAAAGAGCTGGTATTGAAATCTGGGAAGGTCCAGAGTTGAATAGTATTGCAGCTATGGAAGTTATTGAAGAAACAGAGATGGAATTGAAAGAAAATATCCTTTATCGGCAAAGAGAAGATGAATTCATAGCTGAAGAAATCCGCAGGATTAAAGAAGGTAGAAGATCTGAATTCACCTTGAAGCCAGAAACTGATTCATTATGGTATCATGGTAGAATATGTGTTCCAGATATCCAAGAGATCAAGAGCATAATTTTGAAAGAAGCACATGAAACACCATATTCTATACATCCAGGTAGTACTAAGATGTACATGGATTTGAAGAAGACATTTTGGTGGAATAATATGAAAAGGGAGATTGCAAGATATGTTGCAGAATGTCATACTTGTAGACAAGTTAAAGCAGAACATCAGAGTCCCGCAGGATTATTACAACCACTACCAATTCCCAAATGGAAATGGGAAGAAATCAGTATGGATTTTATCACAGGATTACCCAAACAAGGAGAAATAAGGATTCTATATGGGTAATAGTGGATAGATTGACAAAAACTGCCCATTTCATTGCCATTAATCAGAAAGATAACGCAGCACAATTGGTAGATTTATATGTGAAGGAAATAGTTAGCAAGCATGGAGTGCCACAAAGTATTGTATCAGATCGTGGATCCATATTCACGGCAGCTTTTTGGAGACAACTTCACAAGCAGTTGGGTTCAAACCTAAAGTATAGTACTGCATACCACCCACAAACTGGTGGACAGACAGAAAGGACAAATCAAATCTTAGAAGATATGTTAAGAGCCTGTGCACTTGATTTTGGAGGATCATGGGATGAACACTTAGCTTTAGCCGAATTTTCCTATAACAATAGTTATCAGAGTAGTATTCAGATGGCACCATTTGAAGCTCTTTATGGAAGGAAGTGTAGATCACCAATATGTTGGTTTGAAGTAGGGGAGAGTAAAGAATTTGCACCTGAGTACATAAAGGAACAACAGCAGATTGTGGATATTATCAGAGATCGTCTCAAAATAGCTCAGAGTAGACAAAAGAGTTACGCTGATCTATCCAGAAGACAGTGGGAACCAGAGGTACAAGATATGGTATACTAAGAGTTAGTCCTACTAAAGGAGTGAAGAGATTTGGAGTAAAAGGAAAATTGAGTCCTAGATACATAGGACCATTCAGAATTTTAAGCCAGAAAGGTGAGGTAGCCTATGAATTGGAGTTACCTGCTATATTATCACAAGTTCACAATGTGTTCCATGTATCTCAACTCAAGAAGTGTTTAAAGCCACCAGAAGGACCAATTGCGTTTGAAAAGTTGAATTTAAAGCCAGACCTATCATATGAGGAACAGCCTGAGAAGATACTGAGGGAGAATTGGAAAAGATTAAGGAATAGAGCAATTAAGTTCTGTTATGTTCAGTGGAAGAACCACTCAGAGCAAGAAGCAACTTGGGAAAAAGAAGAAGATTTGCGACGAGATTACCCACAGTTGTTCAGGTACCTTAGAAAAGAAACTTCGGGACGAAGTTTAGTTTAAGGGGGAGAGGATGTAATACCCCGCAGTTATAGGACTCGAGAGGGTAGAAATAGGAACTGCATTTGTGCATACATGCATCTTTCGGTAAAATCTGGATAATTTTCGCGCTTTTGTGATAAAAGAGTCGGGAGTCGATACCAGACGAGTGTCGAGGGTCTGGGAGTCAGGCATCGACAGATAGACGAGAGGTGTCGATACACCCCACTACTTATTTTCAAAACCCTACTTTTACAAAATGGTTATGTCAAATTTTGACATGATCTATTTTTCAACACATTTCTATTCTTTCCTAATTCTTTCCATACACACACATAGAATATTTCAATAACACAAGATATATAAATTATAACAAAAAGGAATGAATCATTCCAAAGAAATCAATACAAGACATATACATATCATTTCAAACATTCAAATGATTTACAAATAAATGATCATATTTTTCAACAAGTTCAAATATAAATATAACAAACATGTTTGAATCCATTTCTTTACAAAAATTCATCAACACATTTACAAACAAAACAAATGTTACAATCTGTTCTTTACAACTAGATTTACAATTACATAATTACACCAAGTGTGAGCTTACAAAAGAGTATAAATAAAATCCTAAAACTAAATCTTCACTTCTGAAATTTTCAGAAGATCTTCAACCTGCAAAATAAACATCAAAATAAAGGAAATGGTTATGGTTAAAATGTTGCCAACACCATTTGGTGCTGGCATGTTAATATTTGAAATCTGGTTTAGCCTAACCAAAACTATGGTTTGGTTAGACTGATGTGGAGCATGCAAATAAAATCCTGAGGCAACAAAGGGACTGATCTGTTTGATCATGCTCAATAAATCCAAAGGCAACATTAGGGGCAAAGGCTTAAGCTTAGCACTTAACAGAATCATCTTAGGCAACAAACATCAAAGGCAACAAGTGCTAATTGAGCATTTGATCTCATGATCATTTAAGAAAGGCAACACATAAATCCACAAGCTCCACTTTAAACCAGAAAACAAATGCAAGTAAAAGAGGCAACAATTTGGTATCACACTTGCCATTAATTGACAAGTGGATCCTAAACCCACATCTTAAGCTAATTACTAGCTTAATTGGCCACACACTTGAGTTTAATTAGCAAACCGACTATCTTTAGCATCCCCAATTCTCAGCCAAGCATTGCCACATAGAAATCTGGACCAGATAGGAGCAATGAGTCAAGAATGACTCATAGCTATCACCAGGGGGAGATGAACTGCGCAGCAGCAGAGCTGAGCTGATCTCCTAGGTGAAAAGGAGTGCAGGAATGAGTCAAATAGAGCAGCTCGAGGCAAAGAGGGCCACTGTAAGCAGGTTAGTCACCACAGCTCAGTTATCCTGGTGTCACAAGCACAGAGTGCTCAAATGTGTATAAATATAGACCCAAGCCGTAGCCACAAGAACACACAAATTCACAGCCATCACAACACATACAGTGCACAACCATCATCACAGCCAGATCACAAATCCATCTGTTCTTCACCAAGAACAACCAAAAACCACAAGCCAATCATGGAGATCACCTAAACCATCTACCACAAGCCACTAAACCCAAGAAGGAGCCAGTAGCAAGAGAAGACAGTAGAACCACAAGAAGCAGTCCAGAAGAGGTGGTTGAACCCTGGAGCAAGATCAGATTCTACCGTAGCTTTATCTGCTCTACACCCAAGGTTGTTAAATATGAGCTAGAGAGTGATTTAGCAGGTTCTGTAAATGACAGAACCATGCATGAGTGATTTTTAGCATCTGTTCTTAACAGAACCTTGCAAGCAAGGTAAGGTGCTATAGAAAAGTAATTAGCACAGCAGAGAACTTCTGTTTTGTGCTAGTAATAGGACAGAGTGAGACAGGAAGTGCAGTTGAGTGCAATATCATTTTGTTTGAGCATCTACAGAAGCAAGGGGTTGATATTAGTGTAGCATCTGTTCTTATTTTGCTTAATAAAGCATCACCCACATGACAGTGAACCAGCAGAGCTGGATTAGCTGCTCATATCAAAGTGCACTTAGAAGAAGCACAGGAAAGCATAAAAATCATTTTTAATCAAGAAAGCTACTGTGTAACTCTACAAGGAGGCATCACAGTGAGCAAAACATGATCAAATCATGCTCTAAACCAATTAATCATCACAGCTAGCACTAGTTCTAGCTCAGAATTATTTTTCTAAAGAAAATTTCATCTTCTGTGAGCAAGAAATGCTCCCAACATTGCATCCAGAGGCAATGGATGGATCTAAACTGCTAGATCTACACCATTCACCTCTAATGTGTGCACATAGAGGAGGCAGTGCACATATCCGAGAAATTCATCTAGAATCATCCTCTGTTCATCACAAAACCTAAAACAACCGAAGGAAATATGTTCAAATCAATTCTTACAGCAGCATCTCGAGCTAGCTTAGGGTAGAGAGTGGAGAAGAGAGGGAGGAGAAGAGATTTTACCGTGCGTCCATGGCCGTAGCTCCACGGCGGCGAGGCAGTGCTCGCGCTACCAGTGGAGGGGGCACACGGAGGTCGTGGACCAGCACCACCACACCATGGCGGCACAGAGGGCGAGCTCTGCGCCCAGCCACGGTGAGCACGCCGGGGAAGAAGGTCGCGAACGGCGGCAAGCCGGGCCAGCACCGAAACCCTAACGGGTTGAGCGCGCCGCGAGAGGAAGCGGAACTCAAATCGCTCCGGTGAGGAGGAAGAGCAGAGCGAGGGGAGTATTTTGCCCCACGGCGGCGGAGATGGCCGGAGTTGGCCGGGGCGAGGCGGCGACGGCGCGGGCGACATGAGCGCCAGAGGAGGTCGAGCACGGGCTCGTGCTCGAGAGAGAGAGAGAGAGAGAGAGAGAGAGAGAGAGAGAAGTGGCTCGGTCGGGTTGACCCGAGCCAGACTCGAGTTTTGACCTGGTTCAACCCAAATTGGACCAGGGACCTATTTGCAAATATTTTTAAATTATGAAATTTTTCCAAATTTCAAAACTTGCTATAAATTCAAATAAAATCATAAAAATAACTTAAAAATATCTACAGATATCAGAAGAAAATAAGTAATCCAAATAAAATATCTATTTGATTTATTGAAAACTAATTCTTATAGCAAAAATTCAAATGATCCTTAAGTGGAAATGACTTTGAAATATTTCAAATTATTTTCAAAAGAAAATAATATGGGAAAATTATGTATCAAGTTCAAAATATTATTTGAACTACATTATGACTGTCATGTTACTCATCCTACCTAAAATTTAAATCAAAGAAATCTTTAAAAGAAATCCTTAACAAAACTCTGGGGAATTTTGGGAAAGAATAAAAATCATCTCATTATATGCATATTGGCATGTATTTGGATTTTCAACATTGTCTCATACAGACAATGTTATTGATTTTCAGAACACGAAGGTCCTAATTCGTCGGAAGCTTTAGACTGCATTACCTGTCAGTCTCAAGGCAAGTTCCAACTTGCATGTCCTACTTGATTAATTTTATCAAAGTAATTACAAAGTACTATGGTTTACCATTGCATGAAAAAGAAAAACCTATTTTCGAATGATGTGAAATGCTATACATATATGGTTGGCTGGCAGTGGAACCACGATTGATGTTGTGGTGGAGGTTCCATTGTACGGGAAAGTATATACCTAGGATTAATAACCCATGACCTAGTGATCCTTGCGCCGTATTGAAGCATCAGTCAACAGATTCACTATGGATGGGCTCGTCAGAGGTTTCTTCCCTCGTTCACATATCCTCGGCAGGCTATTACCTGGTTGCGTCCGTTGCGGCGGCCAACTGCGTGGAAGCGCGTGTCCTTCCCACTCGACGGAGTGACTGGAATAGAAGCTTGGGAGGGGTGGTGGGCCAGTGGTCTTAGTTACCAGCCGCGTCACAAATGGGCGGATATGTGTTGTGCGGGGAGGCGACTCCACATGACTTGTTGCCCTGAGTTCTGGCTATAGCACACATGGTGTGCTGAGAAAGCAAGAGGAGCCAGACTGCTGTTGGGTAAAGTGGTGCAGCTCTGCAGAGTTAAACAAAGAAATTGTGACTGTCACATCCTTGTTCTAGGAGGGAACTACAGAACGCTGCGGGAAAGGCATCCCAAGTGATGACTAAAGACCCGTGGAGGCTGGGGGCATAGTTTTCTAAAATAAAATAGACCTTTTCCTGAAAATGTTTTACAAAAGATTGCATATACATCCATGACTTTTTGGTCAGGATGGTAGATAGTGCATCATACACTTTATCATCTATTATTTGAACTTGCTGGGTAACGCTAGTGTTGCTCACCCTTTTCCTCCGTTGATCTCTGCTTAGACTCTGATGAGATCGCTGAAGACGACTTTGGAGCATATCATGCCGACGAGGTGTATTTTGAAGCACCTGATCTGTCTGGAGGAATAGAAGGCGTCGACTACATCATCGCCTACGGAGCCGACGACGCCGAAGAGGAGGAGGTGGAGACTTAAAGTTATCATAGTAGGAACCTGGCCGAGTCAGACTAGACTAGTACTACTTAGCGGCTGAGCCAAAATGGTTCTTAGTTTGCTGTTTTCTATCGCTTGTAGGTTGACTCCTGTCAACATCGCAATAATAGACATTCCTCCCATGTCAGAGGAAGACGTCGATGTTTTTATGCATTTCTGGCTTGTAATCTTTAGCAGTGTGTAATAAAGTGGACCCGCAATGTTTCTGTTGTACTACTCTGAGTGATGTAATATTTACGGATTAGTCCTTCCGTGGGTGTTATGTCAACGACTTGTACACTACAATATGCAGTGGTGTGCTGGGTCACCGCAGGCCCACACCCGTTTGACATCTTGGTATCAAAGGAATATTACACATTTTTCATATATTACTGAAAACTGAATTGGCCCGCACCAATTTGAAAGTATAACTTCAAGAACATCTTGGTATCAAAGCAATATGACACATATTTAACAAAAAGGTAGCGTTCAGATGGATCAAAAAGTAACCAACACCAAAATCATCGCCGAAATTTGCATCCTCATAAAATTCAAAATCCCTAGATCGATAAATCGAACTCCAAACCTAGGCTGCACATGGTCACGATGGGAGATGCTACATCGTCTTCCCCCAGTGTCTCTTGTTGAGGGAGCTGATGCGCGCGGGTCAAAGGGGACGTCGATGGGCGCGACATCGTGCTTGTACACGACCCTGCGCGGCGCGCGTGCTGCTCCGGCTGCTCGGTCTCTCGCCTGCCGCCTATTCGTCGCTCCCGCTCGACGATGCGGCGAATAGCTAGCCTTGCGGCCCTCCTGCCCGTGGTGGGTGCCGCCGGTGCGCCCCATCGCCGCCTCGCCCTTCCGCATGCCGGCCCACAGCCTCGCCGTCGTACAGGCCGCAGGCCTGCAGCCTCACCGCCGTTCCGGGCACCATTTTGTCACTCACCACACCAGCTCGTCACGCCGGCGATGGTACTCGCGGCACCGGGACAGGTCGGCCGTGCACCCCTGCACGGAGCACGCCGGCACCGCCTGCTGCGCGCTCTGCCCCGACCTAGCCGTCCTCGCCGGCGCGGAAGCCGGCTTCTGCACTGTTGCCACCGCCAAGACCGGCCTCCTGCTAGACGGCGCACCGAGCTTCAGGTCCAACGCGCTGAGCTGAAAGGGCTCCAGAAACAGACGAAAGAATTTGCACACAAACTCTATGTAGCAGCCAGCAGGTAGCTAACCTCGCCTAAATCGGTGCCGTCGCCTCCGTCCTCGTCGCGCCTACCGCATGCCTGCAGCCTTGCCGTCGTTCCGGACACCAGCTCGTCGGTCGCCATGCCAGCTCGTCGTAGCTCCGTCGCAGCACCAGCGCCGCTGCCTCGCGAATGGAATGGCGGCGCCGTCTCGCAGCTCAAAATGGAGCACTCCGGCGGCCGGCTTGCCGTCACGCCGCTGCAGCGCCGCCGCATTTTTTGGATCGAGATGCAGCGAGAGGAGAGAGATGTGTAGGTGGCCCGTGGTTTGCTATTAATGGAGCGAGTGGGTCAGGCAGTATTATGTACGTGTCTTGAATGTGTATCGCAAAACAGAACTGCTGCAACAAGAAATACCCCAACAAAAAGAAGAATACCGGGGTCCCCAGCCCGAATCGCAAGCAACCAAAGAACGGTGGATTCGTGTCCGGTAGCTAGCGGCGTCGCTAGAAAAATCGTTTTGTCCACACAACGGAATGTAATTCATAATTTCATATACAGCACCCGAAGAACCAGGCACCCAAAAAAAACTTGCATAACCTCGATTCTCTACGGTGGTAACCAAAGATTGTGCCATTGTTTCTAGTACCAGTTAAGAAGGAAAAATATCAGAAAGGCCGTATCTGAAATTCTGAACAACCTGCAGCCAAGTCATATCTCAACCAGCAGCCAATTCTGAACAACGGCATAACATTTCTCTCACAAAGTTCTGAACTCGTATCCTGAATAACCATCTAGCTAGCGCCTAGAAGCTAGTCAAATCAGACTACTTCTTCCGGAGGTTCCCTCTTGCAGCGAGCATTCTTCTTCGCAGGAACACATCAGACAATACAGTCTTGGACTTGAGGGAAGCAGCGAGTATCGCTAGCGCCTACATTCCAACACACAAGAAATAAATCAAAAACTACCACCCAGTTAAATTCAAAGACTCGAAAGAATCAAGGGACACCACCACGTACCTCATCCTTGCCGATCTCGACAGTCTTCTCCTGCAGCGTGCTGATGTCCTTCACGCCGCACTGGGCCAGCAGGGCGATGCCGGACAGAAAGTTCGACGCTGGAGTCACCGAGAGGTCGTCCTTGACGGCATACGCCGTGGGTGCCGCCGCCGCGACCACCTTGGGCCCGTTGGTTCCGGCATCGGAGGCCATCCTCATAGGCTTGTTCATCGGACTTTTGCAGATGTGGCAGGGCGTGCCACTGGTGGCGGAGAGGTATCCACAGCTGATGCGTCGGTCGAGTCCAAAAGGGCTGATAGTGTTAGCAACTTCACATGTGAAGAGGTTGCTGTTGGTGTTACTGTTGCCGTTGATGAGGTGGGAACCCAGCAGCTGCTGCAGGCGGGAGAGCGAGGCTGAGGCGCTGCTCCGTGCTCTTGTAGTTCACGTCTAGTTTCTCCATGCCGCCGAGCACGTTCCCAATGCTGCCGACCATGCCCTCCGTCGTCAACAGGTTGGTGACGGTGCCCAGCGGCAGGTAGAGGAGGCCGGAGAGGAACTCGACGACGTCACTGCCAGCCTTGGCGAAGCAGAGTTTATCTGTCTTGGTGTCGATCAGGAGCTTCATCGCAGTGGCGGAGCTTGACCAACATATTAGGAGGGGCCAAAACAGATAAGATAAGAGCTGAGGGGGCAGATTTAAGTATTTTGTGTTTTATATGGTCAAAAGTGGTAAATATATAGTACTAATATGCAAATTTTAATTAAGTTGGGGGGGCCATGGCCCATGTTGGCCCCATGAAGCTCCGCCTGTGCTTCATCGATAGCTTGTTGGTCGCCATATATACTATTCTGTTGTAGATCATAATGAGCAAGGCTTTGTGTATTGCAAGGAAAAGTTGATTTTGCAGCAGTTCGTAGAGAAGTAACATATAGCTTGTTGGTCGCCATTCTAATCTGTTATAGTTCATTTCAAATCTCCTTAATGAGCAACGCTTTGTGTATTGCAAGGAAAAGATGATTTTACAGATTGACCAATGCTTTTCTTTGGTCTGGGTCAGACAAGGTGTGTGGTCTGGGTCAGATATGCAAAGCATCTTATAATTCGGAACATATGGAGTACTAAATATAAATAGTTTAATCAATATCTAATATTTAGCTTGGACCTATTAATAAAACTCTAACTATATCGCTGACTATCGACTATATATCATGTTGTATTGATTTGCGCAATACATACCCCATCTTTCCAAGAGAATACCCGCGCCAATTATACGGTATTCCATATTATTCGTGCAATTTGGCAAAAGTTTTAGTAAAATATATAAAAGTAAGGATAGCGCAGATGCATGTGGTAAAATTCGTGCAAATAAACTCGCTTTTAGTCGTGTCCCTATCTCACAGTCCGAACATTCCCTTTACCCTCACGCTACTGGCTAACGAGATATACTGCATATTTTGATCCAAATTCTTATACGCTTCACATGTGCTCCTACTGATGTGTATATCTGGCGCTGTAAATAGTTTCAATCCAATCCAAACTGAATACAGATCATATACATCGCACATGTGTCGGTGACAGATTTATGATTAGGGTTAGGGCAGATCATAGCTAGTTCATCGCTACTCGCTAGTACAACGAAGGAAAAGGTACAAGGAGAGGAAGGTGTCTCGGAGCACGGGCGACGGAGAGGAGGTCGCTCACAGTAATGATGTCGCTGATGCTCGCTGCTGCCACCTGCCGGCGATCGAGGACGATGGCGGCTCGACGATGGGCGTCACGGCTCGGCGATAGTGAACGCGAATGGGCGCATGGATTGATGCGTCAACAGCCAACTCTGGACTGGGCTGCATAACTGTGAAATGGGCACATAGTCTTCTACTCCATGGAAGTGACATACATATAGCCTAACAGGCCCACAATTAACGCATCGATCCATATATACGCATACATTCACCTGAACTATCGTCGAGCCGAAGGACGCATTGTCGAGCCGCCGTCCTGCAGGTCGCGTTCCTTCTCGCTGGCAGGCGGCAGCGGCGAGCATCAGCGTTAAGCCGGCAGCGTCAGTGTAAGCGATTTTCCTCTCCATACACCGTGCTTTGGGACACCTCCGTCTCCTTGTACCTTCTCCTAGCCTCTATTAGGACGTTTTCCTTCGTTGTACTAGGGATGAACTACAATCTACCCTAACTCCGAATCTTTTTTTTGATAAAACCTAACTCCGAATCTTAGATTATTTTGGTGATGTATGCCGGCTAGCCGGCGCTTCACAGCCTCTAATCGACTTTAGCCAGCAGCGTGAGGGAATTTGGGGGGTGGGGGAGATCATTCGTGCACAAATTTCGTCACATAAATATCTCATTGATCCTAGCTTCATAACTTCTAGAAAAATTCAAATTTTGCGAGTACAGAATACTCTATATTTTTGGTGGGTGTGTTCTTTGGGAAACACGGGAGTGTACCCTTAAAACAAAACAAAATGCTATATAGCCTAGTAATCAGTAATATAATCAGCGTTTTGCTCATAGGTCAAGCCAAGTCTTTAAAATTGAAGTAAATGATTTCTGTTTATAGTACGTTTATTTTGGGGTTTCTTACTTCATAACATCCTCTCCCACATTGGTCTGTTTGGTTCAACAAGGCTAGCTTCTGAAAATAGACGATGATGGCTATTTAAAAGTCCATTTCGACATTTTAAAATGTCTCCTCTCAAAGGAGTTTTCAAGAAATATTTTACCAAATGTCCTTTTTCGACAGTATCATTAAGCCAACCCTGGTTTGTTACGTCGCCACTCTTTTCTCTACTTATGCATCGTGAGTTCTTATACTATTTTCTTTTTTACATTTACAATAGTTTCTACTTTATTTTTTAACGCATTTTCGTTTTGTATATTTCTATCTTTTTACTCTACACCATGTTGTATTTCTCTATTTCATCGTAATATAATCAGCGTTTTGCTTATAGGTCATGCCAAGTCTTTAAAAGTCCGTTTAAGTAAATGATTTATGTTTATAGTATGCTTATTTTGGGATTTCTTACTTCCTAACCATCCTCTCCCACATTGGTCTGTTTGGTTTAACAAGGCTAGCTTCCGAAAATAGATGATGATGGCTATTTAAAAGTCCATTTTGAGATTTTAAAATGTCTCCTCTCAAAGGAGTTTTCACCACAATTGTCCTTTTTTCGACGGTATCTTTAATCATAAACCCCGGTTTTTGCCATGTAGCGACTCTTTTCTCTATTTTATGCACTGTGATTTCTTCTATATTTCCAATTTACATTTACACTAGTTTCTACTGTATTTTGGTACCGCATTCTTGTGTTGTATATTTTTACCTTTTTACTCTATAGCATGTGTATTTCTCTATTTCATCTTAAGTATGTTATATCTCTATTGTATTCCACCTTTTTATTGTTTTTCCTGTTGTTTATTTCAACACTTGTAGAAACAAAACAAGGAAAACTACTCGTATTAGTAATAACGTGCTTACTATCAGAGTGTCTTTTAGGCAAGCCTTTAAACAAAATGAGTTTGTCCTTGCCTAGGTAGCTAATCCCACCTATTATTCTAATTTTAGTGTTAGCGATGGCATGAAAACCTGATCGAAAGGTTTCTCTGTGCCTTTCATCAATGTAGTTTTAGTTTTACATTTTGTACCTTAATCTTGTTTTTTGTAATAAATAAAGTTTTTTGGTCTGGTGATTTCTGAAAAAATTGTGCTTCCCCAAGGCTATATCGAGATTTGAGTGTTTTAGGGATACATTTTGTTGCAAATTAGTTCCAACTTATGTTAATAAGGGCCTGCTGGGTTCCTGCCACACACTTTGCCAAGCCAAATTTTGGCAAATTGTATGTGTTTGGTTTTTGTCACACTTTGGTATTGCCACACTTTATTATCCATATGGCACATATGTCAGAGTGACCTTTTTTGCCAAGTTTTGCCATATTTGTGGCGCTCAAATTCTTGGGCACACTTGTGTGGCTACAACACTTGGCAACCATATGCTTGGCAAAATGTGTCCGGGAACCTGACATGCCCTAAATATTTGCAATATGCATCACTAACAGAAATAGGTATAGCACTTTTTTAGGGAAAGTCATCATGGCGCATTTTATTTCAAATCAAACAGGGATACATCGTTTATTACATCCGAAATAACAAAGCTAGGGGGTCACAGTCCCAAAAAATAGAAGAGTTTGAATCATAACCATAGCGAGCTTGATCTAGTCGATCTCAACATTCTACTGTATCTGAAGTTGTCTGCTTACACGAATATCTCTTTGGGTTACGTACGGTCTTGAAAATGTTACCGCTCTATTAACTCTTGGAAAAGCAACTTCTCCTTGCAATGCAGAAACTGATGTTGTTCTGCCAATGATCATTGCTCATTTAAAAGGTTTGAATTGAACTGTAACAGGACAGTATGGCGACCAGCGAGCTATCTATCAAGCTCCTCATCAACAAGAAGACAGGGAAACTCTGCTTCGCGGAGGCCGGCAGCGACGTCGTCGAGTTCCTCACAGGCCTCCTCTCCCTGCCGCTGGGCACCGTCACCAGCCTGCTCGTCAAGGAGGGCATGACCGGCAGCGTTGGGACCCTGCTTGACAACGCGGAGAAGCTGGGCGTGAAATACAATACAGCGGAGCTACACCTGAGCCCGGTCGTCGCCCCCGCCACGCTCTCCCGCCTGCAGCAGCTGCTGGGCATCCAGCTCAATGGGAACGGAAAACTCTACAAATGTCCAGGCAAGGGTAGTGCCACCAACTGTGGACACCTCTCGGCGATCCTTTACAGCGTCTGCCCCGGTTGCCAATGTTATAGGCAGCAGGTCATGACGCTCGACGCCGGCGGAACCGACGGGCCCGTGGTGGTCGCGGCAACAGCCACGAAGCTACAAACACCCACTTTCACCCTCAAGGACGACTTGTCCGTGACACCAGCATCCGTGTCGTTAATCGCCCTGCTGGCCCAGTGCGGCGTCAAGGACCTCGGCGTGTTGCAGGAGAAGATCGTCAAGATCGGCAAGGAAGAGGTACTAGCTACGAGTTTTGAATGTTATAGGCACTGGCCTTGATTAACTGCTGTGGCTGGTGACTGATTTTTTATTTTCTCCGTGTGTTTGTGTGTTGGAATGCAGGCGCTGGGCATACTTGCTGCTGCCTTCAAATCCAAGACCGTCCTGTCCGATGTCTTCATGCCGAAGAAGAATGCTCGCGGCAAGAGGGAAGCACTGGAGGAAGTCATGCCCAAGAAGAATGCTCGCTGCAAGACTGAACCTCCTGAAGAAGTCATTCAGATATGACTTGGCTGCTAATGATCAGAATTACATATACGACCTTTCTGACATTGTTATGAGAGGAGGGAGAGGTATTTGTTACATACTATGAATTGGTACTGGAAATTAGTCGTCATAAATTAACTCCATCAGAAGTGATCTCCGCTGCTGCGAGGACTCAAAGTTTCTGCCAATGTTGCGGTTCTGCTCTTATTATTTTGAGAACCACCAAAATGCTTCAGTAGCTGGATTTACACGTAAAATATAAACAAGCAACCACACAATGCATTAGGAAATCACAATTCACAAGATCACATCACAATGCATTAGGAAATCACAATTTCACAATCCAAATTGCTTCAGTAGCTGGATTTACAAGTACAATCCAAACAAGCAGCTACACAAAGCATCTGGAAGACATCACAGCTCAGTCACTGCGCGCGTACACAAACCGCCTGAGGACTCGCATCAACTCGTCGGCCGCCTCGCCGAACGGCCGGAGGACTTCGAAGCCGTGCTGCTCTCCCTCGAACTCGACCAGCTCGAGGGCCTTCCCCATCTCCTTCAGCCTCGCCGCGTACCCGTGCTGGTGGTCGCGGAGCACGTCGTTCCCGGGCGCGACGACAAGCGCGGGCGGGAGGTCCACCTCTGCGAGACTTGGGCTGTCCGGGCCGAACGGGTTGGCAACCGGGTGATCCCTGCTCGCTCCAACCGGCAGCGACATGTGCCAGAGCTGGTCGGCCATCTGGACCGTCAGCGACGGGTCCGCCGGCGGGTCGGCCTCCGCCGCCGTGCGCTCTGCGCTGGCGAAGAACGCGGAGAGGAGGACGTACCCGACGACTCGAACCGGGCTGGAATGCAGGCGCTGGGCATACTCGCTGCTGCCTTCAAGTCCAAGACCGTCCTGACCGATGTCTTCATGCCGAAGAAGAATGCTCGCGCCAAGAGGGAAGCACCGGAGGACGTCACGCCGAAGAAGAATGCTCGCTGCAAGACCGAACCTCCTGAAGAAGTCATTCAGATATGACCTGGCTGCTAATTGATCAGAATTTAAGATACGACCTTTCTGACATCCATATGAGAGGAAGGAGATATTTGTTACATATTAATTGGTACTGGAAATTAGTCGTCATAAATTAACTCCTTCAGAAGTCATCTCCGCTGCCGCGATGTCTCAAAGTTTCTGCCAATGTTGCGGTTCTGCTCTGTTTATTTTGAGAACCACCAAAATGCTTCAGTAGGTGGATTTACATGTAAAATCCAAACAAGCAGCCACCCAATGCATTAGGAAATCACAATTCACAAGACATCACAATGCATTAGGAAATCACAATTTCACAATCCAAAAAGCTTTCAGTTGCTGGATTTACAAGTACAATCCAAACAAGCAGCTACACAAAGCATCCGGAACACAAAAGACATCACCGTTCAGTCACTGTGTGCGTACACAAACCGCCTGAGGACTGGCATCAACTCGTCGGCCGCCTCGCCGAACGGCCGGAGGACTTCGAAGCCGTGCTGCTCTCCCTCGAACTCGAACAGCTCGACGGCCTTCCCCATCTCCTTCAGCCTCGCCGCGTACCCGTGCTGGTGGTCACGGAGCACGTCGTTTCCGGGCGTGACGACGAGCGCGGGCGGGAGATCCACGGCCGCGAGGCTGGGGCTGTCAGGACCGAACGGGTTGGCCACCGGGTGGTCCCTGCTCACTCCAACCGGCAGCGACATGTGCCAGAGCTGGTCGGCCATCTGGACCGTCAGCAACGGGTCCGCCGGCGGGTCGGCCTCCGCCGCCGTGCGCTCTGCGCTGGCGAAGAACGCGGAGAGGAGGACGTACCCGACGACTCGCACCGGGCTGACCGCGAGCTGCCCGGAGGCGACCTGGACGGTGACGTGGTGCGCCAGGTTGGCGCCGGCTGATACGCCGGAGACGAACGTGCGTGCGAAGTCGGCGGACTCCGCAAGCCACGGATCCGGGCCGCCGGAGAACGAGGTGAGCTCGGCCTGGCCACGCAGCCAGGAGAGGAAGGCCGCTCCGTCGTGGATGGCGGCGGGGAGGCGGTGCTCGGGGGCGAGGCGGTACTGGACGGAGAGCACGACGGCCGGGAGCTCGGCGGCGGCGCGGAGGCAGAAGGAGTGGAAGGTGGGCTGCGTGAAGGAGCCGATGCAGTAGCCCCCGCCGTGGAAGTAGACCAGCACCGGGAGCTTGCCGCTGCCGGCGACCGGCGACGCAGGCCTGTAGACGCGGGCGCGAAGGCCGTGCGCGGCGTGGTACACGACGTCCTTCCACTGCACGCCGGGGACGTCCGGGAACTTCTCCGTGGGCTGGAGGACGGCCTCGTCGCCGCGGACGACGGTGCCGTCGCTGAGGATCTGGATGACGCCGAAAAAGTCCTCCACGACGCGCGGTGCCGTGTCGCCGCCGGACATGGTGTACTGGTGGAGTGGTCGACCGATGCCGTGCAGGCGTCGTGCGGTTTCTGAACTGATCGATGGTTGGGGTCAGATATATCTCCACTGAGCGTTGTGCTCGTACTTTTCTAGAAGGCGGGAAGGAACGGCGAAGGTTACAAGCTGATCAGATCCCGTGCTAGCTTCGATATTCTCCTCGAGGGAGGTGAGTGTGTGGCGCCAGATCCTTCAGTGTGCACACTGACTCTTCTTCAGTGCTGCCGATTTTCTTAGAATTATTCCTCTCTGCGCTTCATAACTGTCCAAAATATCAGCCTCAGCCCAAGCTACTTGCCGCCGACTGGGGAGGCGGTTAGTGACGTTCACCCATCGCAACTGGCGGAATATAAATATTGTCATTCCAACTTGGTGACAAGTGCCACGTGTCACTTCCCCTCATTCTCTTAGGGTATTTTTAGCAAGTATGTTTACATGGGATATTTTTGAAAATTGATGAGCTTATAGGAGCATATTTGAAAAAATCAAGTGCTGCCAGGTGATCTTCAGGAAAAAAGAAGTTCATCGGGTTGAGGTTGTGAAGACGTCACATTAGACTGTTAGACACGGCCGATGAAACGGAGCAGCCAAAGTGCGATTGGTTTAACAAAACTGCCTCATGGTGAGGGTCTTCATCGTGAGCTGGCTGTGCTGGCGGCAACGAGCCACAACCACTTTGTGCGGTGGCAACAATTCGAATGCACAGTGCTAGTTCCCAAAATGGGCGAGGTGGAGGTGCCTACCTGGGACCAACGTTGTTGTAGGGTGTGGCAAGGCGAGGTGGTGGAGAAGAATCACGTTGTCGTGGGTTGGCGGGTGTTGCATCCTCCCGAAGGAGGGCCGGCAAGCTTGCAATGTTGTGGGGTGTGTTTGGGCGAGGTGATGTGGTTGGAGGGAGAAGAATGGAGCCGTCGTGTGGGCGCGCGTTGCCTACTCCCGTGGGCCAAAACAATCCTTTCTTCATAAGGTCCAAGATCAACGCGCAATAGCGGTCCATGTTGATGAGGGATTGTCTGTAAACACCATGTTAATCAAGTTACCGTGAGGGTAGTACGTGGATTTTAGTATGAATAATCAAACTATATGTATGCAAAATTAGAATATGAAAAAAATAGTGTATCTATCGTAAGTTATGTTATCTCAATACCGAGGACAGAGCATGCACATGTTGTCAACTTATTTCTAAACCTAACTTGCAAGACACATTTGATAACGCTTTAATTCATACTCTAGAAGCTTACGTAATTATACTTACCTAATAATACAATAGAACCTGCCTAAGTTCGAGAATATGTTTTAGAGATGTCTATCATGATTTTAAAGGATACTAATATATAAATGTATTCAACCACATGTACATACAAACAAATACATACACATATGCATGCACTATACAATTTATGCAACAACAACAATAAAGCCTTTTGTTCCAAACACGTTTGAGAGATAAGGAAACTAAAACGGAGAAAGAGACTCATTATACGAAGTATGCAACCGTGGAAAACAATTCAAGGAGAAGTTTTATTACAATATGCAATCAGCACAAGCAAACTTTTGAATGATATATTTACAACTGGATATATTAAAAAGACAATAATTAATATGCGTAAACAATGTTATCTGATTAACTATGCCAGCTTCGTAAGGTCAAATTGGATATAAAAAATACAGGAAATTTTACTTTCTTAAGACTACAGTAGAAACAAAGTAAGTTTTAGAAGTATCAAAGTTTAATAAAAAAAATTGCCTGGCGACTAGGTCAGGTAGGAAGGATGAAGAAAAGTCCCCATTCCTTGTTGGTAATTTAGGGGTATCATAATGAATTTTCCTAACATATTCACAGTAAAGAACATATGATTAATAAGTTTTAGAAAACCACAATTGTAAGGAATATGTATGGAATTTATCGTGATACCCAACATGTCATTCCTCAAACTGACTACAACAAATTCATACCTTTTGTGTCAACTTCCCGTGAAATCTTTTTTTACATGACTTCCTGTGAAATCTTGATTGCATGAGATGTTGCAAGATCGTGCCTAGAGTGACAACAAGAATGATACAATCAGGCTAAATAACACTAAAACAACTGGTGTTTGTATTAAGTTATGCAACATTACACAATGCATATCACGACATTTAAGCGGAGGCGATGTTTTGTCTTGTAGGATTAGATACTCCATTATGAAATATATAATTTGAAAGGATTTCAAAATGTCAAAATAATTCCAACAAAAAAAATTCGGATATGCATCCAGACATTTTTTGTTGACACAAAAAAGTTCGCCGAAAAATAAATTTTTTGTGACTTGTATGAAAAAGACAATTTTTTGTACTACAAAATGACTTATGACCCGAGATTTATTTTGTCCTTTTGACACAGGCCACAAAAATATGTGATTTTTCATGAAAATTTGTGTGCGAGCCTAGAATGCTAGGATGTACACCTGAAATGTTTTCAATTTTTTGACATTTTGCAACACGATTTTGAATAATAGGAAAATATGCTCCTATGACCCAAAATGGATTTCCCATATGTAGAGAACATTGCATGGCCGACCAATGTGCACTATACAAAGACCTGCAATTTTTTTCATAACAAAATAAAGCATCGGCTCATCCAGTGAAACATGCCTGGTTAGCAATGACGACAAATATATAGGGTGGCTAATTTTTTTAAGCGGGCTAAAACAATTTCTTTTTGATAAATGCTCGAACCATGTTTTCAATGTACTTGGACTTGCATAGGGATGGCTGGAGATGGCCATCCTTGGAACCATAAGTTTTTGATAAATGCTCGAAGAGGTGAGTTATGGCCGAAGATGATAAAAACCGTGTTCCAAACCTTGGACTTGCAATAAGGGGTTCTTTGATCGTGGACCCTAAATTTTGAAGCGATGGTTGGACATTTATGTCTTAATGAATGCCTTAATTTCGCATATATGTGGCCTTGTAACCAATCATAAGGGGTGTATTTGCGCATGTACATGATTGCACATAGTGAAATATGACTTGATGTTTATGCCTTATGTAAAAATTAATGTGTTAAGTTAATCTATACTTCTCTCAGAAATGCTTGTTACTTGCAAGAATCAGTCACGAGGTTGTCCTCTTAGTGCATAGAAGATTAAGCTTTCTGAAGAGCTATTTGCATTACTTGTTATTTATACTAGCAAATTACTTTTCCCGCAACATAAAACCATAAGACATTGCATATTTTTACATTTGATTGTTTGCCCGTACGTCATGGATGCATCAGACAACTTTGACAATTTTTTACAATGAATTTGTGGATGGATTGTCTAATGAATCGACGACGATGATATTTAATGGTTGTGACTCTCATCCTCCACAAAGATCAAATGAATGCATTTCCGCTTTTAAGGTTGTCAATATAACGACGTGACATGATTGTAACAGGATCGTGGTGCATGATATTTTCTACGATGACTACTTCAAGCTGAACAAGCCAACCTATCCAACGTTGTCGGAAGCATGTGGAGAGGACATTTAGTGTTTTCCAAACTTGTTGGGCTATTTTTCGGCACTTCGCTACATTATCGGATGTCGACATAATGTTGGGGGTGATGACTGCTTAATTACCCGCCGAGTTCGAAGCATGCCTTGAGACACATCATCAAATTTGTGACCGAATTGTTCATGTTCAGCTACAAAATGTTTTTTAGTATACGTGGATCGATAAAGGAAACCAGTAATGCTTATTTGATGTCTTGTGTTGTACTACAAATCCATCACAAAAAAAAACCTTTGCACTACAAATTATCGAATGTTTGGAGGGGCTTGATCATTGATTCAGACTGCTCCAATCGGCGATAATTCTCAGAATCGTTCGCCCTTTTTACATAATATTTCTGAAATTAAGTTACTAGCTGAGAGAGATCTTGATTGCAAATTTGTAAAAGTAGATCGTTGGCACGTTAGGGTTAGTCACTGTCTCGCTAAGGCCCTGTTTGTTTCTAGAGTTTTTATAGGGATTGGTGGGGATTATCCCGGTGAAACCCCAAATCCCTAAAATCACAAAATATCGTTTGTTTCTAGTGTATTGGATAGGGTTTATCCTCACCTTTCCTCACAAATCGCCAAACTCTAGTGCATTTTTCTCAATTGCCAATACACTACCCCTATCTAGTGGATTGGATCCCCTAGGAGATTAGGTGAAGTTTAGGGTTTCACCCAATTCATTAAAGGATTATGCCCACCAATTTCCTAAAATACCCTAGTAACCTAATTGGGCGAGAACAGAGAACGTAACGGCTTTTTGTTTCACTACAGGACCTGAAATTATGCTTTGGAACTAGCTACTGAATCTCTTGTAGTTGCGTAATAAAGATCTGGTTTTACCCGTAATTTTTTTTTATCTGAATGTTAGGGTTACGTGTTTTTGTATATCGTCACGCGCCACGCTTCACCTTGATCAGTGTGAGAGTGAGATTTCCGACTAGTATACACGTTTGCGTATTCCACAGCATGGACCTTCGCGAGACGTTCTCTGCCATATATCACCTGAACAGTTATATCCATGAATCAGATTCAGAGGTCGCGACAACTTGCTCGTGCCCGTACGTCGACGGCATAACACGAAATGGCAAGCGACACGGCGTCCTCAAGCTCCTCAGCGACGGTTCCGTCGTCCGGGGCGACGAAGCCGTGCTCTGGCCTAAGGACCCGTTGCCGGAGGTCCCCAGCGTGCAGTGGAAAGACGTCATGTACCGCGAGGCGCACGGCCTTATGACCCGCATGTACAGGCCGGCGTTGTCGTCGGTGGTGACCGGCAGCAGCAAGCTTCCCGTGCTCGTGTACTTCCACGGCGGCGGCTACTGCCTCGGCTCCTACACGCAGCCGCACTTCCACACCTACTGCCTCCGCGCCGCCGCCGAGCTCCCGGCCGTCGTGCTGTCCGTGCAATACCGCCTCGCCCCGGAGCACCGCCTCCCCGCAGCTATCGACGACGGCGCGGTTTTCCTCTCCTGGCTGCGCGGCCAGGCCGAGCTGGGCGCGCCCGACCCGTGGCTCGCGGAGTCGGCCGACTTCACACGGACGTTCATCTCCGGCGCCTCGGCCGGTGCCAACCTGGCCCACCACATCACCGTCCATGCCGCCTCGACGCAGACTCAGCTCGCGCTACAGCCGGTGCGCGTCGCCGGGTACGTCCTCCTGTCCGCGTTCTTCGGCGGCACCGAGCGCACGGCGGCGGAGGCCGACCCTCCGACAGGCGTGACCCTGACGGTCGAGGGATCCGACATGCTGTGGCGCATGTCGCTGCCGGTGGGGGCGAGCAGGGACCACCCGTTTGCCAACCCGTTCGGCCCCGAGAGCCCCAGCCTCGCGCCGGTGGACCTTCCCCTGTTCTCGTGGTGGCGCCGGGCATCGACGTTCTCCGGTACCGCGTACTGGGGTACGCATCGAGGCTGAGGGAGATGGGGAAGGCCGTCGAGGTCGCCGAGTTCGAGGGCGAGCGGCACGGCTTCTCCGTCCTCGAGCTGATGCGAGTCCTCAGGCGGTTTGTGTACACTGGCATCACGCGTCCAACTGAGCTTTGATATGTCTCCTGAATCCTGATGCATATCTTGTCGTTTGGAGTTTACTTTTAAATCCATCTATTCAACATAAGAAAATATACCAACTTCGATTTGCAATAAAGTCGAGTACTTGTATAATGGTTGGGGTAAAGTTAAAATTTAGGGTGAACTGTCAAATCTAACAAAACTCTCTCATCCACAGTTCCACACAACGGAATGTAATTCATAATTTCATATACAGCACCGAAGAACCAGGCACCCAAAAAAAACTTGCATAACCTCGATTCTCTACGGTGGTAACCAAAGATTGTGCCATTGTTTCTAGTACCAGTTCAGAAGGAAAAATATCTCCTTCCGCTCATAATAATATCAGAAAGGCCGTATCTGAAATTCTGAACAACCATCAGCCAAGTCATATCTCAACCAGCAGTCAATTCTGAACAACGGCATAACATTTCTCTCACAAAGTTCTGAACTCGTATCCTGAATAACCATCTAGCTAGCGCCTAGAAGCTAGTCATATCTAGACTACTTCTTCAGGAGGTTCCCTCTTGCAGCGAGCATTCTTCTTCGGCCGGAACCCATCAGTCAGCACAGTCTTGGACTTGAGGGAAGCAGCGAGTATCGACAGGGCCTACATCCCAACACATAAGAAATTAATCAAAAACATCCACCCGATTAAAATTCAAACACTCTGAAGAATTAAGGGACACCACTACATACCTCTTCCTTGCCTATCTCGACAGTCTTCTCCTGCAGCGTGCTGATGTCCTTCACACCGCACTGGGCCAGCAGGGTGATGCCGGACAGAAAGTTCGACGCCGGAGTCATCGAGAGGTCGGTGCTTTTGTACTGGAAGAGGTTGCTGTTGCCGTTGAGTGCGTAGCTAGTGTTCGGACCTTCACATGAGAAGAGGTTGCTGTTGCCGTCGATGAGGTGGGAACCCAGCAGCTGCTGCAGGCGGGAGAGCGAGGCGTGGGCGACGTCCGGGCTGAGTCGCCGCTCCTTGCTCTTGTAGTTCGCGTCCAGCTGCTCCATGCTGCCGAGCACGTTCCCGATGCTGCCGACCATGAGATCCGTCGTCAGTAGGTTGGTGACGGTGCCCAGCGGCAGGGAGAGGAGTCCCGAGAGGAACTCGACAATGTCACTGCCAGCCTCCGCAAAGCAGAGTTTATCTGTCTTGGTGTCGATCAGGAGCTTCATCGATAGCTTGTTGGTCGCCATATATATATACTACTCTGTTATATGCCATGTCAAATAGATCATAATGAGCAAGGCTGTGTGCATTGCAAGGAAAAGTTGATTTTACAGCAGTTAGTAGAGAAGTAACATATAGCTTGTTGGTCGCCATTCTGATCTGTTATAGTTCATTTTAAATCTCCTTAATGAGCAACGCTTGAAAATATGATTTTACATATTTTACAGATTGACCAATGCTTTTCTTTGGTCTGTGTCAGACAAGGTGTGTGGTCTGGGTCAGATATGCAAATCATGTTATAATTCGGAACATATGGAGTACTAAATATAAATAGTTTAATCAATATCTAATATTTAGCGTGGACCTATTAATAAAACTCTATATCACTGACTATCGACAATATATCATTTTGTATTGATTTGCGCATACATATATACCCCGTCTTTCCAAGAGAATACCCGCGGCAAATATTCGGTATTCCATATTCGTGCAATTTGGCAAAAAAATATTAAAATATATAAAAGTAGGGATTGCACAGATGCATGTGGTAAAATTCGAGCGAGTAAACTCGATTTTAGTTGTGTTCCTATCTCACAGTCCAAACATTCCCCTTTACCCTGACGCTACTGGCAAACGAGATATACTGCATATTTTGATCCAAATTCTTATATGCTTCACATGTGCTCCTACTGATGTGTATATCTATCGCTGTAAATAGTTTGAATCCAAACTGAATCCAGATCATATACATCGCACATGTGAAGCCCCCACAGCGACATATTTAGAATTGGGGTTAGGGCAGATCGTAGCTAGTCATCGCTAGTGCAACGAAGGATGGAGAAGAAGGTGTCCCGGAGCACGGGCGATGGAGAGGAAGTCGTTACTAGTAATGTTGCCACTGATGCTCGCCGCTGCCACCTGCCGGCGAGGACGACGGCGCCTCGACGACGCAAATCCTATACATCGCCTTACGGCGACACGAAACGGCTCCGCTACTGGGCCGACCCGGTTGGGCGTTTTTTTTTGTTTTCCTTTTATTCTTAGTTTCTTTTTCCGTTTTCTCTATTTCTTTTTCATTTATTTTTATTTCTGTTTTTTGAGATTTCAAAAAAGTTTTTAGTTTTCGAAATTTGTTAAAATTTAAATTGTTCCGATTCGAAATTTGTTCAAATTTAAAATTGTTCCGATTTGAAATTTGTTCAAATTTAAAATTGTTCCGCTTCAAAATTTGTTCCGAGTCAAAATTTGTTCAAATTTAAAATTGTTCCGATTCAAAATTTGTTCAAATTTAAAATTGTTCAGATTCTAAATTTGTTCAAATTTAAAATTGTTCCAATTCGAATTTTGTTCAAATTTAAAAAAATTCCGATTTCGAAAGTTGTTCAAATTTAAACATTGTTCCGATTTCAAAATTTGTTCAAATTTAAAAATTGTTTTGATACGAAATTTGTTCCAATTCAAAATTTGTTTCGATTTAAAATTTGTTCCGATACAAAATTTGGTCGAATTCGAATTTATTTCGTACAGCAACAAGGAAAAAACTCGAAAACAGTCGCGCCCAGAAAAAGGAATCGCGGGCGTTGGCCGCACAAAAAAAAAGGAATCACGTATAGCTAGCCTTGCTTGTACCTAATCTGAACCTGGGCCGGGCCCATTTAGCTCCTATAGAAGGCGACGCTGCCAAGATCCGTCGCTTGCGGGCGATGTACAGCACCTCCCGCTGGACGACGGGGGTCACGGCTCGGCGATAGTGACTTGATGCGTCAACTGTGGACTTGTTGGGCTGGGAAGTGCCATACATATAGCCTAACAGGCCAGAATTAACGCATATACGTATCCATTCACACTATCGTCGAGCCGAAGGACCCATTGTCGAGCCGCCGTCCTGGTCGCGTTCCTTCTCGCCGGCAGGTGGCAGCGGCGAGCATCAGCGGGAAGCCGGCAGCACCACTGTAAGCGACTTCCCTCTCCATACACCGTGCTCTGGGACACCTCCGTCTCATTGTACCTCTTCCTAGCCGCTAGTGGGACGTTTTCCTTCGTTGTACTAGGGATGAACTACGATCTACCCTAACCTCGACTCTAATGTGTCATCAACTCATCATAGATGATTTTGATGATGTATCTCCGCGTGATCAGTTGGCGCCTCACATTCGTACTGCTACTGTTCAGGGTGGATCCAGGATGGACACAAACCCCGGGCCAGTTTCGTATTTAGTGTTATGCTTAGGCTAAATGCAAGATCAAATTAACAATTTCACAAATATAAAGAAAGAAAAAATTCCTACACCCCGGGACATGGCCCCTGCTGCCAGGGGTGTGGATCCGCCCTTCTAGTCGTCTTCAGCCAGCAGCGTGAGGGAATTAATGGGGATTCGTGAAAACTGTGACATAGGAACATGCATGACGAAATTGCACAATTGTTTTCAAACTGTGCGATTAATCCTAGCTTTATATTCCATGAGTTTGTCCTAACTAGGTAGCTAGTCCCACCTATTATTACAATTGTAGTGTTAGAGATGGCATGAAAACCAGATCGAAAGGTTGCTCTGAGCTCTTAATCAATGTTCTTTCAGTTTATTTTATTTGTAGCTTAATCTTGTTTTCGTAATAATTGAAGTTTTTTTTGCTGTTACTAATTCTGAAATTTTCATGCTCTCCTAGGACGAACCCCCCCCCCCACACCACCACAACATATCGAGGCCTTAATGTTTCAGGGACACATCTCTTCACTCATACTGCCGTACATGACTATCTCCTTAACTATGCAAACAGTGGGGAATTTTATTCCCCCCTGTCACTCTCGAAAAAAAAAAACTATGCAAACTTTGCTGCAATTTAGTTCCAAAGTTATGTGAATAAATGTTTGCAATATGCATCACTTATAGTTGATCTGGTCGATCTCAACATTCTACTGTATCTTTCAAAGTGTTAAGGATCAAACCTCGTACTAGAAAATGTTATTTTAGTGGTATAGGTTGTGTGGCTTGCACCTAGCTTGTGGTTTACAGTTGATGTTGTTCGCGAATCTGAAGTCATCTGCTCACGAAGATCTCTTTGGGTTGCGTACATTCTTGAAAATGCTATTGCTCTGTTAACTCTCGGAAAATCAACTTCTCCTTGCAATCCCGATATGCATGTTTCCTGCTATTAGCATTGCTCATTTAGAAGGTTTGAATTGAACTATAACAGGAATACAGGATAGTATGGCGACCAACGAGCTATCGGTCAAGCTCCTGATCCACAAGAAGACAGGAAACTCTGCTTCGCCGAGGCCGGCAGCGATGTCGTCGAGTTCCTCACGGGCCTCCTCTCCCTGCCGTTGGGCACCGTCACCAGCCTGCTCGCCAAGGAGGGCATGGTCGGCAGCGTTGGGACCTGCTCGGCAGCGCGGAGAAGTTGGGCGCGAACTACAATAGCAGGGAGCAAAACCTGATGCCGACCGTCGCGCCCGCCACGCTCTCCCGCCTGCAGCAGCTGCTGGGCGTCCAGACCAGCCTCTACGGAAAACTCTATAGATGTGCAGGTAAGTACAATTACAGTTCCTACTCAAGCCAGCCCACCATCTGTGGATACGTCTAGATGAGCTTATATGGAGGAGATATCACACATGGGAGGTGTGGACCTTATCTCGAGGAGGACCGGTAATATTTCCAACACCGAGAACGCAACAAGTTTTCCATCCGGACTCCGTTTTCAATAATCTTGGGCTTGCTCCGAAGATAATCACAAGCACCACAAGATCATGCATGCAGAGATGACTCCGGAGATTATATTAATAAAACCACTTGAGTAGCATATAAGATAATGAAGAGTAACATCTATGGATTCAACTAGATTACAAAGCTCATGATCACATAAAGATCACACCATGGGAGAGAGAGAGAGATAAACCACATAGCTACCGGTAGAGCCCTCAGCCCCGAGGGAGAACTACTCCCTCCTCATCATGGGAGGCAGCAACGACGATGATGGAGGCGGTGGCGTCGATGGAGATGGCTCCGGGGGCAATTCCCCGTCCCGGCAAGGTGCCGAAACAGAGACTTCTGTCCCCCGAATTAGGGTTTTTGGTGGCGGCGGAGCTCTGGAACTTTTCTGGGAAATCGTCCAGGCACTTAGGGTTTTCGCGTCGGGGAGAATAAGTAGGCGAAAGGGCGGCGGCTAGAGAGCCCCGAGGAGACGACACCACCCCTGGGGGCGCCAAGGCCCAACCACGCCCAGGGTGCGTGTGGTGGCTTGGGCCTCCCCTGGACTTGTCCTTCTGGCTCCCGGAGTCTTCTGGCGAAATAGAATTTCTGTAATTTTTTCAGATTTTTCTGAGCACTTTCAATTTTGGACCTTTTCTGCAATGCACAGACATAATAAACAGAAACTGGCACTGTGGCATCTTGTTAATAGGTTAGTCCAATAAATGTCATAATATGATATAAAGTGCATATAAAACATGTGGCAATTGATATAAAACATGCATGGAACATCAAAAATTATAGATACGTTTGAGACGTATCAGCATCCCCAAGCTTAGTTCCTACTCGTCCTCGAGTAGGTAAACGATAAAACAATAATTTTTGAGTGACATGCTACCAACATAATCTTGATCTAATAGATGTAATGGTAAGTGAGCTGAGATCAAATCATTCAAAGCAAATGTCTATAATTGATATTAAATAAGAGATAATAAAGCAAGATAGTTAAACAAGCTAAAAGTTTTCATGAATGACGGCCTTTAAGACATGAAACCGTACAAGGTTCATTATAGATGTTTTAAGTATCCAGTGTAGGAGTTCTATCCTTCAATTCCAAGCATCAAGCAATTTTTCATAACAT
Source organism: Poa pratensis (assembly GCA_947311845.1). Classification (NCBI taxonomy): domain Eukaryota; kingdom Viridiplantae; phylum Streptophyta; class Magnoliopsida; order Poales; family Poaceae; genus Poa; species Poa pratensis. The sequence continues at coordinate 30,138,634 of CAMZMU010000088.1, forward strand.
AGAGAACGGATCCAGTCAAGTAAAAGTAAACATGAACGTCATGAATCCACTGTTTCGAGGTCTACTCAACCGGTGAGCGTAAGCATTTAGTATTGGCACCAGGATGTTATGGCAAAGAGAACGTTAATGGGGGTTTGGAAGGCCAATGGAAGAAAGTCTCACAAAGCTATAAGTGATCATTAGACAAGAGGAAGTCTTATAATCGAAGCTATGCAAGGAGTAGTGATTGCCATGCAACGGATGCACATAGAGCTATATGTGTATGAAAGCTCTCCAATGGAACTAGTGGGGGTGCATCCAACTCGGTTGCTCACGAAGACCTAGAGCACTTTTGAGGAAGCTCATCATTGGAATATACAACCCAAGTTCTATAACGTAATATTCCCCACATAGTTATACTAGTAAAGCATGAAAACTCTCTCAAATGGAGCATAGGTGCTAAACATGAGCACAAATGATGACTATGAATACTGCAAGTGCTAAACATGAGCACAACTTTGATAAAGGATAGTAGTGTTGCCCCCCTTTTCTTTATTCTTTTTTTTTCTTTTTTTCTTTTTTTTTTTTTTTCTGTTTCACTTTTCGATGGCCTCCATGGCTCTTTTCTAGCAGGGGCAACACTCTAATATGATTACAAACTTTTTGGTACAAATAACTCATAATGAACAAAACATGATGTATAAAACTGTATGCCTCTGCCAGTGTAGCAGGATGTGCAATGATCTAGCGTAACATGGGTAAACCACACATCAGCTGTATAGAATCATGCAAAGCAATATATAAATGATAAATGACAACAAGTCATGTAATGTAAAATGGAAGTTGCATGGCAATATATCTCGGAACAGCTATGGAAATGCTGTGGTAGGTAGGTATGGTGGCTGTTTTGAGGAAGATGTATGGGTTTATGTGTAGGAGAACAAGAGGAAGTCCTCCCACGGGTTTTGGATGTACTGGCGAAGTATGCACAACTCTCAATGTGAGAAAAGGGCAATGCACAGCACCGAAGAGGCTAGCAAATTTGGATGGTGGAAGTGCCAAAACCGTAGCTTAACATTAGTCAAAAAGAACTCACAAGTTTATTGCAAACAACTAGCAGGTTCAACATTAAGCGCATGGTTAACATTTACCCCAAGGAGGGCCGTTCACGGCGGCACAAGTACCCCGTTAGATCCCTCGACCTTCACACACAACCTAGTTATTACGAACCACTTTTCAGACATGGAAAGCTATCAAGTCCAACTACACCTTCAACAATTTTAGTGTTTGTAGTACGGTGCAAGCTTAAAGACAATAATCCACTAATGATTTTAACTTAATTAACCAGCAAGCTTTACCATCTATTACTTAATACCTCAAAACGTTTGCAAGGAATCAGGTTATCAAAGTTCAATGATCTACAAGATTATGCAAGTTTTCATTATACCACTACCACACGCAACATTTTCTGAACCAACATATTAACCAAGCAACTCTCCAAACAAATATAAGTGAAGCAAGAGAGTACTTTCTACAAAAGAACTAATAGCTCTGACAAGAGGTACATGAAAACCAAGAGCTAGAAGCTAAACAGCGCGAAAATTGAATACTCAACAGATATAAGTGAAGAACAAGAGTATTCCAAGAAAAAGCGGAGCGTGTCTCTCTCCCAATCAAGAATGTTGTGATCAAGCTTATTGCAAAAATAAAAGTACAATACTGAAAATAAAAGCACACAGACGCTCCAAGAAAAGCACATATGATGTGAAAGAATTAAAATATAGTTTCACTAGAGATGACCTGATAATTTTGCCGATGAAGAAGGGGATGCCTTGGGCATCCCCAAGCTTAGACGCTTGAGTCTTCTTGAAATATGCTGGGGAGATCCATGGGAGCCTCCCCAAGCTTAAGCTCTTCACTCTTCTTGATCCTATTATATCATCCTTCTCTCTTGACCCTTGAAAACTTCCGTCACACCAAACTCAAAGTAATCTCATTAGAGGGTTAGTGCATAATCAAAAACTCACATGTTCTATAAAGACGCAATATGACTTGTTACTTTAAACATTAGCTACAGCCACTGATGTTATGTGAAGCTCTTCCACCCAAAAAAGAATTTCACTCAACACTAGTAAAAGAGAGAATGCAAAATAAAAAGGCATAATCTGTCTAAAACAGAACAGTCCGCAAAGACGAATTTTTTCAAGGCACTTACGACGCTCAGATCGAAAAACTCTAGACTAATGAAAGTTTCAGACATTCATAAAGATTACGCACAAAAATTTCAGATTTAATTAACAATCTGGTGATTTTAGGAATTTCGTACAGTGAACAGCAAAAATCTGTTTCTGCGCAGCAATCAAAATTAAGCATCATCTTAACATTAGAGGCTACTCTTGGCACAACAATGCGAGAAAATAAAGATACAAAGGAGTTGCTACAGAAGTAAACACACCTTGACTCAAATAAAGAAAAATTGCAGAAAAAAAAATAATGGGTTGTCTCCCACAAGCGCTTTTCTTTAAAGCCTTTTAGCTAGGCATGATTTTGATGATGCTCTCATATGTATAAGAGGTGAATATGAAAGAGCATCAAGAAGCAAATATCAAACACATTTAAGTCTAACCCACTTCCTATGCAAAGGAATCTTGTAAGAAAATAAATCAATAAAGCACAAAGTGACTAGCATAGGAAGGCAAAACAAGTGCAACATCAAAACTTTCAACATAAAGAGAGGAGACTTAATATTATTGAGATATGAAACCATGTCTCCCTCTCTCATAAGGACCAGTAGGTCTTAAAGTACCCAGCAAATAAAAGCAAATCAAGAGAAAGCTCAAAACCTTCATCATAAAGAGAAGAAATTTAGTAACATGAAGATTTCTATAACCATACTTTCCTCTCTCAAAATAATTTTCAGTGGCATCATGAATAAACTCAACAATATAGCTATCACATAAAGCATTCTTATCATGATCCACATGCATAAAAGTATCATTACTCTCCACATAAGCATAAACAGTTTCATTAGTAATAGTGGGAGTAAAAGTATCACATCCATCATTGTAATCATCATAAATTGGAGGCATAGAATAATCATAATGAATTTTATCCTCAATAGTAGATGGACTGAAAATATCATATTCATCATTGTAAACATCATATATAGGAGGCATATCATAATCAACATAAACTATATCCTCAATAGTAGGTGGAGTGAAAATATCACAATCATTATAAACATCATATATTGGAGGCAAAGTATCATCAAAGCAAATTTTCTCCTCCAAAACCGGGGAACTAAAAAGATCATTTTCATCAAAACCGACCTCCCCAAGCTTAAATTCTTCCATAGCATTAGCAATAATGGTGTTCAAAAATTTATAGTAATAACATTGCTACCATCATGCAAATAATTTTCCATAGGTTTTTTAATTTTCTCTTCAAAAGCATCATGTCCTAACTCAAGATAAATTTCATAGAGCTCTCTAATTTTTTGTTGTTTTCCATTAAGCCTAACTAGTGAAATAAAAACAAGAAACAAAAAGATATAATTGCAGAATCTAAAGGAAATACCTTCGAGCACTCACACAGCAACAGTGCTAGAAAATAGCTAAGTAGCTGGAGGATGTGAGTACCTTTTACCTTACCTCCCCGGCAACGGCGCCAGAAAATAGCTTGATGTCTACGCACGCTTCTATTCTTGTAGACAGTGTTGGGCCTCCAAGTGCAGAGGTTTGTAGAACAGCAGCAAGTTTCCCTTAAGTGAATCACCCAAGGTTTATCGAACTC